>OX451219.1:78563156-78918893 GCA_949628195.1 Phasia obesa | reverse complement strand
CTGCCGTGCAATTTTTTTTACTTTAGTCCTAAGATATGAGTAATTATTGTTAGTATAAATATTTTTAAGAAGCAATAAATAAATAAAATTAGTACTAAATCGTTTAAACTAATTAGAAATTTCAATGTAAGTTCGTTTTTTGTGAATCAATCTCGGCGTAATGTGTTAACCAGTTTTAAAGAAACTTCAAACATTACAGATCGTTATCTAGAAGGTGTAATAAGCTTTATGGGGAAAATTGCCAAATTGCATGTTTTTAATTGGACCTGATAGGTGATTCTGCAATTGATATCTAACAATGTTTTTGCTATGAAACTACTCTTTAGTTATTAAAAATTGGTTCGCACGTATTAGGAGTGAACCTACAGGTTATATAAAGGTTATTAAGGTTTATCCATATCATCAGTTTCAGTGGGTAATTTGGTTTTTTGTTTTGTTTTATAAATTTCAGTAGTCATCTTTAGCAATTAATATACAGAACCCTTGGTGTGCGAGTTAGAACCGCACTTCTTTGCACATTTATTTTGGTTTGAATTTGAACTAGTTTTCTTTCATAACTAAAGAAGCAGTAAAGTACGTAGTTGGTCACGATATAGCACAAACAACAATTGTTTTTCAAATCAATTGTGTGCAACAACTACAATAAGAAAATCTGTGTAATCTAACTCTGCAACAAAAAACGTATAAAAATAAACAAATATATTGCAAGCAGCGTAAATGCGATTTCAAAGAAAAATATCAACAACAATAACAATAGTAAGATAAATATGAGTACAATGAAAAGAAAGAAAAAAATATTTCACACTGGCACCGACTGGTACCCTCACAATATAAAAATACCAACAACAATATATAAAACAACAACGAAAACTACAACATATGACAATAATCCATCGTTTATATTTAAGCTCGTTTTAATTCATTTATTTACTCTCACTATGTGTGCTATTTTCTTTATTTTACTATTTTCCTAATGGGAATGGGCACACCTGGGATGGAAAAGTTGATGCGATCGTACTTTTTGATATTCAGAAGTACGGGGCACTACCTTACCTCATTTCTAGGGTTCCGTACACAAAGTGTAAAAACGTCACCCTATTGTTTTCGCTACAATGTCTGTCCGTCTGTCAGCGCCTTTTATCTCTGGAACCGTAATAGGTAGACTCTTGAAATTTTCACAGATGATGTATAGCTGTTGCCGCTATAGCAACAAATACTAAAACTTATAGGGTGTTCCGATAGAGAGGTGTTATTCACGAATATGTGTTTATTTTTTGAACTGTAGGAGGCATAGACTCAAGATTTAAAAACAGTAATTAAAACTTAGTTCGCTATATAAACAAGTATAAAAAAATTAATCTAAAAATTAAAGAGTGTTCCGATAGTGGCGTGATTTGCATGTATAAGGCATAAGTTTTGAACCATAATAGGTAGACTCTTGAAATTTTCACAGATGGTGTATAGCGGTGGCCGCTATAACAACAAATATTAAAATTTATAGGGTGTTCCGATAGAGAGGTTCGCTTTATTCGCTTTATAAACGTGTCTGAAAAAAAAACTAAAAATTAAAGGATGCTCCGATAGTGGTGTGCTTTGTATGTGTAAGGCCTAAGTTTTGAACCATAAAAGGTAGACTCTTGAAAATTTTACCAAAAGTGTATAACTGCGGCCACTATAGCAAAAAATACTAAAACGTAGGGTGTTCCAAAAGTGACGTGTTATTTACGTTTATGTCTTTTTTTGAGTTGTAAGAGGCAACCACTTACAATTTGCAGACAGTAATTAAAACTATGTTTTTTTATAAACAAGTATACAAAATTGAACTTAAATATTAAAGGGTGTTCCAATAGTGACGTGATTTGCATGTATATAGCCTAAGTTTTGAATGAATAGGTGGAATCTTGAAATTTTTACAGGAGGTGTATAACTATGGCCACTATAACAAATAGTAAAAATTTAAGGGTTTTCCGCCAGTGACGCGATTTGCATGTATAAAGCCTTATTTCTTGAACCGTAACAGGTAGACTCTTTAAATTTTTTACAGAAGATGTATTGCCACGGCCGATATGACAATTACTAAAAATTAAAGGGTGTTACGACAGTGACATGTTTTTCACTTATAGTGACTTATTTTTTAATCGTAATAAGTAGACTCTTAATATATTTATAGAAAGGAAGTTACCATGGCCACTATAATGAATAATAAAATTAAAGGGTGTTCCGACAGTGACATGATTTTATAAACCGTAATAGATACCCTCTTGAAATGTTTACAGTAGATGTGTTACTTCGGCCGCTATAACAAATACTTAAAATTGAAGTGTGTCCATTAGTGTCGTGTTTTTCACGAATATTACCTTTTTTTTAACCGCAATAGGTGGGCTCCTGATATTTTAATAGAAAGTGTATTACCAAGGCCGCTATAAAATCAATTACATACTAAAATTTAAAGGATGTTCCAATTATGATGCAATTTTCGCGAATATTACTTTAATTTTAAAATTTAAGGGTGTCCCATAAGACATAAAGAAATAAACAACTGGAATTTTTAAATTATACTGAACATAGTACGGAACCCTACGTGTGTGAGTCTAACTCGCACTTGACTAATTTATTTATTCTCTTTGTTGTATAAAAATAACTGAAAATATTAGGGTCCGTTCCATACTTTTGTGATTTTTTGTATATCCAGCGAGAAACTTAAAAATGGCTTGCCAAAAGCTATGGAGACAACGTTGTAAAGTTTTAAAGTCCGTACCTGCCATGATGGCCTTACCTGACGATGGTTTTACCACCGTGCTGGTCTATAGTCTAGACCAGCACCCTCTCATTGTACAGTACAGCATACTATACGATACTGGTGCCGTGTGTAATAGCACCTAAAATCGCCATCGCATGTACCGCACAGTCACAATGAGTAGCAATTTATAGAACATTGCAAGCCTGAACCCATGCTCTTACCTCTTGATTAGAGGTTGGTATCAATCCAACTCGGCACCTAACCGCGTTGGCTCTTATCCGAAAAAATAAAAGCATAGACTAGCGCCCCCATTGTTAAAGGGTTTTTCACACTATAATACAAGTATTAATACTTTTGAGGAAAACGCAACCCTGACATGATAAGTTGTTATTGTTTTTTTGAAAAATTTTAAACGACGCTTAGATCAGAGTTTCATTTCATTCAAAAGTATTAATACTTGTATTATAGTGTGAAATGCCCTTTAGTAACAGCACACTTTAGGACAACTTACCATGTATAATGGCACCCATGTCGCACTAGACATACTGCACCCCTAAATAACCTCTTGTTTAGGGTTTTTTTGGAGACTATCCAAATTCCTTTCAGTTGAGAGTGCAACAGCACACTTTGATCAACAATGCACCATCTCTACATACATCGATCTTAACTTAAATCACCACGTGAACATCCCGAAGGGAACATCAATAACAACCGGCCACAGATATGAGAGGTTCATTCACAGGTTGGGCTACCGATTCCCGTCATACCAGTCCTTTAAGCACTGATCGTGCCTCGAAGAGGACCCATAATAATGCAGACCTGTTTTTCCAGATTCAGGTTCCAGGAACCCTGGTGTCTGGTGCCCCTATTTTACTCCTTTGGAGACTATGGACCATCAATTTAATTACTAAAAATAGGTTTATTTTCTCCGTTGTGGTCGTACAGCACAAATAACACCAAACGGTCAGGTCGCCAAAAATAAATACTTGAATAAATGTGCGTGAAAAAATAGCATTTATCTAAAAAGTCACAGAATTTTCAAATTGCCGTATTTTCCAAAAACAAACATATGTGATTTCTTGTCACAAATTAAACTTTCAATTGGCAACATTGCATATTGTTTTATTTCTTTTTGTTCGTAGTAAATGTTTTGACAGAGTTTTCCGACTATAAGTAAAGACTCACAATCGCATAATCCCACATACAATTTAAAATATTTTCAATAATAATTGAGAGTAAATGTAGCTTTAATACTATAGCCTCATTTTTCTTCTTTTTTGGGATTTTAGAACTTATAGGCTAAAGTCAAAATATCGTTGCAAAATAGGTAAAATTGAATGGCCTTTATCTTCGACAAGGATGAGCAATTTCACACGAAATTTGTTTTAAACGTACGTAAATATAGTTATCTTACACACAAATATAACATTTTTAAGAAAATTTTTTTCTATTATAAAAATGAGATTCATATGAAATAATTTTGGAATTTTTTAATTAAAAAACGTATAGGTCTTAACTCAGAAAAGATAAAACCTTGATATTTTGGTGCTGTAGCTTAAGTGGCTAGTACGTTGACTACTAAGCAATGGTGTCGATTTCAATACTCAGCCGAGGCAACATCACTTTTTCTGATTGTATTAATTTTTCTTTATAATAATGCATATCACAGCGCCCTTCTACGCCGGTATTACCACATAGCACTTAATCGTCGGCGAAGTAAAATAATTATAAATGGGCTATGCTAGCTTCAAACTAAGTCGCCTAAATAACACCAGAGGCGCTGCAATACTGTTCTAAAAATAATCATAACGAGCAATTGCAGTGTTGCCAGATGCGAAGCTTTACTATCACACTATCACACTAACCATCTGTCTTATCTACTCCTATCCCTTTCTGAAGGAAGTAACACATTTAATATAGGCATTAATTGCCTGAGTGTAACTTCTCTTAAAAAAAAAAAATTTCGCTCGCAAAAAAATTTGCTGAAAATACACTACTCAATATTTTGAAGAAACTGGAAAAATTAATAATTTTACTTGCTTATAACTCGCTCTAAACCATAATTTAAAGGTTACCATTTGTAGGTATTAACCAGATCCTTAAGACAATGTATAAGATAAAATGCAGGTGCGATGTACCCAAGACCACATAGCGCCACCCCTGGAAAGTGAATAGAGCGTCAAAATTTAAACTGAAATATTCCTCTGTTTTGGATTTCCAAATGTGTTTAAAAAAGGGTTAAATAAAAATAAGAAAAACTGTTGTATATCCTAATGTGTCATCAGTACATCGCCCTGTTCTGCATAGTAGCAATTTGCCAGTGCCAATACCACCAAAAAATTTGCAAAGCTTTACTGTAAATGAAGATTCTGACCCAGGTGAGGCTTGCGCCTTAGGAACATACAAATCTAAAAGTGAAGATTCTGATTTCGAAGCATCGATTGGATCTAGTTCCCCTCACAAAATGAACTTAATGCTTTAGTTAGGGATTTGGACCTAAGCAAATCAAAGGCTGAATTACCTGCATCGCGATTAAGCCAATGGAAATGGTTGGGGCCTGATGCGAGAATATATATCTGTTTATCGAAATAGCCAAAAAGGCATTTTTTGCAATGAAAGACGGCAACCTAGTTTATTGTTCCGACATTTAGGAGCTTATTAATATAAAACATAGTCCAGACGTCTGGAGGTTATTTGCCGCTTCAAAATTAAGTTTAAATAAACAATGGTAATATTTTACAGTACATATGAGAGAGACTTACAAGAATATGAAGACGGTATTAGATCATGAGTGGATAGTCCTCATGCCCAACTCCAGTCAGGATGACGGAAGCTTGAGATTAATAGTGACTATAGAAACACCGTAAGGGCGGGTTTTATCGCTACTATCGTTAATAGCGATAAATGAAGTCTTTAGTCATTTTAACATCAAAAGGCAGAAGATGGTAGCTTATCCGGATGACGTTGTACTAGGGTCTCGGGAAAATTTCTTCCGACTACCAGTGATATAATGCAGGCATCACTGAGCCCAAATAGATAGGGACAATTAGCAAAGCTCACGAGATTAATCCGGACGACGGAACTAGTTCTTTTCATCAGAAGTTACACGGTAGAGAATTTCAAACTAACTACTGAGAGAAATGAGATACAAGTATAAACAAGAAATTATCTTAAATGACAAGCACAAAGGGAAAGCTCAAAAACGGCCTCAATGGCTACCATTCGTGCATGAATTCCGTACTAATAATTCAAGCAGAAATAGCGAAACTGCAGCAACGTATTTAAGGAAGCTTCAAAAATATCCAAATCCGATGTCCCGTAACATATGCTTTTCTTGGACAAACATCAAAGAGATGACACACAAATGATAACAACAATCAAGCATGATAACAACAATAAACTTTTTATCTAGCACTGGCTATATTTCTTTTATTCTTTTAGATTTAAAATATGAGTTTTTAATGTTAGTTCAATATGCAAAATTTAATTTTATGGTTCGGAAAACTTCATGTTTATATGTGTATGCATGTCTATTTAAAGTTCTCTGAAAAAATTTTCCTTTGATTTTATTTATGTTAAGTTTTTTAACTATATTTTATTTGTTTTGTTTAAATAAATAATTTTTATTTGTAGATAAAAAGAAAAATATATAAAAATTTATCTTCCTATTATAGTACTTTATACAACAAAAAATAATTTCCATCCCTGAAGAGCACATATATAAAGTACTCGCATATCAATGAATTTATCCACCAATAGCAATAGTGTTGCCAAAATTTTTTAAATGAAGCAAAAAAAAAAAAAAAAATAACTACAAAACTCGCAAACATAAGGTAAGATCATATTAAAAAAATGTTCGACGCCATAACCCAAATATAAGAACATATGTATATCTTTGATGTAGTCGGACCACAAAATGGCAAACAACAAAGCAGCTTAATGAAATTATACAATAATATTTAAACTGTAATAACACTGTATGAAGCATAAAAAGGTTAATAAGAAAGTGTTTTGCAGGGGAGTGGCAAATATGACCCACTAAATAAAGCAGTCACAGCGTTAACGCAGTACCTGAGACGTCTTCAACGTGCTGACAATATTTTGTTTGAATTTTCCCTTTGTTTTAAAAATATTTTACATTATATTTTAAGACGCTTACTTTAAATATATTTACTGTGTATAGAGGTATCCGTCTCTGGGTAATTAATCAGAATGTTGCAACCAAGGCGAATTATTACCAGGTGTGAGCAGTAGGACAACAACTACAACAAAACAACAACTTTGACATTAGATTAGCAGATATGAAACAATGTATTTTGTGACAAGACATTAGCAAAAAAACGAGAGCAAAAAACAATCAGCTGGGCTATCGACTCCACCTGGTATGAATTCGCCTTGGTTGCAACATAGGTTTTATATAAAATTCTATTATTGTGTAATTTTATATATAGTGTCCACATTTCCTGTTTACAAAAATAAAAGGTGCTGCCAAATTATCAGTACCATTAAATCGGTAAAATTGCATTCTTTTATTATTTTATCTATATTTTCTCTTGGAAATTAAATATTTTTACAGCAAAAAGCGAACCGAGGTACTACAATACCTCCCAACAGTAGATATTACGTGATGCGAACGTAGGCAGGCAAAATCCAAAAAGTGATGGTTTGTATTCTATATTAATTACTTCATGCACCAGAAACAAAATTTTTAGAAATGGTCATGTTAAAGTTTTATTACATGTATAGATATACATACATATGTATATGTATAACTCGAGAACCTCACAGAAGATCTGGTATAAAATTTGATTTAAGTTCCCACCAAACCAAATGTTCCGATTCCGTTAAGAATTCCTAAGGACATGTAGATAAAATTTTTCGATTTCGGAACCGAAATGTTACAGAAATCGTAACGATTTTTATATGAAAGGATTGACATGACTTCGCAACGATATGTAGGAACGAAATCGTAGATACCAAATCGCATCGACATATTTTCTGTGAGTACCTCCGTATAATCTAGAACTTCAATCTATTAAAGTTTAAGCGAATATAATGTTTAGTTAATGATTTGTTATTAAATGTAATACTTTACCGTAATCAAATCGATTTCAATTCTCCATCTTTCATATATTTATTAATTTTTTTCGCATTTACTTTTATTCTTTTTATTTAATACAATTGCGGTTTTTATTTTCTTACATATAAATCAGTGTTTTATATTTTTTTATTTGTTCAGACCAAGGTATAATTGTTTTACTAGGTAGTGGCGTCCCTACAACATATACAACAATACAAGAAAAACATGGTATTTTGTTATTGCTTTGTAGTTCGAAATGTCAAAAAACATAGAAGAAAATTGAGAAGGCGTGAATGTGTGTTATTGCCTTCTCACTTCTACCCTATAAAATTTCTGAACACATACAACTTTTGACACGTCGAACTACTAAATCAGCTGGGCGGACGACACTACCTAGTAAGATAAATATGCCTTGCTTCAGACAAACAACCGAAATACTTAACGAATTCTGATTTTCGACTAAGTATTGAAATGTCTTAACGAATTCGTCGTAAGGGTTTTTTGAATACCATTTTTTTCTCAGTAGTGTATGAATTATTAAAAAAAATAGTGGAGAATTAAAACAAATTTTTACTTGTTAAAAAATTAGAAAAAAGTAATATTCATCATTCAATAAACATCAAACATTACACTACGTCTTGACGAGCCATTGATTTGTTCAACCATTGAACAATTTCAAGAAAAAGTGTCGTGAATAACGTCGTTTTCGATGTCATGTTCTTGTTCAAACACCATTGTTAGGACATTTGTTTGCACAACGATGTATGTCATCAAATGATGTTTTTAGTATGAAAGTTTGACTTTTAAAGAACGCCATCTGTTGCTCAAGCGCGCAAATGCTACTTGCTGTGATATAAGCATTCAAACAACATTGACGACAAACAGAAAATTATTTCTAGTCGGAACATATGTATATACGTTTTCTCCACGAAGAAGAAAATAACCAAATTTTTGGTTCCTATTCTGTCCACGTTTTGGCTCGTCAAGACGGCGTGTTAATTATTTTTTCATAAAATACCTCATATTTCAAAATTGATGCTTAAATATTAATTTTATTCATAAAGTAGCAGTGCACGTAACGCCAGCTTAGCGATTATATTTTGTTCGCTTTTGTTATATGTAAAAGTAATCCACACAAAATTTTAAGACACTTAAGTTGGGATCACACGATTACCGCAAATGCATCAATTTTTACTGTGCTAAATTGCCGCACAAAAATAAAGTTGTCCCAATCATATTCTGTTCATTCACATGATTGCTCTATTGTGTACAAATTTGATTGCCGTAAAACGTCAAAAAACAATTGAGCAACAATAATTGCGGCAGCCTAGTCACACGGAACTTGAAAAATTGTGTTTTGTTTAGTGCATAGAAATTGCATCAGCTTTAGGTCTGTTCCAGGTGCATAACAAAACAGTCCGGACTTTTGAGAGTAAAAACAAAATTACTCTCTAAACGTGACAAAGTTGTCCAAAGTTGCTGCAACGTAAAAAACCGCAATTGAACATCTTGAAATACTAGTGCTGCTTACTGTCTCAAATTAATTTTATTTTGGTAATTTTAGACGCTTAAATGTATAATATTTTAAAAACAAATCACTTGCACCATTGGCAACAGCTGTAGAAAGTGAATGAAAATAAACTGAAAAAAGTAAAAACCAGTTATTATTTACATATACTTATATTTTTGCAAAATGTAAAGTCAAGTAACTATTTCAGGTTCTGGAACTTTATTTGAAAATCTAATAACAAATTTTAAATAAAATCTTTCTTCCCTTATTTAATTTTTTTTAATGTAAACATTAATTGCTGATAATTTGATTCTAGTCCGAACTTACCCAAAAACGAAGTATATGTGTTAGAAACTGGCTAACAAAAAGAGCAACTGATGGCGCATATGAGAAGACCCTAAAAGAATTTCGAGAAATATATAACCAGAAGTTTAAAAAATATTATTCGAATTTACAAAATTTGTTCGAATAAATGTCGAAACCTTCAAAGATTTATTGGAACTGGTGTTGCCATATACATATTCGTAAACAGGACACAAACATGTGCATGGCTATTCCAGTTTTTGAACGCTTAGCTTTTTCACTTCGCTTTCTAGCTTCCGGACATAGCTTTTCGGTTTTTTTCTCGCATTATACCACACACCATGTCGCTCTTCAAGCCGGAGTTTGTAATGCAAGTTATAAAGCCTTGAAAGATGTATACATAAAAGTACGAATATAATAAAAACAAGTAAAAGTGCTATATTCGGCTGTGCCGAATCTTCTATACCCTTCACCACGGTGATTTTATTTATACAGACATGTACAGCATTATCTATATTGTTGACTCTTTACATAAATTAAAATAAGTCATATGAGAAAAAACTCATTACTCATACTTTAAAGAAATAGAATACAGCGGCGACGCAGATAAATGAAAAAAATTCCATTGGCTACAGTTGTCGCCGTGTTTTCAGCTACTTAATGATATTGAAGACGACAGCTACATCGTAAACTCTGACATTGTTGTAGAAATACTTATTTATTTATTTATTTATTTTATTATTGATTTTCTAATACAACAAGACAAATTATCTTATAAATTATAGTATTAGAATCAGGATCGTCAGAATAATTTAATACAAAATTTAGACAAGTTATCACAATTTACACAAATACATAATTAATAGTTGATTAAATATGATGAAAAAAAAATAAATATCTTTTTTAAAAAATTATAAATATTTCCTTCAAAACTTTTTGTTTGTATATGAATTTGTATGCATTTTTGTGACATTTTCTTTTGTTGAATAAAATAGAAATTAACTTAAGTTTACGACAGCCACAACGGTGGTCGTGTAGCCATGTAGCTATACTGGCTTTAAAATAATCGTTTATCTTTAAACGTGTGTATTTTATTTTTGACAGTTTGTAGTCGGTATCTTGATGTTGACTATGTTTTAAAACAGAGATCTTATCTATTTAAAAATGAAAGGCATTCAAAAAAATATGTTACTCTATATACATACATATATTCTTAATATTAAAATATATTATGTTACAATCATGATTTTCATTTTCACAGAAATATTGAAATTTTGTTTTTAATTTTTTGAAAAATGTTTGTAAAATTTTTTTGTAAAAATATTTTTTTTAATTTTTTTGTAAAATTTTATTCGAAAATTTTTGGGAATATTTTTTAAAAAAATTTTTTTCGAAAAATTTTCTGTGGAAATATCGTTATCAAAACGGTTGTAAAGTTTTTTGTAAATGTTGTTTTAAAAATTTTATAAAATTTTTTACCAGTGGGTACCCTGTGGGTCAATTGGCTACCTATGTATATGTGTATTGCTCTCTATAAAGGTCTTTAATACAATTCAAAGCAGAAAACCCATTTTGTTGATATTTGTATGGAAATATATAAATGTGGAATATTAAAATAATACATTATTTTCCTAGGACAAGTTCTGTGTAAAGAGTAATGGATTCTCGAAACAAAATATTACACAAGCTATGTATGTATTAACTACTCGATTCTTATTGATTACCCTTTCGCGATGGTGCACACAATTTAAAAGCGAATTTCAGAAGTGCTTAGCACCAAATCTATCTGTCTTCTATCTATCACATTTTTACCCGTTTATGTTAACATAACAGTAGCATAACATAACAGAAATCAGTAACATTAACTGATAAAGGAGCTGAATCTTCTTTTGTTTGATAGCAAATAAAATAAAGACCAAAAATCCTAAAATTAGAATTTAATTTTTAAGTCTTTTGCCCATAAAGTTCTCATATGGACTAGGGCATATAAAAAACTTTCAGCAATAATTAGAAGTACATATATATAGCTTTATAACAGTAGTCTTCTTTTTCCGATCCCAGCTTTGGAATTTTATAATATATAGGCTAATGTCAAAATTTCGATGTAAAATAGGTCAAACTGAAGAACCTGAAAATTGTAAATTTTTATTTATTCCTTCGGAAAAATTTTGTCTGCAAAAAAAAATTGATGGCCCTTTTTAGGCTAAAATATACAAAAATACAATAATTTTGGAGCTTTTAAATTGAAAATCGTCTAGTTTTTAACTCAGAAAAGATATAACCTTGAAAATTTGCCACAATATTTCAAATTTTGCTCGCTAACTAAGAGAAAAATTCTAAAAAATTACTGTAAATTGTACTCAATATTTTGAATAAACAGTACCAGGGTATCGAAAAATCAATAATTTGAATTTAAATTGCTTATAACTCGCTCATTTGAAAACATAATTTGTTGATCAATGAATCACTTTGTTGGTATTAACTATACTTTTAAGACCATGTAATGTAATTTTTGAAAATAAAAAAAAAAAAAAAAATTGAACAAATGCAAAGCTCTAAAAGAATTTGCAGGTGCGAGTTACCCAACTTTGAAAATAAATAGCGCCACACCTGGTAAGTGGATGATGTCCATCGTCAAAACATAAGCACAGTTACTTCTGATATACTTATGTATGTATGTCAAATTTTGGATCAATCGGTCAATCCCTTTACAAATGGCTGAGTTATCTCCAAAATATTTTGATTTTGCTCCCTTGTGCAGTGAGGCAATTTTCACAGTTTGTTACCAGATATGCGGTGGGTAAAATAGAGTATATTTTTTGATATTTCAAGTACTTCCCATAGAAAATAAATATTTATCAACGTGTTACTTAGGAATTGTAATAGGTAAGACCTTGGAATTTTGTGCAAATAGCTTTCTTGCTAATGGGCCTAATGTGTATAATAATGAGTAGAAAAAATTGGTTGGATCGGAATAGTGGGCATGGTACCTCCCATACAAAGTGAAAAACTTTTATCGTGAACCTAGAAAACTGTATCTGTAAATTTTGTCCAAGTAACCCTTATATTAATGAGCATAGGCTAGCGCAAACCAGTGTGGAGTAATACAATGGGCGTGGTAACTCCCATTCAAAGAAAAAATTATTATCGCGTAATTAGAGAACTAGGGTCTTGAATGCTGAAATTATATACTACTCTCCCCGTATTGATGATGATGAGCATAGTCGACCGAAAGAAATGGTTCGGTTGAAATAGCAGGTGTCGTACTTCCCATACAAAGTCAAAAATTATTGTCGTGAACCTATCAAACTATAAGTAGAGTGTTGGAATTTTGCACTTTAAAAATAAAATGTATTTTCAAGTTAAAGCTGGCGATTAGAACGGGAGGGCCGGGAACCCGCTATATCAATATAACTGCAATAGTGACACTCTCTACATTTTACATTGGTTTCTCTAAAAAAACTAGCAACAGAGATCACACATCGACATTTGCTGATGACACCAGGGTTTCCAGATATTTTTGGAGTTGCATCCCCAATTTGAAAATTTTCATCCCTAAAAATCCCCAAAAAAATTTTTAATTGTTCCCAAATTTAAATTATCGCATAAATACATTAAGATGTATGTATGTTTTTTAAATAATAAAAATATACGAGTTGATTAAGTTTTTACCTCACCATTTCTGGGGATAGATTAAAAGGGTTACAACAAATTTCGATAGACTGATTGGTACAGCGCCTTATCTATCAGTCTGGGGGTTCGACAACCACCAAAGACTCTGCAGACAAGCGAAAAGATTCGCAGGTAGTGTTGTCTTAAACATGCACGTTAGGGTCGAACGATAAAATATTTTTTTTAATTTCAATATGTAATAGTGATAAAAAGTTGCCATTTGCTACTGCATTTGCAAATGTTGAAATTTTTAAATGTCAATATATTTGAATCTGCAAAAACTGTATTATAGAAATAAAAGGATAATTCTAAGTAAATGAAATAAGTTTTAGTCAAAGAAATCTACCCCTATTTTTCTACACGAAAGAAAAGAAAGTAAATTAAAATAAATAAATCAGTCAAGTGCGAGTTAGTCTCACACAAGTAGGGTTCCGCACTATGCTTAGTACGCCTTTAAAAATTCAAGTTATTAATTTTGTATGTATTATGGGGCACCCTTTATTTTTAAAATCAAAGACATATTCGCGAAAATTGCATCGCTATTGAAACACCCTTTAAAATTTAGGAACTGTTGTTATAACGGCCATGGTAATACACTTTCTATAAAAATATCAGGCCTACCTATTGCGGTTCAAAAAATATACTTGAAAAACATTAATAAGTAATTAGTAATTGTTACAGCGGCCGAAGTACAACATCTACTGTAAACAATTCAAGAGTCTACCTATTACGGTTCAAAAAATAAGGCTATTTCAGTAAAAATCATGTCTCTGTCGCAACACCCTTTAATTTTGTTATTTGTTATAACGGCCATGGAAATTATTTTTCTATATATCAAGAGTTTGACTATTACGATTAAAAAAATAAGTCACTATACGTGAAATTATATGCTTGTAATCAATCCACATTATTACCCATCAAAAAAGACATATTCATTAGTTCTAATACGCTTGCACTGGTTCTAATTTAGGTGAAAAACGCATGTCCTCACATTTATTTAAATGAGTGCCTAGGACTAACGAAAGTTCGATCATTCGGATGCGTTCTTAATTTATAAATGCTTATATGTAAATTAAAAAATATGTATGTACACATGGTTTGCTAGAAAAATTGAATGCATTTTCAAGTACTTCAAAAAATATAATTTTTTAAGAGTTAGAGACGACATTACATTACATTTACATTACATTTGAAGACATTCATTATTTTTTTGCTGGGTATTAAACGTACTATTAATATTGTTATGTTAGAACCATATTATTATCAAATTGACTAAAATTTATTAAAATATAAAAATTTATTATAATATGATAAAGTATAAACATTGTATGATTAAATTAAACATCTCACTGTCGGAACACCTCTTAATTTTTAGTAATTGTCATATCAGCCGTGGCAACATATCTCATGTAAAAGTTTTAAGAGTTTACCTATTACGGTTCAAGAAATAAGGCATTATACATGAGAATCTCGTCACTCGTCGGAACACCCTTTAATTTTTATTATTTGTTAAAGTTTCCATAGTAATAAACCTCCTGTAAAAACTTCAAGAGTCTACTTGTTATCGTTCAAAACTTAGGCCATATATACGTAAAGCACATCACTCTCGGAACACCCTTTAATTTTAAGGTCTAATTTTATATACTTGTTTAGAAAGCGAACATAGAGTTAATTACTGTTTGCAAATTTTAAGTGGTTGCCTCCTATAGCTCAAGAAATAACACCTCTCTATCGGAACACCCTATCATTTTTAGTATTTGTTACTATAGCGGCCACTGCTATACACCTTCTGTAAAAATTTCAACCGTCTACCTATTATGGTTCAAAACTTAGGCCTTATACATGCAAATCACGCCACTATCGGAACACTCTTTAATTTTTTGATTTTTTGTTTATATAGCGAACTAAGTTTTAATTACTGTTTTTAAATCTTGAGTCTATGCCTCCTACAGTTCAAGAAATAAACACATATTCGTGAATAACACCTCTCTATCGAAACACCCTATAAGTTTTAGTATTTGTTGCTATAGCGGCAACAGCTATACATCATCTGTGAAAATTTCAAGAGTCTACCCATTACGTTTACAGAGATAAAATGCGCTGACAGACGGACAGACAGCCAGACGGACAGAAATTGTAGCGAAAACAATAGGGTTTCGTTTTTACCCTTTCGGTACGGAACCCTAAAAGAGATTCGAGCAACGTTTTACCATCTTGTGCAATAAACTTTTTAGATATAAAAAGAACGTATTTGAATAAATGACCGTGGAGCCTCTGCAGATTTCAGTTCTTTCTTAAGACCGTAAGTAAGATCCATATAATTAACTTTTATTGCTTAAATAATTTTCGTTACATCTTTTGTAAATGTTAATTAACGAACGAATCAAATAATAATAAAATTACAATTATCCAAGAAGTATATGAAATGAAAATAAGAATCCCCAAAAAAAACCCCAAAATATTGAAATTATCCTCAGCAAATTCCCCAATCCCAAAACAAAATTTTTAATCCCCAGTAGACTTAAGATATGAATACTTATTTTTAGTTCAAATACATTGAAGATTCAATAAATTATAAATAATAATACGAAAAAAATACATATACAATTATAATATAAAGATAAATAAAGTACCAAAAATCATTAAAACAGCAATATAAAAGACCGCTTATGGCCATAACGCAATAAGCGGTCTTTTATACTACTGTTTTAATAACTACTAAAAAAACAATGACGAACTTAAAATATTTTTAACTATAAAAATACATTAAAATGGTTTCATTTCAAAAAGTAATATATAAAAATTAATAAAAAAAATCAATACCTTCAGTAATAAAATAAAAATTATAAGCAAAATTGCAATAACTCTTTCTTTCAAAATATACATATGTGTGTAAATTGATAACTATCTTCCCAAAATCCAATAAAGCCAATGAATCAAAAACCAAAACTTTGGTCCTAAAAGTACAAGAAATTAGCCTTTTATTATTAGCTATCAGGACAAAAAAACAAACCAAAAAAGTATCTTTTTATACGTGCCAACAGAGCAATATAACAATCTTAAAGTCGGCAAATTATTGAATTCTCTTGCTACTCTTGCATTCAAAGAAATTTATTGAATTTGTTCTGTAACAAAAATGAGGTAAACATTTCTGTACGTGTAATTTTGCAACTCCCTCGAACTTATTAATTCTTTCAGATTCTTTAATAAGTTAATAATTACAACTAAAACTACCTCGCAGATAAGTAGATACGAAGAATGCTGAATACGGATGTAACGATCCAGAAAATGCATTACATTCTGTTAGTGTCTAATTTTTCTTTATCTCTTTATAATAAACTTAATTATTAATTTATAAAAAAATAGTGCAAATAAAATTAAATTTATACAAATAAATTATGTGTTTATGTTTTTGATAACCTTGCACACTAGTGGTATTATCTTATATAATTTAATATTTTGAGTAAACAAGTTTATCAAAATATGTATGTATTTGGAAAAATACTTTGACTTTTGTGACTGCCACTGTATATTGTTGCTTTTCACCTCACAGATAAGTTGGACGTTTATTATAACAGAAATTTTATTTATTGTTATAAATAATTATTTGCAAAAGTTGGTGTTATATTTTTTAAAATTATTAAATTAAATTCTGATAAATATTTTTATATTGATATTATATTACTGATACAAATGTAATACCTTGTGTGCAACGACGTGAGTGTAGACTGTTTTACATAAAGCATTAAAAAAATAAGTCACCATGATTCACCCTGTTTATGGTTTATGACTTTACTAATGCTGGTTGCAAGTTTTTCACCATACTTGTATTACATTATCTGGTATTTCAAACCCGGTGGCAGTACTTCAATCTACCAGCTGTCAGTTTAATGAAAATTCAATAATTTCCAAAATAAGCTCTTAAGTTAGTGCGGTCGTAAATTCGTTTTTAATTAAATTTTCTCTGGATTAATTAAAGTTTTTTGCAAGTTTAAGATTAAAAAGTGCAAGAGTAAATTCAGCTATACAGGTCGAACTCAAAAAGTGTTTGTTGAATGACGATTTTCACGTGTTTTCATTAGATTTTTTGCACTCCGATTTTTTGTTGTTTTTTTTCTTTTGCATTAACTGAGGCAGTCAGGAAAGCTGACTGTTTTAGCTGCCAATTGATAGTTGTGTACAAGTGAATATGTGTGCTGCTGAAAAATTGCATTTGTTTACATTTTTTCTTCATATTTTGACCTGAAATAATATGATAATTCATTTTTAAAAAACAAAAGAAAAAACAAAAAAAAAAGATAAAGTGAAGACTAGCGCGCAAAACTAGATGAATGAAGTGAAAAGTATTAAATAAAGATTCACATGGGTTGAAAATAAAAATGTTGCAAATGATTCAAGTATATTGATTGATTTTGCCAAGAAAGCATAGAATTTAGAATTGTTCCAAATTGAATGAAAATTAACAATTGGAATTATCATTTATGGTTTTTCTGATTAGGAGTCAACAAGGTGTTTGTAAAAAAGGTATTTATGGATTTGTTGTTTTTGGTTGTGTTTTTATTTACTTTTTTATTTTTGTTGATAAACTTTGAACGTTTCAGATAATTTTTGTCACTAAGACTACAGAGTTGGCTTTAATATTTTAACGGCGTTAGCTGTGCTTTAACAAGTGATGTGTGTTTTAAGAGTGAACAATTAATCGAGTTTTGATGTTATTCATTACACGATTAATAAATTATAAATGCATTTTGGCCTGATAGACTGAATGAATTATTGTTTCGTTCAAACCTATTTTTATTGATATTAAGTAGGTTTCAAACTAAATTATGTTTAACATTTCTTAAAAAGAGAGTTTAGGTGTGCACATTAATCCAAAGTTATACCTAATATTTTTAATTTATATCTAGAATGTATTGACTTAATATAGATGATTACCCAATAAAAATCTTTCATTTAATGCAGTATACAGGCCGGTTCTGAATAGCAACATTTAAAATTTAGTTTGTATAATATACCTATTGTTGAAGTTAAAAACTATAAACTACCGTTAAATAAATGAAAATTTCACCTGATATATCTTCTTCTTCACACACTCGAAAGTAAAACGTGTAAAATGAGACGTGATTTTAATTTAAAGAACACGAAGAACAGTGAAGTGACGAATCCTAAATCCATGTTTTTGGAATGATTGTACAGCCAACTTAGGACGTCCAACACATATATGAACCTTATATTTACCAAAAAGTCTATAAAGCACTGCGGCTCGACTAAAATGTTGTGGGAATGGTTTACCTCGTCGGGAGCTGGTAATATAGAATAATTTAAATAGATATTATGGTGATGATATACATATCTTAAGCATGTATAACTGATGGTTTGGGGTGAAACAAATAAGTATTTTTAGGAGGTCAGCTCAAAGTCCGGATTTACACACGAACGAAAATATAAAGATAATCATAAAACGGCCAATTTCATAAAATAAAAACACTCAAACAAGAATTCACTCTGGGATATTGTATAATAATAATAATGAAATATTATTTATTTTCAGCAGTGTCATGATGTTGTGAAAACCATGACAAAAAGATGGGCCTAGGTAATCCCTTAAAAAAGATTACCCTACTAAATATTAATTGTTAGAAATACTTTGAAATAAAAAAGCAGTTCTTATAAAATTTAATATACATACGAGTATTCTTTCCAGGTGAATTTCGTGTATCACCATCATACTTGGGATTTTTTCATTGGCATTATTTCAAGTAGTTACAATGAAAAAAATTTTAACTACCATTTAACGCTACTGATTTATTTTAATTACAATTGTTTCTGCCAATGGCAATGAATATGTAAAGAAATCGTATAATTACTAATTATAATTGATGAAAAAAATAATTGTTTTGGTTAACACAAATTTATGATCGCAGAAGGTTTTATTATCTACGAATGAAGTAAGTATCAATTTTATGCCAAGTCATGCTTTTTCTATATCTGAAACTTTTTATTCAATCTAGTGAGACATTCACTCTTGTTTTGAAAATATGTACTACGCAATAGCCAACAGGTTAAAAATTAGTCATAAAAATTTCATTTTCAGAAATTTTTTACATAATTTTTCTGATTTTTGTTTGTTTTTATCTGAAAAAAAATGAACATAATAGAAGAGCAGAGAATGGAGGTGGGTCTTCTTTAAAAGCATCACTAAAAAGGTTGATTGCAAATGTGACCAATAATGATAATGCTTTTTTATAATTTAACCATTGATTAATGGTAATGATTTTGTTTTTTAAGTAATTATTAATGAAACTTTTTCATTACAAAGCATTACCTTTAATGGAAACAATTGTAATGCAAAAATATTTATTAGCATTATTTATAATTCAATGCCAGTTGCTAATTAATTACTCAATATAATTAATTAGTACCATGTATGATGACTATACAATACTGAAAATGGTTAATATTTATTAAACAAAAAAGTTTTGAGTTTAATTAACTTATGAAAATTTATACTAAAATATGCTTTTCTTAATTTTTTTTTGTCAAATATGTTGAATTTGGAAAGATAAAAGTTATAACGATTTAAATGTATGACTACAGCTGTATATTTAAATGTAAATATTGTTATATTTTATTTAAAATATTTGATATTTTCCTAAGTTTTTTCCCTGAAAATTCAGAAAAATTACAAGTTTACAAATTCAGAAACGCTTTTAACTGTAGCAATTGAAGTTTGTATCTTAGGTAATGTAGTGCACTGAAATCAAATCTGCACTCTTATTTTTAAATTGGTTCTAGTTTCCAAGATATGGCGTTCTATCCCACATACAAAAAGCTCCACTAAAAAAACATCACCTTTACGTCAAACTAAAATTTTTAACTGGTGTCATACCTTTCGGTGAAGACCGTCGTCACTGGCTGTTGTTTTAATTTTTAAATTCATATGACCTTTTTTGGTAGGCTTTTTTATAAATTGTTCGTAAATTCACCCCTATTCTATTTGGCGTCGTCGACATCGTCACCACTTTTGAGTCGATATCACTTTGTATCGACGTCGTTATCAATTCGATTATAATTTAGTATTTCCTAACATTATTATGACGATGTCGACGTCTTATAGACAATTTAATAAAATACACATATGTGTATTTTAGTTTGTCCACAATGTTGATATATTGAAATATTAAAAAACTTTTAAACAAAAATATAATTAAATTAAAAATATCGTGTGTGATTCGGATTCAAGTAAGGAAGATTGCAAAAAATCTGGTCATTTAGAGAATACTTATCAGACAGAAGTATATATTTTAATTACGGGATGAGAAGTAAGTAAGAAACGCACTTTGTTATAATAGGTTTCAATTATTGTCACCAAATTGTAGCACATTTGCTACAGTCTAAACCCACAGTAGCCTTAGCCGAAACTGTGTTGAAAATTTTGTGTTGTGTGTGAAGTTAAATATGTCAGTTATATTCGTTTTTGACGTAACGACTTACATAAAACATATTTAAGTATGAAGTAACTTCGTACACACTAAAATATGAATTTTTCAGCAATTTTAACAATTTTTTTCCAAATAATAAAATTTAAGAATTTTCAAAAATGTTCCTGTTAAAGATATTCCAAAGCCCATTATTATAACTTGCCTTTAGCTAAAGCTAGGATTTTGTTGGAGTGATAAGTAGTTTTTCGTTATAATAATGAGGATAATACTCATTTATATAACTTGTCCTTAAAAGTGGTTTTTAGCTCACTTTCAAGAACGAAAAACTATTTATCGCTCCAACAAAATGCTAAATTTAGCTAAAGGCAAGTTATAATAATGGCCCTAAGGGTATTATATTCAAAGTGCCGTTGACAGATATGACAGAAGTCATATGGCAACTTTAAGTATATGGACCCTAGCAAAGATGCAGAAGCAAGAGTACTAATAGCTGCCAAGAATTATTAGAACAAAATTATGCCATGTTAGTTGACGTAGTTTCCCCATCCTAATGGTTGTTAAGCCTCAACAAAATTGGCAACCCTACAATTAAAATCACAATTGGACTGAAAGATTGGTGTAATTTTGTTATATTACACTGTGGAACAAATTCAAGTTAGCAAAAGTTAGGTCGATTCTGAATTGACTCTTAGAATCGACCTAACTTTTGTTAACGTGAATTTGTTCCACTGTGTTATTTTTGACAAAACTATTATCCTATGGTAGTTGCATTACTTACCAGATAATATGTGACTGCGGTCGGGAGCACTTAAGGTTTATTTGAAACGTTTTTTATCTAATTTATACCTATGATTTTTTTAGACAAATATTTTTTCTAAAACTGTCAATAAAAGTTTTAACATACATACATACATACATTTGCATTTTAAATGTTTATTCAGTTAAAAATAACTGTACGGAATACTTTTTACATAAACTACAATCAGTTACTGTAAAAATACTCTGAGGGTAGAAATCATGGATTTTTTCAAGTGTATTTTTAATCGAAGCATAAAGTATATACACGTATAGAAAAGCATATCGGGTAATTGTTTTCTGCCGTATACATATTCTTTTCTTAATTTTCCTGGTGTACGCACAGCTTAACATACAATTTTGATTTAAAATAACATTATGGGAAGATATTCAATGACCTAGAGGTCAATTCTTACACTACCAGATAATGTTTTACGGAGTTTTTAAACTGATTCACCAACTCTAAAGCATATCGCGCCATCTTGTTGAAACATTATCCAAATTATGCAGAAAAATTTAGTATTCATGTCGCCATATCGACACCAGAAACAGTCACTACTAAACCAGTTTTATTTCTGTGTAGTCCATAGACGACTCTAGTTTCAAATCCGCACCAATCGGTTGTGGATTCATTTGTTTTTCGAAAATATGTTGCAAATTTGATGATTGTGGAAGCAATCGGGCACCACTTTTCTCAAAAAAAAAAAAAAAAATTATAATAATTTTGGTGATGTTCAGTAAAAAATTTAACAAACTCTTTCAGCTTTATATGATCCCTTGGTTTCGTTTGGGAGATGTAATCTTTCTAATCACACCATGCCGATTTGGTGTTCCTGAAACTTGATCAATACTCTCAAGCACTAGTTCGATAGTGTCATTCGAACAGCTTGATTAAACTTCAAAAATAATTTTACAAACTTAAAAAACCTTGACCTGTCTGATAAAACGTCGTTTAAAACATAAAAGATTTCATATCAGGTATCCAATTTACAAAATATTGAGTAGTGTCGAGTAATTGTAAGTAGTTGAAATTCATCACTACTAAACTATAAGGTGTCATCTTTTTCTGGTTGGTAATAACTACTTTGTAAACGGCGGTAAATTTAAATCATTTGTGAATTTTGGAATGGCCTTAATCTAATTAGTCTAAAAGTATACTTTTGATCAAAAATAATTTTAAATATTGAAGAATATAAAATTATACATATTTTTGGTCATTTTAAGGTTTAAATACAAATTGATGCATTCCATTGATAAATCACTGCAAATAAACAAAAAAAGAAATACAACAAGAGTCAAAGCTGCTAAGTACTCTATAGACAAGCATTCCATAAGTTATTCTATTTAATAAACACGTTTGACATTTGTTGGAAAAATCATCAATAAAATCATTTGGCATGTTGTGTTCAAAAGAAGTGTTTAATAAAAAAAAAAAAAACAGTGGGATCAAATTGCCAAATTAAGGTGGATATTATTTAAATAACTCGCTTAAACAAAACTGGTTTACTGTGGTGTCTTTTGTCTACTATAAGTAGGCAAGGAAATTTGCATTTTTTTCTTACCTCTCTTGGCTAAACTACTTAGCGGTAAAAATAAGGAGTACGATTGCCTTCTAGAATGCCTCTTTACCCCTTCCTTAGTAGGCACAAGGCCTTCTAGTCGCATTCCATACTCATATCTTTTGTACACAGGTTGTAATTGCAAAAACATTCAGTGTCGCTTCTGATGGCAAGCGTTCCAGAAGATCTTCCGAAAATTGTCTGCCTTCAATTTAATGCCTTTTAGAAAGCTTTTCGTAGCAAAAACTAAGAAAAAATGTTTTGACAAGATTTTTCCAATTTTATTAAGCATTTTAAATTTATTTTTAATTTAAATATTTTTAATTTTTCTTCTTTCTTGGGAATCGAACTCGCAACCCGCAACCCAAACAACCTATCGAGGCATTTAAATGGCAAACAGCGCTCAGTCAAATGAACTTTTGTTTTTTATAAATCAGAAATCTAAAAATAGACAATGATGTATTTGCCATACAAAATGAGAGATATAAAAATAAGGGAAGAAAAGTTGGAATGTGTAGTAGATCTTTTCGAAGGGAGAGAGAGAGAGAGCCAAGGCCTTCTTTGGAAGAAACAGAAAAATGGTAGTCGTAGAAAAAGAAGGTCTATATAAAAGATAAAAAGTTATGCAATTTCTTACTTACTAAAGCACTGCATGAACACAAAAACGAATCTCATAAAACGCTCATTATAATTTTTCAATAAATTCATGTCTGTTCATTGCACACGAGTAACGATGAGTGGAGATTAACAAACAGCGAAGACCAGCGAGCTTATTGCGATGAGATTTCAAAGTACCCATAAGCAAGATTGAATAAGTATGAGTAAATGTTGAACATAATAACAATAAACTTGGACGAGTTCAAGCAGTTTTATGCTTTGAGTAAAACACGAACACATTTCAAGTGAAAAAAAAATGGAGCTCACTGGCATAGAAAGTTCGTTTTATTCGGTAAGGTCATTGAGTTTATCATACGAACAGATATTTGCTTACTAACAATATGGTATTTATGAGTAGCCATGTGTTCAGTTAGGTAGTTTGTGTTCGACTATGATCACTTGCCCATGAGCTTATTAGTATACCCATTATATGAGCATTCTCATGTAGTAAGTTTTCTAAAAAAAATTCTTAGGGACAGCACACAAAAGGAATAAAAAGACACCAAAATGAAGTTATAGATATTCCGAGAAATATTCTTATATTTTTTCTGTTTGAAACAAATAATAAATCACTAAATTTCGGGCACTACAACACAAATATGTTTTAAATTTGTATTGACCTACAAATCAGCTTCTTTTTGCTTTGCGACGTTCGTAGTTATGTTTTCATATTTTATACAATAAAAGAAGTTTTGTGTTTATTCGATTCAATGAAGCCGAACGGATGCTATAGAAACTAAAAGTATTTCGATCGGAATGGTAAGTACGGAATCATTTCAATTTCGAAGGGAGTTTACAAACCTGTAAATTTTCCAGAAATTTCTTCTAATATCTGGTGAAGTGGGTAACCTTTTATAGTCCTTATCCACCCTGCGAGTACTAAATTAACACAATTTGCTAAGACCTCAATAACAGCGCCATTATTTCTGGTCCAATACTTAAATTCTGCGATCAGGGATATAAAAAAATTGGTTGGAAAGTTTCGGAGATTAACATGCACAAACACAGAAATAAGTTAAATTTGTACAAATCGCATTATCGGTCTAAATTAAGGAAAATCTTGTTGCCTCCTTCTGGGTTCGAGTTTTAAAAACAGAAGGATTCGTTACTAGATTCAGCTGTGTAAACTTCCCTTTTAACCCTTCTGGATTGATTTGTGATGAAATTTGGTGAAATTGTGATTTTTTGTGAAATTTGGATTTTTTGTAGTCTTTAGTTGATTTTTTTTATGAAATTTCGATTTTTGGCAAAGTTTAGAATTTCGCCTTTTGGTAGAATTTAAATATTTTTTATTGAAATTTCAATTAAATTTTTTTGTTCACTTTTGGTAAAAATGTATAGAAAAGTTTGGTGAACAAAACACCGACAAAATAGTAAAAAATTAAGCCCATAGCCTCGCCATTTTTATACTGATTTTGCTGATTCGCAATAGCAATTTCTACAAATTATCTAAGCTTCTTATAAAACTAATTTTAATCTAAACATAAGCGGACTACGGACATTGTTAAAATTATTCCTTACCTATAAGCATGCACCGTTTGTATAATTTATGGGTTCGCAATAGTGCTGGCATAGCATTGTGTATTGGGTACCGAGTATAATTTCTTTGAGTACTGTACACAAAAGTGGCTGATAGAATTTCAGAATAGTATTTTTTCAAAATAAACTGATTATTTAAACAGAAGGTTTGAAAATTAATAAGTATTATCGTGTAATTGAAAGTGCTAGAAATTGCTAGCACTAGTTTGCAAATATATATCGTAGAATTTACAAACTGAAAGACAAACTTATACTCTTAATACCTGAGGGTATTAAAGGTATATAAGGTACATTTCTTTCATCCAGGCCCCCAAGTTTTTATTATATTATATAATAATGTCTAATTTATTTTCAAAATACCCACTAAAGGGAATTTCATACTATAATACAAGTATTAATACTTTTGAGGAAACTGAAACCCTGACATAATAAGTTGTTATTGTTTTTTGACAAATTTCATTTTATTCAAAAGTATTATAGTGTAATTCCCTGAAAAAGGATGATACTTTTATTTAAATTAACTCATATTTTAATAAACTTATATCTACTTATACTATAGATAATTTCAATTAAAAATATAATGAGGTTTTACTACACTATTTTTGGCGATGAATCAAAAATTTTACAAGTTTTATTATTTGAAAAATTTATATTATTTTTCCAAAAAGATTTGAGCAACTATGTTCTTTAACGAAAAAACAGGTATGCAAAGCGTGGTCTAGAAACAAGGTCAATTCAGCGACATCTTCATAAAATATGCTTTAGTTGCTTCCACCTTTTTAATGTCATTTTTCTTAATCTAGTTAAAGTGTTTTCGTAGTTTAACTAAACTATATTATGGATTATAATTTTTTGTTTTGCAAAATATAAGATCTGAAGGGGGAAATGTTTAAACATTTTCTTCAATGAAGTTTTCAGATAAAAAAAACGGGGTTTAAAAATTAATTTAGCGTTGTTAAAAGCTAGATCCCAGTCGTTCCTGAAATCGTAAACAATATCCATTACATGTACCCTTACATCAAGTTCTTTTGCTTTAGTTATATTCCTCTGTTCATCTTCATTTCCAATGATATTGAAAGTTTTAAGAAAGTCCCTAATTATATTATGCAACTATTATCGCTGCAATTCTTCATTAGTAGGCGAGAGGGGAGAAAGGAACTAAAAAGAGTACATATACTCTTGAAATTCGTTTTGTCCTCTCATCCGTAGTTTTAATTTTGAAGTTTTAAATGTAAACAAATGTATGCATCCATACAAATTGCTGCAATAAAAATTGCATGATATAAACAGCGACAAAAGTTGCATATTGTAATTCGGCACTAACATTAAATATTAAATATTAAAATTGTATTAGTCGAACTATTTGTTAACATGCAAATTAAATTTTACAGTCAGGCTTAAGTTCGTTTTATTTTCTCTAAGTTGAAAGAATATTTTTATTAAACGTAGGTCAGATTTGGCTAGTAGTGATATCGAAAAAGCCAACTTGTTTGTTCATCATTTAAAAAACTTCAGTTGTGTTACCACCCAAAGATGCTAAACTAGTAATCCACCTTAGATTTTACTTACAAGATGTTGAAAAGGCAATTGCTAGTTTAAACCCCAATAAGGCGTATGGTCTCGACAAAACAAGTAACAAGATGAAAATGGAAAGGTAGCAGATATATTAATTCTATTTGTTTTTAATGCCATGCTACGCTTTGAGTATTCCTTTTTAGCTGGTTTCTCTTATTACTATAATGACTAAGCTATTAAAGGATCACACAAAG
Source organism: Phasia obesa (assembly GCA_949628195.1). Lineage (NCBI taxonomy): Eukaryota > Metazoa > Arthropoda > Insecta > Diptera > Tachinidae > Phasia > Phasia obesa. The sequence goes on along the minus strand of OX451219.1, from coordinate 78,891,827 downwards.
GTAGAATTATATAGGCCAACCAGCTCTGTCCACACACGTTTTTCGCATCCTGACAATATTTTGTTCGATTTTGCTTTGAAAGTAATCCACCCAAATTTTAGTATTTATTTTATATAAATGCGTACCTTTATATAAAATAAATAGATAAAATTCTAAAACTTATAAAATATTCTAAAATTCTAAAAATTATTGTAAGCTCTGTAAAAGGTGTTTAAAATATTTGAATAACAATATATCTACTCTCATCTATTGCGCAACCGTGTTTAAAATATACCACCTTCAAAAATAAAAGATGCCTTAAAGTATGCAGTACCTTTAAATCAGTAAAAAATTGGCGTTATTTCACTGCCTTTTCTCCACTTTCTTTTGGAAATAAGATATTTTTGCGGAAAAAAGTTTCCTATATTGGAATCAGGATATTAAGGTATCTCCTCACAAATTTTTTTTAAAATCCATCCAGTAGTTTTCACGTGATGCGAAGACAAACAGATAGACAGTCAGACGGTAAATGAGTTACTTTTTTATTATTCTATATATAGAAAAGTTTGTAATAAAATATGTCAAAACTATTTGAGAAAATATTAATTACTAAGCTGAACTCAATTATGAGCGAAAAAATGTCTAGAAGACAGCGCAATACTAATTAATTACCTAATTGTTCTTAAGTTTATATTTAAAGAAGGAGGTTTATTAAGCTAGACTTAACCAATTAAAGCTGGAGTTCCCCTAGGGAGTATTTTGGGACCCATTTTATGTTTGCTGTATACATCTGATATTCCAACTAGCAATCGAGTTCACACATCAACTTTTGATGGCGACACTGCTTTTTTTACAAGACCATATATTTTATTTGGAATTATGGTTAAAAAAATGGAGAATAAAAATTAACGAAAAAAACAAAATATAATGAAATAACCTTCACCCTGACTCATAATTACCATACCTAAATACTTAGAGGTCAAATACCTCGGCATTCATCTTGACGCTTAACCTGGAAAATTCATATTAAAGAAAAATTGACGCAAATGAAGTTGAAAGGAACGCAAATAAATTGGATCATTGGCAGAAACTCAAGCTTAAGCTTAGATTGCAAGCTTTTACTTTATAATTGGATTCTCAATTATGCGTACTGCCTTTGCTTCAAATTTAGAAAAAAATCAAAGGCGCCAAAATAATATATTGCGAATAATTCGAGTCGAACCCTGGCATATTAAAAACACGAACACCCATAAAGATCTAAACATGCCACTAGTTAAGGCAACAACATATCTAAGAAATCTTGAAACGCATCCCAATTCGTTGGCCCGCATCATCCTGAATGATCGTAGTAACGTTCGACTAAGAAGAAGGAATATTACTTCTCTTGGCCGAACATCAGAGAGGTGATCAATAAATGATAACAGCAACTGTCTAGCATTGGCTGGACTTAAGTATTTTTAATTTTTAATTTTTTAGTTTTATTTTTATTCCTAAGGTTTGAGAACTTATTGTTGGTTCATTATTTTGAAGACGTCAAGACGGTGTGTTAGCGATTTGTTGGCCATCGTTGCAGTTGCCGTTTTTTAGCTTCAGTATCGTGACCTTGAAAGGTTTTTTGCTGGTAGTCTAGTTTTCTAGTTTCAATTGGAAGGCTTTAGGTGTCCTGGCATCTATCTAATAAGGAGTTTACTTTGTGTCGAGTAATAGCCAATCAATAATTTACAATCTGATACATCCAGGATTTGATTTTTCTCGATAGTTATTGCTTAAATTGTCATTTAGCTTATTGTGAAGATGTTAATAAACGTTGGGCTATAAGTATTTCTTATTAGGACCTAAATTAAAAAGTTTTAATTTCAAAGCAGAGTTTGCAATCTGAGGTTAATTAGGATTTTATTAAGGTCATATCAATGTTAAACCCACTGTAAACTGGCACTTGTATTTATAGATGATTTATATCTTTTAATATCAATGGTTAGTTCACCTAAAAGAATTTGTTATATTGCTCGAAATGAAACTTCACTTTAATATTTATTTTATACTTAACACATTTTTTTAACTTTATAAAAGATTCCATTTTTCTTTGCCGTGCACATGATGACAATGACGGTCATCTGCTCGCACATTTCGTAGTGTTGGTTGTTTCTAAAATCTAAAAACATACATACATACATACATGGTCCTTAACTAAGGGTTACTCCGTGAATGTGCTTGAACTTGTGTGTGTATTTTTGGCAAATCTCAAAAAATATGGATGCTACAAACGACTAACGACCCCCCACCATAGAAGAGAGTCAATGGAGCAACTATATCATATTTGCAAATTATGCCAGTCTAACTGCCAGTTAGAATGTCCATGCAATTGTTTGTCCGTCTCTGCCGTTTGGAAGTGTGTGTGTGTGTGTGTTACGAACGTTAAGCACTGGTATGCATAGATTGTTGTGTACGTATGTAAGTATTTTACATTAGATTAGATTCCATATATTTTTTGTCCACCATTCAGAGGCATAGAATGCTTTAGAAACATATGGCCATGTGTGATTATGTATTTGTACGAGTATAATATTTGTCCTTTGCATGAATGGCTTTCAAAAAGAAATCCTCCATATAAAAATGTTTCTGTGTTGAATTTTCATTGTGCAAGCATTTTTCGTTTTCTTTGTTTAATTTTTGGACAGGGAACAATAAAAAAGTGAAAAACAAATATAAAGTATCAGGCGCGCGATTCATAGAGAACTCTTACCTAATTATAAAATGACCCGCACATTTGCGTTTATTTCGTTGCACTTTTTTTCTTTCCTTCATATTGACAGAAATAAGAAATATTAACATCAACAAATCTTTCTGATATTGTTAAAATATTTAGACAATATTTTATTAAATTATAAATGGAATAAAGAGCAGTTGTTTATTAAATTAACTTATTTTTTTCTCTATAAATTAATGCTACGAGAGAAACTTTATAAGTTTTTAAAACATGTTCTTTTTGAGCAACAAAGGCAATATCTATACATCTATACATATAACAAAATTGTAACTCATTTCCGGTCTGTCTTTCTGGCTGTGTTCGAATCACGTCAAAATTACTGGATCTATTTTAACAAAACTTCGTAAAGATGTACCTCAGCATTCTGATTCCAATATAGGATACTTTTTAGTAGTACGCAATGTCCGGTTAAAAGGAAGTGCTATGTCCTGTTTAAAAGTGGCATATCCTAAACACGTTTTCGCAACAGATGGCAATGTTTTTAAAAAACAAAATATGAATTACTTTCTGCCAAATAGCCAATTGAATAAAAATTTGGTTTTGATTTGTATTTTTACTTCGTGGGATTAAATTGTTATTAAAATATTTTAAACACCTTTTGCAGAGCTTTACAATAATTTTAAGAATTTTAGAATTTTATATAAATTTTAGTATTTTATCCAGGGATGGGTACCTTTATATAATAAATACGTATACGTGAAGCACTATAAGAGTTTTTAAATTTGGTGTGGATTACTTACAAAGCAAACTCGAACAGCATATTGTCAGGACGCACACAACGTGTGTGGGCACAGCTAGTATTTTATATAGTGATTCTTAAGCCTTCCTTAAAGTCAGATTTTTAAAGATCCACACAAAACGATTTTGACTAGGTCTGTTGCCGTAGAGCAATTTCTTAAAATTTGTAAATCTAGAGAACAACGTGGATGCAGAAAAAATTTGAAAGTCAAAAAGTATATTGTTGTAATCGTGTGTTCAGCCGAGAATTATCTTGCTTCTTGAAGATGAATGACATTCTCTATTTATTTCTCTTACTTTTTGCAACTAGTCAATTTAGATAAGAGTACTTCGAAGCACATTCCAAAAATGCGGGGTTATAACCTATTCAAATTTTGTAAAGGGCTCAAGTCACAGTTAAGTCTATACACCACACAATTATGCTTGCGCAATCAAGTGATATTCTCGTCAAACTTGAAGCATAAAACACACCAACATGCTGGTAAAATGTTAGCCCTGTGGTAACACTTTAACTTGTGTGGGACTTGCTTAACTTCAGCAGGCTTCTGTTTTTTCAAATTCGATTCACCACACATTTATTGAGTTTGTGAGCTCTCATCTCTCTAAGAGAATTCCTCTGCGAAATTTGGATGTCATTCAATCAGCTGTAAATCACTTCAAAATAATCGTTGTCCCTGCCGCCAAAATGGCATTTCCACTTAAACATAGAATAAAAAACGTACCAGCCATTGGTCAAGAAAAAAAATCTTAGAAGACAATTACAAATTGGTCGTTTCACACTGATAAATGTAAAATTAAATGAATAAAGTACGGATAGGAAGGAATCGTCTGGAGCTAACCGTATTACAGCTTCAATGATAAGAAATGTAGCTTTTTGTTATGTAAGATCTGCTAATTTCACAGGCTACAGACATATTTTAACACATGTTTCCAACATACAAAATTTGTGATCCATTTTTTATTTCAAATTGTTTAAAAAAAATTAACGAAAAAATCCTAGTTAATTTATTTTTTGAAGAATAATAATAGTTCCATTTCAGAAGTAGTACAAGTTCTTCACATAAGACCGAGAATATGTTAATAAAGGTTCGTTAAATGGTAGATTTTTCTGACTGTAATGTTATATAGGTCGCAGGGTGAATAGCAAATCTTATCTTGGATTGGAGATATACTCCGTTTTCTCTTAGAAAGAAACTCCTCGGATGTTCGTTGTTGACATAAAATATACAAGTGATCTCTGAGCTCGGTTTTTAGCTTTATTCACATTGCAGATATAAAAGTTGTAGTACTTTCAATCCGCATGTAATCAACAAAACGGAGGAATACACGATGTGCTACAGTCTTAAAACAACTGAAAAAAGTTATTTTTCCATTCGAGATGGCGACAAGAGGTAGTCAAACGGATGAATGCCCAAGGAATGGAACATCAATAACCCCCTGGCCGATATGTCAAATACGTTACGGGAATGGGCGCTAAATGAAATGGCTCCAGGTGGTCTACTATAACCATTTGCAGAATGACATAAATCATTTGTTCCACACTATCGCTTCTAGTATACATCATAACGGAGAACTGTATGATTGGGCGTACGTTGGAACGTATTGGAATCTACCGTGAGATTTGCAGAAGCTGGAGAGAGAGATTCCCCAGGTGGTTGTTATGGACTGGGACTTGAGTTTATAGAGAACTGTGAGGTAGATGTTAGTCAGAGCACTGCAATGGTCTTCCGAGTAAACTCGTCCTATGCGAGCGGCCCGCTTAACCTAACCTTCGCCTTTAGCCAGTTAAAGCAAAATAAGTGTTAAACTTTCTAAATTGACAATCATGAGGCCCCTTAAATAATAAGAAGACTTTTAACGATGACACCGTTCAGTTAATTTAATGTCGACACTATTTTTAGTGGCTCATAATTCACACACACTTTTTATTGCGTTTCCCTTATTGCAATTTGTTGTTTTGTTGTTATTATTGTTATTGTTGCTGTTCTTGTTCTTGTTTTTGTTGTTGATTGCCGCCTAAGAAGTATGCAAAGCGCAATAAATATGTCTTTTTGCACTTGATATAAAGATAGGCCGGCTATTTATTTCGCTTTTGTTTGTTGCTTGTTTTTCAGTTTTTACTCTCTCACTCAAACCCAGAACGTAGAAGAAGAAGACAAAATTGCGTCTAGTTTTCGTACAAAAGCAGCTTTTAAGTAGCGAGTGTGTGAAATACTTTTTTTATTTTGTTGTTGTTGCGCTTATTGTTCTGTTGTTGTCATTTGTTAGTTGCTTGTGGTCGTCGATGTCGTCGTTATTTTTAACATTTGTTGTCCGTTTGACTTTTTAGGCCATTTATTTGCTGTGTCCGAGTGTAATGTTCCGAAATGTTTTTTATTGTTGTGAAAAACAAACGCATACAACTAATATTGTTGCGAGGGTGGATTTTTTATTCTTATAGTCTTTCACGTTTAAAGTTTTAAGTTTTTATTAAGGCTGATTCTAGCTGAGTATCCACATGTCATTTGCAAATATTTTCCAGATATCAAACCCTTATAACACTTTATATGCAACTGCATATACGAGGGGGAAAGCGGTTAAAACTACTCCTCATGAGCTGGCGAGCACTTTAAACAAACTCCGACCAGAGCCAATAAGTCAAGCGTTATCAAGGCAGGGCGTAAATGTAAGATTGCGCTGAGGATTAAAAATTTAATAACCTACCGACACGACAGATCAACTCGGCATAAGGGTCCCATGGCTTGACCATCTTTATGAGAAGAAAACAGAAGTTTTTTTAAACACGATTTGTTATAAAACAAATTTTCAGCTAAAGATTTTATTACGAATTTTATAAAATAATTTATCACATTATTTTCAGTGTACATTTTTTAAATAAAGGTCATTTCAACAAGATCTATGCTTCCGCAACCTAGTTTAAACCTTACATCTCGCGGACAGTAACGGAATTCAAAATTGCCTCCTACACCGGTTCCGATACAACCCCTCGCCATGACTGCTCCACCTGCCTGCTTAACCCTTGTCTTAATTCTATGAAATAAAGCATTCCCAAAATATGAAAGACAATGCTTTTAGTCGTAACAGCTTTTAAAAGGTTGTTCTTCTACACAGCGGCATAAAATATATGTCAATATTGTAAAGGTGTTTCAGTCTTACACCAAACATATGGGAGTAGATGAACTAATCGGAGCCTTGGTGGGCTAGTATATAGTGTTCCAGTCTGTCAGTAAGGAGTTGTGGGTTCGATTTCCATCAAAGACTCTGGAATTTTTCACTACAAGTTGGCAGGAAGATCAAGAAGGAGATTGGATATAATCTGGATGCCTACAACTGGTTAACTGCGTTAGTAACAGGTCACAGATTGTCAAGTATTATCTGGCCAAGTTAAAAGTTAAGGTAAGACGATACTTGCAGACCGTGCCTGGAAATAGGCTAACATAAAAGAGCTTTGAACCTTTGACTCTGTAACAGGGATGGTAAATGAAATTTTCAAATTGTACCAGACGGCTTTTTAAATTGTACCTTTCGTACTGAAATTGTACTAAACAAATTTTGGGTTTGAATTTCAATTTATCGAGTCATTCGACAATCATTGATATGGAAAAGGTACCGGTAGCTACTTAACTGATAGAGGTAGTCTTAGCATGCAAGTTTTAAACTTAGGTTACCACCAGCGTTCTGAAGACTTCTGAGATTGTAATGAAATTAATACAAAAAAGAAAAGATCTTTCATTTTCCAATGTTTTTCGGGTAATCGTTACCCCGATAGCCTTTCTAAACTGTTGATAGAAGGGTTGGATAATTAAAATTATCTTCTGTGTCTGATTGCAATAAATTTAATTGCAACTGGCTCTATACAGGGTTCAAATATATTTTAAGGTTTTGAACGCTTACCGATATGCACGTATTTTCGATAGATACGGCTTTATTTTCATTTCTTTCACTTTATTAACTATGTATGTATTCCGAACCGTTTTAAAATTTTCCTATTTTCTCTACAGGCAATTGACATAGGAAATATTTCTAGGCTATATAGAATCCCGACCTTAATTTCAGCATTTGAATTATTTATTTGAAATTTGAAGGATTTGCGTGATTACAAATGAGACAAAGCTTTTTAAACTTGACACTTTAAAACATCTAAAACAAAAAAAGTTTTTAAATTGTACTTTTTAGGTTTGAAATGTACCAAAAAAAGTACAATTGTACCAATTTTACCAACCCTGCTTTGTAATGAGGAATAATGACGACATGTATCAGTCGCCTGTCGGTATCCCTCCACAAAAATAATAAAAGATGAACAGGACTAGTCTATTTCATTTTATAGAATTGCAATTCGCAGCAAGAAATGGTGGTGGGTATTGTTTGCCTATATAATAGATATGGCCATTGCAAACGTTTGGCGGTTATATGAGTTATAGCGATTGTGGATCAACTTTTATTCTGACGTTCAATTCCAAGATAGTATTTATGCCGAAATGCCCAAAAGAAAGTTCGACATTCATCTTCATTAGTACTAGGGTTCTACCAAAAGGTAGAAAAGCAATTAAGACGTTTTATGTCATCCAAGAGTTCGGTGGGAATGCAAGAAATGTTTAAAAACATTATGCATTGAAAAAAAAAAGAAAATTTTAAGAAAGTTGCATCTCTAACCCGCCGCTGTACTCAGTTGAGTACACACTCGCTACTCCACAGATTTATTTTTTATTTTAATTTTTTATGATTTTATATTAGTTTTGCATACAATTAATCAAATCATAAACTTGTTGGTTAATTATAGCTTCTGGTTTCATTTTGACGGTTAATGAGTTAAGAGAATATCCTGTTTTTCTCCATACAATTTCCATTTCCTTGTTTTCAGTTAAACAGAACTTCCCAGCAAAATATTTAGTCACAACTTCAGTCGGAAGAACTTCTTAAATGCATTACTTAGTAGCTCTTTTCGCTACTCGCTGCATTACCTAGAAGATATTTAATAACTACTTCCTTATAATGAATTATATAACTCATTATTTTCTTTTATAAAATAATACATTTAGTTTAAAAACGAAAATTGATGTTTTACGATATAGTAGGTATAACTTTTAGATCTAAAATTTTTAAATGTGCTAATATTTACAAGACAACGTTGTTTTCCTTACAAATAAAGTGTTATTAAAAAAATAATTTTTAATAGATTTGAATGCAATTTGTTTTCTTCATATTACCATTAACTTGTCTTTCGTGAGCAAATCAGCTGTATATATATTTATACGCAATATAATACACTATGTTTTATTCATTTAGAGTAATAAAATAAACATTTTAACAGTTTTTAATAAAATAAGCATTAATCCTTTTTTGTGATGCGACCCATGTTGGGATGAATTGCCCGTCTATTATCTACGCATTTTTTATTTCAAACACATTTATATCAGTATAGGTATGTACATGGACATAAGGGAAACCTCGTTGCCCTCATGTAATATAAGTATTTTTTCTGTGTATAAATACATATTCTGACAACAGAATTAATTTTATAAATGACAACGTATTATTTTACCCATTTGTGAATATTTAAATTTTTTGTTAATAAATAAAAATATTTTTAAAATTGTATAAAGCTTTTTATTTGGATCCTAAGTAAGTTGACTGGTAACAAGTTGATTCGCTTATGGTTTTTTTAAGTTTTCTAATATTTGTGGAAGAAATATTCTTAGCAAATATGTAGATATTGTTATACCAAAGGGCGCTGTAGCTCAAGTGGTTAGCACGTTGACTACAAAAACGATGATCACGTGTTCAATACTCAGACGTGCCAACATGAAATGAATGAAGTTTGCTGCTAATAATAATAATTCTCTTTACAATAATGTAGCGCCATCCTTTGCCGATAATACGTACTGTTCTAAAAATAAGTATGTTGCGTTGCCATAACTACTGAAGCTTATATATCACACGAACCATCGCATATTTATCACGTAAATTTACCTATTTCAAGTACTTATTTTTTTGGTTATGATTATTTAAATTTGTTGCTTCTTTTAACGACATCTCGAACAAAAATAAGTACATAGTTCTTTCAGTTAAATTGTAAGTAGTTGCGACGATTTCGCATTATTAAATAGCTTCTTAGTAAGTGAAGTTTTTGCTGGGTTACTCTCATCAGAAAAAAAACTTTTAAAAAAAAAAGAACTGGAGGCATATTTATTTATTTGTTGGCCGTTGCTTACAACGGTAGATGAAGTAGTATGGGAGTTTTTGTAGGAGGCAATTTGAATTCATGAATTCAATAATGGACACATTTGCTTACTTTGAAATATAAAGCATTGAAAATTTGGGTCTTTCTATCGATTTTTACTTTCAACATGACAACTACCCAAAGCGGCTTTAGAGGTCGTTAAGTTTTGGTTCCTATATAATGTGCAAAAAAGCTGCCTACTCCCTCATGATCTCCAAATATGAATCCAATAGAGCACATATGGGCATTATTGAAGAGAAAATGCATTTGTTATGAGCGTAGACTTTTGACCTACGTACATATTTAATTTAATACCAAAAGTTAGGATAACTTAAAGTGCTTAAAATAAAACATTTAATTTAAAAAATTCTAAATTAATGTGATTTTTAAGTCAGCCTTTTGTAAAGGCCGATAGATCCAAAAATTTGCATTATATTGTATAGCAGAGGAGTATCTGACGGTGGGCATCATCCACTTGCCAGGGGTGGCGTTATGTATTCTCAAAATTGGGTACCTCGCAAGTGCAAATTCTTTTAGAGCTTGGCCTAGCCCTTTACAAATGTCTGAGTTATTTCCAAAATATTTTGGTTGTGCCTAACTGGGCACTGAGCACTGTGAGAGCGTAGACTTATGACACCTAGTGTACTTGTTAAGTCCAGCCAGTGCTAGACAAAAAAATTTTTTTTGTGCTCATTCCTCCGATGTTCAACCATGATAATTATGAGGTTGCGACCCAGCGGGTTTGAGTGTGCTTAAATGCGTTAATGCATGTTTCGCTATTTCTACTTTAACTAATGGCACTTTCAGATCTTTCTGATTGCTTGAATTTTTAGTATTCCAGCGAGCGACTGTGATCATTCGCAGAATCTTATTTTGATGCAGGATTCAAATAATATCACAATTCAAAGCCACCAACCATCAAGTCTGCTTTTTCGATGAGAGAGAGAGAGAGAGAGAGAGAGAGAGAGAGAGAGAGAGAGAGACAGACAGAGAGGTTGTGGTAAAAATGACCTCAACCGATACTTTAATCAGAAAAATGTCAGCATTTGGAGATCTCAATATTGCATTAAGCTTTTCTACATGATATAGGACGGTCATTTGGACGATATAATCTTCCATGCATATTTGTAATGAAATAAAAAGAAACTGTTGAATATAAGATTAGTGTTTCGAAACAAAGTTTTAGCTTCTTTAAACTTTGTGTGTTTCTCACGAGTTTTACCGTCCTTAATGTGGTCGCCTGATTATAAGAAATTCTGGGGCGATTTTAGTAAATTAAATTTTAAATTCGGCCAACATTTTTTTGAATTGACTTGGAACCAATTTTATAAACAAATAATTTTGGACACTTTTCGGACTACCCTCGTATACATGTGATTTTATTTCATACTTGCAAATACACACTAACACCCTTCAAAATAGTCAATGGCCATTCGTAGGAAAATAAAACGAAAGGGATTTCAGTGAAAAAAAAAATTAAATTTTGCAACAGCAACAAGAAAAACATTTCTTCCGCTTCGTGTTTTTATTTGTTTTTAGTGTTTATTTGTGAGTTGGTGTTGTTCAGATGTTGTTGGTCAACAATAAAGAAGTCACTACTAGTTACTGCTACCAGTTGTACGAAAACTCGTATTAGTTGTAGTAGTGAAATAACGTGTTTTTAAGTTCATGTAATGATTTTTACAGCGTGTATTAGATTTAGGGTTGTGTGCCTGTGCCTGTGCATGTGCCTGCGTATGTGGATCTCTCACAAATAATGTCCTTGTCGTACATTATCTTGTTGGGCATAACTCAACTATGAAGTGCATTTTGTCGCGTGCTGTCATACAAAAAGAAAAAACAAACATACGTTTTCCTCCCTTTGATATGAAAACAAGGACAGTGGGTTTGTAGAAAATATAATTAGTTTTATTTTTTAAATATTAAAGCTTGAGATCTTTTATTGATTTCACAATCGATAATTCGTTTTTCGCTTGTGTAGCATCTTCAGTTTCCAAATACAAAGAAAAACAAATAAGGAATATGTAAGGAATATGTAATATAGTAATTTACATTCTATTAAAATTCCAATTTCTGAATTCTTTAGTTCCACTGCTTGTGGAAATTATATAATTAAAATTAACATTATAAATGTAAATATTTATTTAGTTATTAAATTTTACAATACAATTAAAAATTATATTCTAATTCAATTTAATTTGTAGAGCATAGTAACGAAGAGCATAAGAATCGAAACCACAACCCCCAGTCTGATGAACTGGGGGTTTATTTTATCAGTCACTTCTAGCTTAATGTATACTTATAATAACGAAAAAATACTTATAACCCTGATAAAATCCTAACTTTAGCTAATGGAAGTTATAATAATGGGCCTAAATGTTATACGAATCACAGTGCTCTGTTACTGCAAAATGAGCTCTGTTAAAAAATGCGTTTTTTTCTGCAAGTTAAATTCGAATTTATCTTTACTTATGTACATTAAAAGATCAGCTAATCTCCTTGCAAACTATTCCATTTCAGCACACTGTTCGAACTAACAGTTCACTAAACATATTGAACAATTTAAAGTCAATTTGGATTTGATCTTGGCATACAGTGTTTCTTTTTTAACTCACATTAAAAAAAAATCTCATTGATATATTTGCTTTTTGAAACATTATCCCGCTGCTCGTTTTTTTTTTACTATTTTTTCACCATTTCGGGGAGGGAAACAATTGTTTACAATAGATGTCATTGTCATTTCACGTCCCGGTCTCTCTAAAAACTCAATAAATAAACAACTTCTAATTCTTGTATAACATTCCTGCTCGTAATAGAAAAACACCAAGAGGAAGAGAAAGAGTAAATGAAATATATTTACGCGAAATATTGTAATAGTGGCGGTATTTTAAACGCAAAAATATACAACAAAGTACTACACAAATACATGACAATATGAAGTAATAAATTTCCGGTTAGTTTACCCTTTAGATGGTTTATCTTTCTTTTCTTTCTTCGACAACGACGACGACGAGTCCTTCGTCGTGCATTCTGCACAGGAGGGTGGCGTGTGTCTGTGGTGGCGGTTGTGTTTTCAGCCTGAAGGCCAGGCCACATATTGACCAGCAAACAACTAAAAAAACACTCTCCCAATGTTGTTCCAACAGCTTGTATTGTAAACAAAAACAAATAGACCAACAAGGAAAGGAAATAAAAAAAATGTTTACTAAAACTGTAAAAAATACATGTTGACTTGAACGTTTGTTTGCTCACTTTAAAACTGCACAAGTTGATGACAATAAATAGTTTGCATACCGACAACAATGTGCACGACAATATCAATTGAAGTTGTTGATAGTTGATAGTTGACAAAGAGGAGGGTCGTTATAATCAACTCAACTGCTCGTATTACAATCCCGTAGATGTCACAAATTGTGTAGTTTGTTTAACAAAAACACGACATGAGACAAGTTGTCGAAAGTTGTTTGGGGAATTTTTTTTTTAACATGCCAACAAATAAATGATTTCATTGATTTACTTGTTGGAAGTGAAATCAAAAGTGACAAATTAGTTTTCAACATTCAGCACTATTTACGGTGAGGTTTTAACGAGGACTAAATTTAAGAAACAAATATTTGCCTTGAACATTTTCATTGAGACTTAGTAATTGCTTTAATTTATTCTTCTCCTAGAATTGCAATGTCGAAGAGTCAATACTGCGACTTTCGCAAATCACTAGGTCCCAGTTTTCTATCAGTTGCCAACCAAAACCTTAAACTCACATTTTGGGGGTCACAACTAAAAATAAGGATGTTTTTGATTGTGGCGTGGTAAGAGACATTTATAGAGAAATAATTAAACGTGAAGCAGTACTAGAATTATCTTCAGATCATTCAACCCCTATTGTTACCACTGTCAAAAGATTCTATCATCTACTGTGTATTTAGCGACGATAGTCACTCCCATGAAATATATTGTTCCGAACATATGCTGCAAGGAGAACTATTTTTCGATAAAAATAGTGAATTTTCCGACCAACATGTAACCAGGGAAGCCACTTTGGTCTGATCGGTCCAAAATTAGTAGTTTTTTTATTTTATGAACGATTTGGTGGTTTGATTGGTTTGTTCCAGTTTTTCTGCGTTTTTGGTAGAAAAATTCTTTATCCATTTTACATGTTAAAATTATTTTCCAATAAAAGAGCTTAAAAATGTCTATAGGATTTAGAAAAAACAATTGGAAGTCCTATTTGTAAATGTGCTCTTTATTTACTTACAAAGGAATGAAAACGTAGTAAAAGACAGGAATCGCTATCCTACATGATCGTACGATTAAACTACAAAAAAATCTGACAGAATTCTGTCCTCTCCTACTCAAAAAAACGTTTGAAAATAGGGTTTGAAAATACTGGTTACTGAAAAAAATTTCATTAACCAGTAAGCTTTTACTGGTTACTGCTACACATAATGCATTAAAAATATACTGCAGTATGCCCAAGTGTGTCTGATCGCAAAAATAAAAAAATAAAAAATATTTTATGAATTTTTTCAAAAGATTATCAAAATGTACAGACCTGTCAGAAAGTCTGTCACACACATACATTTCTAATCTACTCTTTTGTACTGTTTTAGCACACATGTAATTTTTGACCGATCGTTCGACTGAGTAAGATAGTTAATCATTAATGACATTATTATTCTAAGCAAACAATTTTGTGCAGTTGACAATATAAAGGATACAATTAATTTATTTAAAAAAAAATGTTAGTAGTTTTATTAGGTTTTGGTAGGATTTGGTAGATTTTAGGGATAACTTTGGTGGTAAAATATTTTTCTTTGTGGCAACGCTGCATGTAACCCTAAATCTACGACAAATTGGAAACAATAAAAATTTATCGAAAAACGTATCGAACACCTTAAAATGGAATAAAAAAAAGTTAAAGAGACTAGCAGCGATTTCCTCAACGTAGATTTAAGGAATGCACGAAACGGCTGAAGAGCTGAAAGAATCCCGAAAAATTTCCTAGAAGACCTAGACCCAATTATTCATTGTGAAGGACATTTAGAAACCCTGCTTTAGCTCAACGTTTTAAACGAGGTTCATTACTTGTTTTATTTTATCTACCCAATTGCAGATAGAGTGAAATGCAGGTGCAGACATGTCATACGCTTTGAGGTACTCTTCAACCTGCCTTTTCTTTAAGTAGCTTGCCTTTTTATCTATTTTTTTCATTTTGAATGAGAATAACATGAATAACTATCGTATTTTGCAACTTAACATTTTTCCGGAACCAATTAATTTTTGACTGTTTTTAATTAATAGAACTTCTTAAAATTTATAAAGAATTCTCTCTTTTTAAACTCTGCACTATAAATTTTATAAACATATATTTTCTAATAAATACTTCCTTTTGAAGACATAATCAATGATTTATGGCATTAAAAAAACAAAACGATTGAATTTTTTTATTTTTCTTTACAGTTGCAAACAACAATTTAACAACACTGTTGCTGCCGTCACAATTTCGTTTGATTGAGTAAAAGTTTCAACAGCAGTAACGTGACAAATAACAAAGACAAAAAAAAAACAAATACAAAAACAACAAATGCTAAATACAGCAATAAAAACTAGTAGCGAAATTTGTATTCATGCAGCAGCAACAACAACAACAGCAGCAGCAACAGCTAACAAATCAAACTGCATCACAAACATCATTGCAATTTCAATTGCAAACACAGCCCACACATTATCAGCAACATATAGGCAACAATATAATTGTTGTGCGTGGTTCACGCAATGAACATGGCGAAATTGTCATACAAAATAAACAAGACATCTTTACATTTCTCAATGAACATCATCAACAACAGCAGCAACAACAACAACAGCAGCAGCAACAGTTACAACAACTACAACAGCAACAATTACAGCAACAAAATGAAAAAGCCACCGTGGCCACATTGACACAATTACCCTCAACCACAACTGTTGCACGTAAAACTAGTATTTCCTTGATTTCTAACAATGTTGGCATTGGCAGTAGTGTAGTAGGCAATGTCATCACTTCCTCATCATCTGCAGCAACAACCGCTGCCACAACAATCCCCAAGGAAACTAACACAATTCTATTGCAAACCCCCATTAATGCCAGTCAATTAGAAACCGTACTTTTGCAATCCGGGCAATTAAAAAAATCGAATTCCACTGTTACATCGGGAACGGAAAGACCATTCCTATTTAAAAATGTAAGTGTTCCGCTAATGGAATAATTCATAAATTAAAAAACGTACATCAAGTAATATTCATCTTGAGTTAAAGTAAAAGTTAGTGGCGAATTTTTTTCTGTAGATAGTGTTGGCGTGATCTGTCTGAAAACAAGTTGACGTAAGTTAAGTAAGCTTAGGAAGGATAGTAATAGTTACTCTAGGGTGGTGTTAAATTCTAGATATCTCCACTCACATTGATCCATTGTAATTCACTTATGCCATTTTTCCACAAATCAAAAAATGATCCGTTATTACACCTTTCCTGCTTATGTTACCAAGAAATATGTTGACCTTTACTTCGCCGGCGATTTAGTGCTACGTGGCAATACCGGCAAAGGAGGGCGCTGTGATATGCATTATTATAAAGAAAAATTAATACATATCAGAAAAATTGATGTTGCCACGGCTGAGTTAACCACTTAAGCTACATCACCCCTCATTTATTCTTGTTCAGCCCTTTTGCACTCGCCTACCATCTTTGAACTGATACTATGACTCTTCAAAGCTAAACGGTGACTGACAATCAAATTGAAACATTTAATATAAATTAGTTTAAATTTATAATAACTTATTTTTATACCCTTCACCGCAGGTAGAAAGGTTATATATAAGTTTGTCATTCCGTGTGTAATTTCTACAATATTAATTTCCGACCCCATAAAGTATTTGTATTCTGTATCCTTATACATAGAGAAGTTGATTTAGAGATGTCCGTCTGTGTTTGGGTTGAAATCAACTTTGCCAAGGAACCCGAAGAGATACAGAAAATGTAAGCACACCAATCTACCACTCAATTCGAGACAGCAGGCAAAAAAACACGCCTTCCTATATTTTTTAAAATTTTTTTCAGGTTGTTTTTATTTTTTTAGTTGAAATGATTCTCTTTTGCTTTTTTGTTAAATAAATAAAATACCAGTAGATCGCATGGAGTGCACACAGATCTCGGGGTATCAATAACACCCTGCGAGGGGTGATTTTTGTTTATTTGTAGGTGGGAATATGTTTTCTGCTTTGATTTGTATTAAATACCTTTATAAAGAGCAACACACATATAGATACCCAATCGACCAACAGGGTAACCAGGAACCTACTGGTAACCAGGAACAGTTAATATGAGGAAATTTTTTTAATGATTGTTTTTGCTTTAGTCTAACCATTCTACTCAATATAGATTGCAAGATCTCAATAAAAATAAAAAAAAAAAATAAAAAAAATTTTTTTAATATATCTAAAAAAATACAGAAAATTATTATTTTTTTTTTAAATTTTGGAATAACATTTTACAAAAAATATTTTTACTAAAAATTTTTGCAAAAAATTTTTTACAAACAATTTTCGAAATTTAAAACAAAAATCAATATTTATATGAAAGTGAAAATCATGAGTGTAACATAACATAACATATTTTTAATATTACGAATATATGTATATTGAGTAACATATTTTATTAAATACGTTTGATTCTTAAATATACGAGATCTCTATTTTAGAACCTAGTTTTAAAACTTAGATGCATTAAACACATAGACAACACCAGCATACCGACTACAAACTGTCAAAAATAAAATACACACGTTAATAGCTAAACAATTATTTTGATGCCAGCAAAGCTACGTAGCTACACGACCACCGTTGTGGCTGCAGTCAAGTTAGCCTAATTTCTATTTTTGCATGCGACAATTTTATTTTATTCAACAAAAGAAAATGTCACAAACTTAAAAATTACAAATTCATATACAAACAAAAAGTTTTGGAGGAAATATTTATTATTTTTTAAAAGGTTATTTAATTTTATAAAAGCAAAATAAGTATTTCTACAACAATATCAGAGTGTACGATGTAGCTGTCGTCTTCAATATCATTAAGTAGCTGACAACACGACTACAATTATAGGCAACGGAATTTGTCTTCATTTAACTGCGTAGCCGCTGTCTTCTATTTCTTTAAAGAATAGTGACCCACGCAAACCCCTCAGAGTTCTGTGTGCACACACACAATCTCAACCAGACTCTCACAAAGAGAACAAAACATGTAAAATTTTTAATTAGTAGCATACCAACTTTCAACAAAGCAGGTTTATGTCGCATTGTGTAATAAAAGAAGTACACTGAAAATATATAACCATAATTAACCAGAACTATTAGATTAAAATCATATTTATTATTTAAATATAAAAAATATTTTTTTTTATTTTTCGTATTAGATTAATATAAATCACGCTTTCGTTTAACAATTTTAAAGCAATAAACGTTACATTTATTTGTTTTATTTTCACAAAAAATGATGTACGGGTACGCATGCATGAATAGTTGATTTGCATATTATTAATTTGGAAAATACGAAATAATAGTTCAGAAAAAACAATAGTTCAGAATGAAAAATAAATTAACGTAAATTTGTTCTATGGTTCCAAAAGGCTTTTTGACAGTAATGGGCATTTCTAAACAAGCGCTATTGTATTGTGTGATTTCTCTACCTGTTAACATTGATAATGAATATGTTAAATTTATTCATAAGAATCGCTTGTACGGAATTTTCTTAATTCTAAGAATCATCAGAAAACTAATTTAATTATATGTACATAAACTTAACATTTTACAAAAACCTTTTGTGTGGAATTTTCACAACCATAAAATATTCAAAATGCTACCATTTGTTGCTAATTTTTAACTCTATTTTAACAAAAAACTGAAATTCTCATTTGGTTAACTCATTCAAAATTAAACGCTTTCGTATTTCCTAATGTTAAACAATGTGTTTTTTTTTTCAGTGCAAAACGCCAATACATTCTCATTTTAACCAGTTTTAACAACTTTCTCTGGTTGGGTATCCTTGCTTTAAAGCATAAATATTTAGTTTTTGCTCATACGACTTATTTTAATTTATGTAAAGAGTGCATAATATGGATAACGCTATACACCGTGGTGAAGGGTAATTTTAATTAAATCTATCAGTCTTAAGGATCAGTACCCCTTTTATATTGTTTTTTTTGTTTAATTAAAGGGTATTCCCACAGTGCCATAATTTGCAGGTACATTTGGCTTATTTTCTACCCCTAGTATGTAGACACTGGTAGTTTTACAGAGGATTTGTTTCGACGGCCACTATAACAATTAGTAACAATTACAGGGTGGTCCCACAGTGACATAATTTTAATGTTTATGGCCTTTCTTTGAACCGTAATATGTAGACTCTTGAAATGTTCATAGAAAATTTGTAACTATGGCCACTATAACAATTACAACGATTTAAAGGGTGTTCCGATAGTGAAGCGATTTTTGCCATTTTAATTAATATTCAAATAATTAACCGCAGAATTATACAGAGTGTGTAAGATTCTAGCAAAAAATATAAAAAATAAAAATTAAACGGTATTGCGAAAATGACAGAAATTTACGTTTGTAGATTTATTTTCGAATCGGAATGGGTAGACGCTTTAAATCTACACAAATTACGTATAAATTTGTCCCCTATAACAAGTACAAATAAAACCAAAATTTAAGGGTGTTTTGATTTTGACACGATTTTGAACAGTAATCAGGCTAACACTTAAAATTTACAAGAAGAAACGAAAATAAAATTATAAAAAATTAAAGGGTTTTACCTAGAATTTGATTAATTTGGCCTTCTTTTCTTAACATTATAGGCAGATCCTTGATGTTTACACATTGTATTTAGCAGACATGGATATATCCAATTACATACATTTTAATTATAATTACAATTACAGGTAATGTGTAATTGGATATTCTTAATTACACATTACAAGTAATTATAATTAAAATCAGGGACTAAAGTCAATTACAACCAGTTGTAATTTGTAATTGAAAATTTGCAATAACAAATTACAAGTAATTGTAATTAGGCAATAATCATTACTTTCAATTGTCAAAATTTTATTATATTCCTTAAAATTTTCTTTTATTTTTTATAATTAATTTTTTTAAATTACAATTGTAATGTAATTGTATGTAATTTTTAATTTAAATTACGAGTAATTCAGCTTTATTACGGATGTCAATGTCACACATCGACGACGATAATATTCAATTACAAGTTACATTTAATGATAAAATTTATAAAATATCAATTACAAACAGTTTAATGTAATTGTAATTGAAAATTCTAATTACAGTTTCATATAATTGCGTAATTGCATTGTAATTAATTACAAAAAGTAATTGACATCCCCCAAGTCTAGTATTTAGTATTATGAGATGGTATAAAAACTAATTAAAAATTAAAGAGTACACGAGAACGGCTTGTAAAAATTAAGAATTTGTACTTTTAAAGTTGTGCTGAACATAGTACGGAACCCGACGTGTGTGAGTCTAGCTCGCACTTGAGTTATTTTTTTAATATGTACCCGATGAGATTATCACAATCATTGAGATTTTTAGCCAAATGGACTGCGTATTGTCGTGGTTTACGTTTAGATATTTCCTTCACCTGATATTGGGTTTACCTGAAAACTTCGTCCTTCAATGATTTCCGAATGTCGAGTATTACTTGTTCACCTCCTTATAACTCGATTTGTCTTTAGTAATTTCTGGCTGTCAAACGATAAAAACTGAGCTCCTGTCTTACCACTTATCCCGTGTAAACGTTTCAGGCTGAGGTAGCTCATAGAAGCTACACTTAATTAGTGTGGTCCTCACTCACACATTAAACAGCCCTAGCCAACAAACATTACCTTTTCGATTTTCCGCTGGGTATCTGAATTTACCGTGCTGAAACTACCGAAGTTTTCAATCTTACGGATGGTTCGTATATTAGTACTTTTTCGCTTTCCTGGCTTGCGCAACACAAATGTCACATCAGATCACGTATCTGCAGTTTCGCCCTTTTAGCTGAGGATTTTTCCTTTTTCATGGAAAAAGGATTCTATTCTTTCTTCTTGACTTAAGTGGTAATCACCCTTACTAGGGCCATACACAGCCATAACTATCTGCTGACCACCATGTTATGTTAATTGTTCTATGTTTATTTTTTCTTCTTCTAGAGTTTAATGAAATAAATTTACAATTCTAAAATTTAAATTTTTTCTTTACATTTCAGGCTTCACGTAGTTTAAGCACAGATAGCAATCGTTTTAGTACGGTCACAGCAGCAACTGGCGATGACAAAGGACCATTTGTGTTGCAAACATTAAAGCGTTTGGAAAAATCCCAGTCTATACTAGTCATACGCAATTCATCTTCATCATCATCATCGTTATCAACAACAACAACAACACCAGGTGCCAATTCTACCTCATCTTTATCGAATTCCTCGTCATCTTTGGCCACATCTCTAACGGTCGAACATAAGCTTAGCCTATCTTCATCATCGTTGTCCTCCATTCAACAACAAAAACAACAACAACAGCAGCAGCAGCAGGTTCATGCAACGACAGCTGGTGTCAACACAACTAAAGGTGGTAGCACCATAACATTTACTCGCACCAACAAAAAGTCTCAAAAATCAAATGCATCGAACAGCCACAACAATGTTGTTACAACAACCACAACAAAATTGGGTGATATTTTAGCTTCAGCAACTGGCCAGCGTCATTTATCTACAATAAGCAGCAACAGCAACAACAACAACAATAACATTAATAGTAAATTATCAAATGCCACAACTACAACGACTTACTTGCGTTTGACAAATGGTAACAGCAACAACAACAACGCTACCAAAAACAATAGCAATAATGTTGCCAATAATAATCATAAAAATCATAATTCTTCACGTGTAAATCTCAATGGTAATAATTTGGAAACAATATCAATATCCACAACCACACAAGCAACAGCAGCGGCGGCAGTAGCAGCTGCCTCATCTTCAGCAGGAGCTGGAGTAGCCACAACAACACATCTAACTCTGGCTGATGTCCAGCTTAAACATGAACGGAACTCGCCATCAAATACAACAGCAACTACAACAACTGGCCTGCTAAAAGCTCAAGGGAGCGGTAAGTTTTCCACAACTAAAATCAAATTTTATTGCAAACAAAATATTTTCTATATTTTGTGACTTTTTAATGTGAAACAAATAAAAAGAAGATGACCACAAAAATATTTTTTTCCTAAGAATTTAAGAAAAATCGTATGGAAAATATTTTAAAATAGATTTTGAAAACAACAAAAAAAATATTAAGGTATAAATAACAGGTTGAAACCCCCTAAGGGGGACTTTATAACTCAATGTGTTATTTTTTTGTAGACAAAATTTGCACAATTTTTATTTGGTCTAAACATGTCCAAATATAAATTTATGACAACAAATACGATTTTAAAAGATTTTTTTTTTCGTCTTTAAAATGTTTTTGTGTTTTGGTTTACAGAAAAAAATAAATATTAAATTAAATGCTTGTTTCATCATATTTAAAGAAGAACAGCTCTCGACACTCTTTGTTTATTAAAACAAGAAACATGAACTAAATAAAAGATATAGAAAAACAAAACAAACTCAACCACGAACAAAGTCTACTACTAATCAATTTATCCACTTGGTATTTTTTATGGTTGTCTGTGAGTTTTTTGTTGTTTCCACTAGATATAGAACAGTGGGAGATTTGCAACAGACGGGTAAAGTAAAGGTTCGCACGTCGCACAGTAAAGGATGTGGCAAAATAGAAATGAATAGAAATAAATCTGTAGTTTTTAAACTGTTGGGCTAATTTTATTGAAACCTAGCACGATTATATTATAGATATTGTGTGTGTCTAGCTGAATTTTTTAATTTGAACCTTATAGAAATTACAGGATGACGCGGCATTGTCTTAAAGAAGAGCTCCTCGGTATAACAAAATAACGCAATACAAATTTCTTATGTAGCTTTAAACAAATTTTATTTATGCGTTTTTCTCTGTATGATTTTAATATAAAAAAAAAACATTGCTACCCAAACGTATGGATTATCTTCCAAAGTTTGGTTATAACACTTTTAATATATAAATTTAAATTTCTGCCTTTTTAAGTGAGTCCCCTTTCAAATTATGCAACTTTTGCCGCTGCAATTCTTGCTTAGATAACGAGAGGGGCGAGAGGAGTTAAAAGGGATACACATGCATGTACTTTTGAAATTCCTTCTTTCCTCTCATTCGTAGTTTCTATTTTGCAGTTTAGAATGTAAACAAATGTGTACATCGATTCATATTTCTGAGAAAGAAGAAGAGAAAGATTGCAGAGACAAAAGTTGCATACTGTAATTGGGCACTAACGAAATCATAATAAAAAGAATAAAGGCATGAAAACAATACTGTATTTCAGAAGCTGTATATAAAAAAATCAGATAAAATACAATTATCCGTTTCTCCTTTTTCATCTCCCTAGGACCGAATTTTAAAATATATCTAGCTTACTGCACCTTCTAGGTAAGGATCTGTTTATGTTTTAAATTTAATTAAAATCGGTTTAGTCGAATAAAAATAACTTTTTTCAACTTTATTTCCCCTCTAGGTCCAAAAAAAAAAAAAAATGGATAGCCTACTGCATCTTTTATATAATTAACAATTAATGTTTAAATTTTTATCAAAACTGCGGTGTTCCGGAATGATGCAGAATGTTCATGAATACTGTAGAATATTCAGGTTTTTTTTTAAATTACTAGGCGGACACTTTGAATCCTTACACCTTAAAAAGCTCGCTCTCATGTTAAAAACTGGAACTTTGTTCATGGAAGGGGGATAGAGGGCTACCACATATCAAGCGTACGTAAATTCGAATTTATTCTTAATATGATGCTTTTAGAATTTATGTTTAAAAATTTATAAAAAAAAAAACAGTCAACGTATGGTTCCATACCACCTTCAATAAATAACGTCTTATGGGACACCCATAATTATGTTTTAATTATTTTTTTATAATTAGCATAGTACTAAATACCCTGTGTAAATATCAAGTCTATGTCTATAACTTTTAGACAAGAACGCCATATTACTCAAATTAGCTACATCTAAGCTACACCCTTTCACTTTTATTAATTTTATTTTCGTTACTTGTTACAGAAGATATTGTTTAAATTTTAAGTGTCAGCCTATTACTTTTTAAATATATGGTCATTTATGCAAAAGCATGTCGCTATCAAAACACCCTTTAATTTTTGGTTTTGTACTTGTTATAGGGGACGAATATAAATTGTCTACCCAATTCCGCTTTAGAAAGCGGACATAATTTTACTCATTCTGTATAAAATTACGGTTAAAAAAAGAACACCCATTAAATTTTAGTAATTATTGTTATAGCGGCCTTGGTAATACACTTTCTATGAAAATATCAAGAGTATATCTATTACGGTTTAAATCATATCACTGTAGGAACACCCTTTAATTTTTATTAATTGGTATAGTGGCCAACTTCTGTAAAAATTTTAAGAGTCTACCAACTTTGGTTCAAAAGTAAGCCATATATATGAAAATTATGTCACTGTCGGAACACCCTTTATATACCGAATACTGTTTGAATTACTGTGTGACTGTCTCTCACGGTTAAAAAAATAAAGACGTATACGCGGATAACACTTCACTTTTGCAAGATCCTATACGTTTTATTTTTGTTGTTATAGCGGCCATAGTAATGCAATTTGGTGGAAATTCCAATAGTCTTCCTTTTACGGATCCATAGATAAAAGGCGCTGACAGACGGACAAAACATGGCATCGAAAACACTGGGTCACGTTTTTACCCTTTGAGTATGGAACCAAAAAATCGGATCCAGTCTTATGCCTAATAATTTTCAAAACCAAAGAAAAAGTAAAGTCTCAACTTACAAATCTATTTTCAAAGTAATCGAATATATTTCGATTTAAAAAAGCATTTTGATTGCCCACAGTTGCACTAATTTCTTTTAGAAAAAAAAACAACACAAAACAAAACGTGTAAGCTCATTAGCTTGATTTCTTCAATGATTATAACCAACAACACACACACAAATAAATAAACACACTCATTTGGCTAGTTATTCCGTGAACCAAAAACTTTTCCACTTTAGTCTTGATTATTTCGTTAAAGAAGTTTAACCGAACAATTTCGATAAGATTTCGAAATTTGTTGTTTGATTTGCTTCTGTTGTCTTTCTTTAATTTTGACTGAAATGGCAATAGAAAAAGAAGAATGAGAAAGAGAAAGAAAAAATAAAGCAAACTGTTGTTCATATTAAGTAGTTGTTGATAGGAAGGATGGATACATTCGTACATGTTCCATATGAACAGAAATAAAATAAACTTCTTTGTAAATAAGTATATCCTTGGGCTATTTCGATACTCGTATTTTAATGTTGCTGTTTACGTAGTTGTTGTTGTTTTTGCTGTGTCTATTTTGTATTTGTTGTATTTTTATATTTTAACAAAACACTATTCTGGGAAACACCACTCTTGTCTCTCGTATTCTTTGGTGGTGCGAGTATTTTGTTGTTATTACTGTTGTTGTTGTTTGTGGCACAAATGCATGTTGTATTTTACACTTGACTTATAAGTGTTGAAACGAACATCCATCGATGAATTACAATTCAATATTTGTGTTTCTTTTCAACTTTTCCTATTAATTTACGTATGCAGAACGCCAATAATGGAAAAGTCAAAGAAAAAAAAATGAATTTATTTGGCTACTTTTGCACTTAAGATGCAACATTCCCTGGAGGGAAGAACAACTTTGGTCATGCATAAGCATGTTTTGTTTTGTTTTTTTGTAAATATTTTTTAGGATTTGAAATTGAAAATGCAAATAAATGATTTAATCGTGCTAAATTTAAAATCTTTACACGGGCTCAAATTGTAACGTAAATTATTTATGGAAGTAAATGACAGACAAATACCGAAAACAATTCTTAATGGAGTTGTTATTTTAAGTGGAAGCTTAAATTTCTTTTAAATTGTAGGTTTTGAGTTGAAGTTGAAAACCTGTTTCCGCCCTTCATACTTTCGCATTATTGATGGGTTTTTCAAGTGTCAAATATATTTGCTAAGATAATTGGACAGCATGTTCCATAGTATCTAAAATACAATGACTAATGGTAAATGAACCACGGTGGTATAATAAATTTGGCAAAATCCTGGATGAGTATTGAGTATATAGGGCTGGCTAATCCTAATTTGAAGTAAAAGAAGACTTCTCTAAGCTCAAAGATGAACTATTGTATTATATACTGTTATAAAACGATGTTCCAAGTTTTCTGGGAAGTCCTGCGGCTACAGAGCAAAGGGCGAAACCGATGTGAAATTATAAAAGGCAGCGGATAAACAAGAAAATACTCGGCAACGTCTAAAAGTCGACTAAAAGCCGAATGTATATCAGCGACGTCGGCTTAGAAAATATGTTGACTGACTGTCGGCTAAGGCAGAAACTTATTTACAAATTAAAAAAAAAAAAAAATTGTACAAACATATCGCAACTTTAATGTAAGATAGTCACATTTCTAAAAATTAAAATTTTTGGAGTTATTGAACCAGTCAATCCATAAAGCATATCGCACCCTAAATACAAAAGGGTCACCACAACTCAAAATTTTCCAAAACTGACTTTTTTCCATAAATTAATTTAGAGTACATATCTCTAACTACTGCAAAAATTTCTGTCACATCGCTATCTTCTTTAACTAGACAAATACAGTTATGTCTATTTTTATGTTAAGTGAGTTCCTTCTGCACATAAACAGTTTTTTGTCTCTCCTAAAAATTTTAGTATTTTGAATTGTGACCCTTTTGTATTTAGGGTGTGATATATCTATAATTTAATGCCGTTAGATATATAGAAATTTAGTATCTGCGTTTGGTATATGGAGATGAAGAGTTGTGTAAATTTTGGTCATAATCGAGAAGAGGCAAGGGGTAGTTACTTAACACCCCAAACCGAAAATAATAAATTTTTCGATTCGATTATACTTTGAACTTATATCCTTTATGTAATATATCCATAAAAATATCTGTTTCCATTGGGTATGGTAAAGTTGACTGTAGGCCACTGCAGATTTTTTTTATTTAAAAAGAAGTGGAAACGTCATACGTGTTATTTGCAAATAGTGTCATTAATCAGGAATTGTTTTCGTGAGTTAGTAAGTCACAATAAAATAATTGTATGGCGCCATATTACACCATTTCTTGCAAATAAGACGTACGAATAAACGTAGTAACCCGGGCTGAAAAAGACAACCACCACAACGCTGTTCCGACGTTGATAGCGGTTCTTTAACATCAATACAACAACACAATGTTTACCAAATTTATAGTATTGTCACAGTGTTAAAATGATAACGCCGAATGACCGTCTTCGAACTCTTCTTTTGAATGTTGGCACAATACTGTATATCTAAATTTACAATGTTGTGTTTCCAATTAAATAAAGTTTCTACAATGTTAAAATGATAACCCAAAACTACCGTTCTCAATGTTATCACAACGCTCTTATTACCCGATGTCCACACGTGATGAATTTTCATCATAACTTGTAATATAACGTCGGCAGAGCAATTGTCGAAACGTCGATGCATTTATATTATGATGAATCATTTTTAATTTTTCGCCGCGAGGTTAAGATATGAAATTAACCTTATATATACCCTGCCGGTGAAAAAAATAGCACAAACGACAAAATGTAATTTCATTCCAACGGAAAAATAAATAATAATAGATGAGTCCAGAATTGTATTATTTGGAAGCAAGGGATCACGTTCCTACGTAAGAAGACCCCAAACGCAGAATTCAACCCATAACCTATAACTTAAACCATAAAACACGGTGGATCTAGCGTAATGATATGGGGTAGTTTTTCTTACTATGGTGTTGGACCTACAAAACCACAATAAGAACATTTATGTTGGTATACTCGGGGAAGTAATGCTCTCTTATGCTTCTGAAGAAATGCCATTGGTGTGGGTCTTCCAGCAAGATAATTACCCGAAGCACACAAGCAAGCTTGCGACAAAGTGGTTTCAGGGCAATAAAGTCAATGTGATGGAATGGCCCGCTCAGAGCCCAGACTAATTAAGAATTTATGGACAAATACAAAAAAAAGAGTGTCTCAAATGAAACCAATCAACAGGGAAGGGCTTTGGACAGCTGTTCAACAAATCTGTAACCAAATTCCAAAGGAAAAATGTCAAAATTTTGAAAATTCGATGCCAAAAAGTTGAGCAGAGGCCACAGCAGCTATTTCTCCAATCCTATTAACCTATAATTTGTAATTATAAGTTAATTTTTACAATAAATAAATAAATAAATAAATAAATAAATAAATATTACAAATAAAGGACATGCAACAAAGTATTAATTAGAATACACAAATCATGATCAACATAATAAATGCATCATTTATATTTATTTTTATTTGTTTTTAATTTAGAGTTTAATATTAGTACAATTTGAAGTGAAGTGCTATTTTTTGACTGATTGTTTTCAAGTTCTTTTTTTTAAATAAAGTATAAATTTCAAGATAAAATAATTAACAAAAATAAAATTTATTATTTTATGACAAATTTTGAAATATGTATATCGATTTAACCTCTAGGATAATATGTATCGGATACATATTTTCTTACGCATGGTGCTATTTTTCTAACCTGACCGCAGCTGTATGTTTAAAATTAGTAAAAGAAACCAAAAACCAAAAACACTTTTTTATGCGTGCCACACAATATTTATTACTTTTTATTTAAAAAATTAGTGAAAGAAATTAAAAATCATCTTTTTTGCTTGTCCCGTATTTTTGGATTTACAGTCATGGTTTCTATGAAAATGCCATTAAAAAGTTAGGTTATATTTTTGATTTTACAGTGTTGTAGCGGCATTGGATTTTTGTAATTACAGTATTACGAATCTGAGGTTGCATTTTTGTTTTTACAGTATTGTGGAGGTACAGTATTCTTAGAAGAGTCGTAATTGTATATTCACAGTGTTGTGGTGGTACATTATTATTAGGAAGAGTCGTAATTTCTGCCTGGGAATATTTAAATTCGGTATTAGCAGAACAAAGAGTTAATTTAGCACTTGAAGTAGATATAATAAATGTTGTGAAACAATTTATTAAAGATTTGTACACTATTACCAAGATAGAAAATAGTTTGCAAATATAAAGTTTTGTGACTGAAGACAAGCACAGACCTATGTATAGAAGTCAATGAATTTAGATAGAAGTCAATGGATTAAGGGACTCAGAAGGAGAAAATCTATTTTTAGATTTGTCAAATTTTGTACTAAGAATTTTAACATCATCGTTTTCAAGTGCGATAGTGTAAAGAATATTTAGTTGGATGAATTTGTGTAAGTCTAAAAGTAGAAATCAATTATCTTTGAACTCTATCAATTCGATTATACACATTAAATATTGACTTTGTCGCCATAATTCGTGCTGCATTGATTATAATTTACCTTCTAGTATCGGCAGATATCTTTCGCCTAATGAAACGTACAAGAAATCAAAATATTTTTATGTACTATATATATATATATATATATATATATATATATATATATATATATATATATATATATATATATATATATATATATATATATATATATATATACATACTCGTATGTAAAGGGTGTTTTTTATAGAGGTATAGAACTTTAAGTTGGCATTACTTTTCAAGATGGCGACCGATTTAACAGCTGTCAAGTGATTTATTCTCAGTTTGGCTTGGCAATTCATCATGAATAGACTCACGCCTCAACAGTAAGGCGTAGATTTGTCGAATGGGCCCAAAACGAGATTATCGTTGTTCCCGATTTTCATAAGCGAATTTTGTTTAGCGATGAAGCGCACTTCTGGTTGAATGGCTACGTCAACAAACAAAACTGACGCATTTGGAGTGAAGGTAATCCTCAAGTGTATGTCGAAACACCGTTACATCCAGAAAAACTGACTGCTTGGTGCGCTTTATGGGCTGGTGGAATCATTGGTCCGTAATTTTTCAAAAACGATGGTGGCCAGAACGTTACAGTTAATGGTGATCGGTATATAGCCATGATTACTAACTTTTTCTTTCCTGAATTGAATAACCATGATGTCCAGGAGATGTGGTTTTAAAGAGATGGCGCAACATGTCACACAGCTCGTGCCACTATAGATTTATTGTAAGACACGTTTGGTGACCGCCTACTTTCACGTTTTGGACCTGTGAAATGGCCTCCAAGATCTGGTGATTTAACACCGCTAGAGTACTTTCTGAGCTATGTAAAGTCATTGGTCTATGCGGTAATAACATTCGCCGTGTTATTACCGATATACGGTCACAAATGTTGGAAAAAGTCATCGAAAATTGGACGTCCAGATTGGACTATATCCGCGCCAGCCGTGGCGGTCATATGCCAGAAATCATATTTAAAATATTATACCACAAGATTATCTTTCGGATAAATAAAATTCATGTCATGTCATCGTTGTTTTTTGCAACTTAAAGTTCTATACCTCTATAAAAAAACACCCTTTGCATATATTCTTCATATAATTTGTAATTTTTCGCTTTTTGCCCTTTTTTTAGTTCAAAATTACGCTTTCTAAAGTTTTTTTTTGTTTATAGTAGGGAGTATGTACAAAGCACTGTTCCATATATTTGATCCTTCTTTGAGTACTTAATACGCAATAGTGGTTAATTGATACTCTTAGGGAAATATTTTTCGAAATAGAATATTTGATGACTGCAGCGATAAATTTTCATTGCTAATATATAAATGAAAGTATTGACTACTATTGAGTAACCAATTGAACAGTATTGAGTATTATCCAGTAATTGAGAGTAGTGGAACTTGACTGCATTAAAATACATTGTCATATGCTTGAGAAAGGTCGATGATAAGCACAAGAGCCCTTTTTTAAAGCATTTATTAATCCTCGAATCCGAATTGCTGATTCGGCAGTTTAAGAAGAATATTCTTACTGGTTTTATTAATCTTTTACCTGGTTTTATTAACACTTTCTTTGGGGTTCGATTCAGTAATTGATTTTTTAATATCTCAAAAGTCAGATATCAGCTCTAACATCAAAATAAAGCAAGTTAATGAAAACATTTTAATAAAACATATTTTTTAAATAGTTGTTTGGAAAATAATCCCCTGGTGATATCCTTTCCCTTGAGGAAAATTAAAATTGAACGACTTTAAACATTGCTACCTTTGTAGGCTTCGCATCAACATATTTCCTAACTAGCGCCCTAAAAAAATTTTGTTCGATTTTGTTTGAAAACAATCCACACCAAATTTTAAGACTTTTACTTTTATAGCGCTTCAGCTATGGTTTAAGTATGTTGTATCTAGCGGTACCCATTTCTGGATATAATTTTAAAATTTATACAAAATTCTAAAATTATTGTAGAGTTCTGTAAATAGTATTTAAAATATCCCGCTTGCTGTACCTCTAAATCGGTAAAATTGCTTACTTTCACTACTTTTTCTCTATTTTCTCTTGGAAATAGAATAGTTTTCCAGAAAAAAGTAGCCTATATTGCAACCAAGAAACCAAGGTACCTCCTTACAATTTATTAAATTTTATAAAAATTTATCCAGTAGCTTTTACGTGATACGAACACAGATAAACAGACAGACGAACAGACAAAAAGTCTAAAAATTGCTGTTTTGTATTCCACTTTGATTACTAACTGCACCAGCACCTAAATTTTCATGTACAGAAATGGTCCTGGTACAGTTGTATTATATGTATAGATTCCAACAAATTGCATCACTTAGATTACAACTGAGGGGTTAACATACTAAAAAAATATTTAAAATTTGGTTCATAAATAATTTTTCGCTGCGTTAGTAGAGACAACTTTCTTTCTCTATCAACATAAATTCACTTAAAAGGACATCGAGCTAATTTTCAAGGTAATGCCTTTGTATCTTACACTAAATCTATTGTACGAATGTATTTAAAAAATGGGTTAATTGATTTACCTTCGAACAAATACAAAAGAAAAAAAAAATAAAGAAAAAAAAATTAATAAAAATGGCACGAAATACCCAACAAATTCACACGACCTCATAAAAATATAACAAATAAGTGTTACGTGTTTGTCAAATTATATTTTTTAGCTCTCCACTCACAGAACACACGAGAAAAACTCAAAAGCTAAAGAAAGATAGAAAAAACCTAATGAAGAATGGAATGGAATGGAAAAAATACCTTTATAAATTCTACTTTAAATACAAAAACAAGAAAAAATGCTGAACAACAAAGAAAATCATGTAGAAATTAAGCTTTGTGATTTCTAATTAACTGACAATTGTGTTACCTGGTACCAGGATCCAACAAAATGTTTTTCCGTTTGTAATTCATTTCGTATTTTTTTGTTGTTGCTTTTCTTTGGCTAAGTTACTGCTCTTTTCTTTTTTGTGGGAAGAATGAATTTTTTAAGGAAGCAGGTGTTGTTTTATTTGAATCTTTAAGTACCCTACATTACACATACATACATATGTGGACGTCATACTAAATTTGCACTAGATATGCAAATAAGTCTATTAAAGGTGGAATATTTCTTGTAAATATTTAAAGTACTGTGCAGTGCTAGCCATTAGTACATCGAAGGAAAGCTTTTTATGAATTACCCAATTTTTGGTCAAGTGACACCCTGTACGGCTTATGTCGGCTACATAAAGCGAATGGGTTACGACTTCTTTCTCTGTACTCAGTACACGTAAATCGTATTCGGTAGAAGGCCCATACGAGTACATGGTCTTGTTCGGTTTAAGCAACCTTTTATACGCGACATTAAGCTGTAATATCTCTTAAGAGAATTTGTTGACTTTCCCGCTCGGCTAACTCAAGTCCACGGCAAAGAAGATAGCAAGTCCAACTACGCAGCAAATTCTGAATTAAAACTAGAGATGGACTGGCATTCCGATCATACATTTCAGCAAACAAGTTTCTCTTGGCCATTATTTCTTGTGCTGTTACACCGAGGATTTGCGTCAATTTGTAAAAAGTTAATTTCTTTTCTTTCGTCCAGATAGAGCGGAGCTTACTTTTGATTGCTACACTTTACAATTTAAACTTGAAGGGCTAGCGGTCCTTTTTAACTCACTTAACTTCCATGCTTCTTCTTTTCTTTTTTTCTATAATTCTTCCTTTAGATCATCTTATCTTCAGTTCGCATTTGGATCCCTATAATCATTAAATTTATTTTGTCAAACTCCATAGAGGGTTAACCGTTCGGTCTCTTTTCAAAAACACAAACCAAACCAAACCACCGACATACAAAGGTTTTCTCTTGTTATAGTTCCTGAACATTGAATAGTGATGGATGTACAAATGCTAGCTGAGGAGGAAGTGGTAGCAGGAGAAAAAACTTTAATAAAATCAAAATAAAAGAAATTAAAAAATTGTTTAACATTGTTAAGGTTTCTTATTTTTTTTTTTTGAGCAAAACTTTTCTAGTTTTTGATAGTGTTACTAGTTCTTCTCTATGTTACCGTGTATCTAAAGGTAAAAAACTTAGTTCTTACATTGCCACATTCCCACATTCACTTCATCGTTTATGTGAATGGGCGTCATACAAGCCATTATGTACTTTGTCAGCTAATAAAATAAATTAAAGCAAGAATCGCCGCCAAAAAAGAAGAGCTTGAAAATATTTTTTTCTTTTCTTTTTGATGAAAAAAAAAAAGGAGAAGAAACAAAGTTATGCCCATAAACGTGCCTAGACATTATGACGGTGGTATCATACTTTTGACTAACTAATCGTATCTCTTTCGTTTTTGTTTTTATGGTGGATGCACAAAAGCAATACTAAACGGTGGGGCAAATTAAGGAAAATCGGAAACATTCTTGAAATGATATTTGAAGCAGATACTTAATTAGTGGTTCTGATAGCTAAAGCTATTAGAATACTTTTGGCTCAAATTTGGGTTTACTTGACACTCCAAACCGAAAATATTTATATGTTGGATTCGAATTTACTTTAAACTTTTATTCTTTGTTTTATATATCCCCACAAAAAATGATGAATGCTTGACTATTTTCAATGCATATGTAATTGCTTAACTGTTGCTTAGAAAAAGTGTGCAGCAAAAGCAAATAAAAGAAGAGCAACTCATTTGCTTAAGCTTGCTATGTGTCACTTTCTCCCGCAAAGCAATAAGTTGTTCTTCATTTTTATTTTTGCTTATAATTAACTCTTTACTGTGAAGTAGTGGCTGTTTTTTGCTGTTATTTGCTGTTACTCGCTGCTTCAGTCTTAAGTTTTAGAAAATTCTTTGACAGTGAGAGATTAAAATTATGGCGCTACGTGTAATCGAAAAAAACTTAATTTTGAAGATCTGTAAAAAAAAAATTTCCAAAATTGTTTTACAGCTACAGCAAAAGAAGAAACATACATTAACTTATTGCTTAAGCAACAGCAAACGTTCTCAAAAAAATGGCTTTGCTGATTGCTTTGCTGCAACAAGAGAGACATAGTAAGCTTAAGCAATTGAGTTGCTCTTCTTGTTTTGCTTTTTGCTTTTGCTTTGCTTATAACAAAATGTTATGTAAATACTGAGGAATTCAGTTTTTTATTTGCTGAAAAAGATGTAAGCAAAGCAAAGATTTTACTGCTGTTGCTATTTTTAAGCAAGCAATTCAAACCCTGATTCTATCACGTCTAGTTTTTGAGATAGATATTCTTGTTTAAATAAGAAACTGATATTGAAATATTTAATATGTATTTACTATAGTAAAAGAACATAAATATGTGGAATATAGTGATCTCAACTCGTTAAATTCAAATCTGCGTTCAGTTTTTGCGTATCACGTACAGATTGTTTTTTTATGGACTTGGCTAATATTTTCCCCTAAACAAGGCGACCACGCTAACTTATTTCAATATAACTTTAACGGCTGCTTCGATTTAAGCAATTGAAAAAAGATGCGGAATAAAATTACCTTAGAGTCAACTTTACATATTTTTTTTCCTATTTTCAACTTGTTTGGAGGTATTCTGGTGGCGAAAAAAAAAATATTTATAATGTCGTAGGTACCTGTACTTAATTGTGAATAAAGTTTTCATCATTTATGTCTTATTTTATTCCTAGTATACCTAGCTTTCCGAATAAGGTCAAAAATGTAAAATATTTGCCGTTTTGAGTTTTTAAAGACAAAAAATATAATTTTTTCATTAAAAATATTTTTTTTTTCGCCACGAATTTCTCAATAACTCCGAAACAGTTGAAAACGAAAAATAATTATGTAAAGTTAGGTAAAGGTTTAAGTTAGGTAAAGTTAGGTAAAGGTAGTTTTATCCCGCATATTCTGGTGTTTCAATTATTCAAATCGAACAATCCGTCAAACAGTTATTTAGAAATAAGTTAGCATGGTCGACTTGTTTAGGGGAAAGAAAATATTAGCCATGCCCATAAAAAAAAATTGTACGTGATACGCAAAAACTGAAACCGGATTTGAATTTATTGCACATTTTTATGTTCAGGGAGCATTTTTTTGCAGACTACTGTTATTAGAAAAACATATGTCTAGCACTGGTACGAATTTTTGCAAATAAAAGGCAAACTAAAGCTAACTTTATCGATCTCTTTTCGAACCCTTTCGGTCCTTAACGATTTTTGGTAGTGATCGACTACTAACTGTCGACTTTCATTATAGAGGATAGAGGTTCCGTATAGCATTCACATTTAATATGTGTGTCTTGTGGTCCTAAGCTAGACACTGATGGACATTCACACGCTACCGTCTTAGTCTCTTCCAGGCACTGTCAAAAAGTTTCATCTTCTTCGATGATAGTTGAAGTCTCTATGACCTGTTACTTACGCATGGCCGAGCAACTTTATGGCCTTCTTCTCGAAGGGTTCTTTAGGCATTTGTCAATCATCTGCATGTGGTATCATCCTTTCACCTCTTTAGAATTGAAGTTTCGATTCCTTATAGGATCTTTGCTCGCACCCTGCTATTGGAAAGTGCAACTTTAGATTATTCTCCACAAGAATTTACAGTAAATCCGCTATTTTGTCTGCTATTTTATGTCCATGTGTCACTAAAACCACATCATTTACTAAGGCACATTTGCAACTGGTTGGACCCAATTCTTCTGATTTTCTTAAAACTTTAAATTGACTTGAACTTTATAGTCTTCAAACGTCTGAGATAAATACCTAGTTCTTCTGGATCCACGAGTGAACT
This sequence comes from Phasia obesa, assembly GCA_949628195.1. Lineage (NCBI taxonomy): Eukaryota > Metazoa > Arthropoda > Insecta > Diptera > Tachinidae > Phasia > Phasia obesa. The sequence continues at coordinate 78,855,798 of OX451219.1, read as the reverse complement.
ATAGATACCCGAGTCATTTGAAAATGTAGGGATAGTTAATTTATTTAGCGTAGGTAGATCAGTAATGTTTAAATTCCGCCATTTAACTGTTTTTACCAATCGATTAGTTGAGACAAATTGTGCTTATTCTAAAAAATGAATGAATTAGAATGAATGAATGGACTGAATTTCATGCTGTTTTCAAACGCTTATACTTAAACGCTTAAACAAATATTATGGCACATCTGCATCAACGTATTGCTGGCAAAGTATAGAGTAGCGGTTATCGAGTAATTAATAATTTTTTAACGCACAAAATTAGTTAATAGATACTTTTAGGAAATAAATTGAATATAATATTTGACGACTACGACTATAGAGTTCCATTGCTATTATCTAAACGGAAGTATTCAGTAGTATTGAGTACCAAATTTAAAAGTATTGCGTAGTATTGAAAAATTAAAAGTAATAGAAATTTCCAGCACTACTGGGGTGGATTTAGTGAAACAAAAACAAAAAAACTTTAATTAAAATAAATTTTGAATTTTTACTTTATGAACTTTAGAGAGCGCCGCATTTCGCCGCTTTACATTTCCTCTTTCCTCATCCATCTTATTTTTAACATTTTTGCTCCTAGTAGCATTTTATTACTCTTTGAACATGTAAAATAATTCACTTTAAACGTATTCATTCGCTTATTTCATGTCATCTCTGCAACACAAAACATTTCCGAAAACCGTTCGAAATTTTAGTTTACGGAAGGTGTAAAACGTGGGTAATTAGTAAAGAGGTGGTAACTGTATTTTAATGTTGTTTTACATACTGATTGACTACCTCTCGTCCCGAATTCGATTTCGAATGCGAACCGAATTGTTCTTATTTGTTTGCCCTTCCCACATTATCTTAAATTCTGGCTCCACTGTTTTTAAGTAATAGACAATTCGGATCATACATGTTTGAGCCGTTTGAATAAGTGAATTAAGTACGAGCAACTTTAGAAAAATACATGTGAGAATGCATTTTTGTTAGCAGTTGTCTTTCCAAATGGTTTCAAATCAAAATGTTGGTTGTCTAAATTAGTTTGTTCCTTCGCTTACTATTGTTGCTGTTGCTGTTGTTGTTTTTGTTACAATTTTAGTTTGTACTCTATTTTATTTTATTTCATTTGTTTTTATTTTTGCTTTTTTGATGATTTATTTAAAATAATAAAATAATTTTCATGTTTGAAGGTTATTTGGCTTCTTTTGGCGAGCAAAGAAATGATAACATACTTTGGCTTCTTGTTTTTCTGTTAATGGCATATGTGTGTGTTGGTGTGTGTGTGTGTTCAGCTTTTTTAGAACAACTTTTCCAAAGTTTTATCAATAAAAACATTGAAATAATTCTTTTACTTTTTGTTTTAATTGCATTAAAAATAAAAAATACAAATTAAAATTAAAATAAAAACATTAGAAACCAAAATGTAAAAGATTTAAATTTAGATTAAGTTTAACTAAAATTCTTTAACTTTTGTAGTCATTTCTACGTACATACATACATATGTATGTACATATATGTGCATGTTAAAGGATTTGCAAAAAGTTTTGCTTTATCAAGAAATGGCTTAAAAGTAATAGACAGTAGTGAAAGCTTTAAACTATGGACAAGTATTATCATGTTTTCCATCTTGTTGAACACCACCAGCAGTGACAATTGAAATATCAGCAACATTTTATTTCGAGTGGTGGCAAAACACATTGTCTCAATTTATTTCAATAATTTTTTTGTCTTCTTATTCCTTGAGAACATAAGGCAGGTCTTAACGCTTTTCCAAATACAGATGCATAATCTTCTCAGTGGCGTGGAATTTCATAGGGTACGCTATTGTTATAGGACGTAGTGATTCAGAGAATATTTTCGCCTGGTAGTTTTTGAACAAAGCAGTATTTGAACCGGTATATTTTAACTCCTGCAATGACACAAAGAAGGTTAAGGTTAAGGTATGGTCACAAGAACCTTTTTTTGTGTTTGTTCTCTATTGTTTTAAACGTTACTAATGCCATGATAAACAAGTTTTTGTTAATGCAATATGGTTGAGTTGAACTAAATAATTGTTGCTGAACTTAAAACCACAACCATACTTATTGGTGTTTCAAACAAAAAAATATAATTTATGTAGTGTGTCATTTCTCACTAAATTTTAATTGAAATCAGCATTTCACCACCACTAAATAATATTGGAAACAAATTTATTGCACTATTTTTTGCAGCTTACTGATAAAATGCAAATCTTCACTAGCACTCAAAAGAATTTAGTGGTGGTGCAAATGTTTGCACTATTACTAAACGCAGATTTATTGCAAAAAATCTTCACTCAATCAATCAGTGCAAAATTTGTACTTGCAATCAAAAAGCAGCATTTATTCACGCTTTCACTAAACTTTCACTATCACTAATGTTAATGGAGGCTGCAAATTTTAAAATCATCACTAGAAATCGATAAAATTAATGCAATTATTTTGCAATATCACTAAGTGTAAGTGAAGATTGCAAAGTTAGAGCACTACCCTAACTATGTCATTTCTTTTATCGAATCGTTAAAAAAAACTAATAAATATTGTATCTTTTTAACCGACTTCAAAAAAAGAAGGAGGTTATCAAATCGTCTGAATGTTGCTTTTTTATGTTTGTGCCCGCAGAACTCAGCCATTTCTGAATCGATTTTAAATTTTTTTTTCTTTATTTGTAAGGTTATGCTTACAGATTGGTCCCGTTTTAAAAATAGTTCATTATTTTAAAAATTAAAGGGCGTCCCCATACAACATACATGTTTTTTTCGTGTATTAAAAACCGTAAATTAAAAAAAAAAATTGCTCCCAACAACAAAAAGTAATAAAAAAATAAATTTGAAATTTAAAGGGTGTCCCCATAGGTGACGTAATTTCACCTTTATGGGCCTATCTTTTAAACCGTTATAGACAAAACCTTGAAAGTTGGACAGAATGTCGATTACTATGACTGTTATAATAAAAATTATAAATATTTAAATTAAAGGGTTCTCCAATAGTTTATTTAATATGATGTATATGGCCATACTTTTGAACAGTTGTACTCCGACCGTTGAAATTTACAAAGAACCTGTATTACTAAGTCCGCTATAACAAAAAGTATAAAATTTGAATTTGGAAATAAAAGGGTGTCGCAGTAGTTAATGTAATTGCATATATGTGGCCAAACTTAAACCGTTATAGATAGACAGCTGAAATTTACGAGAAATCTGTACTACTAATACCGCTATAACAAGTATACAATTTGAATTTAGAAATTAAAGGGTGTCCCTAAAATTTATGTAATTTGACCTATATGGATGGCTCTATCTTTTAAACCGTTATAGACAAGCACTTGAAAATTAGGCAAAATGTCCACTACTTTCTCTGGTGTAATAACAAGTATAAATATTTAAAATTCTGAATTAAAGGGTGTCCCAATAGTTCATGTAAATTTCTGAATATGGCAAAACTTTTGAAACGTTATAGACGGACAGTTGAATATTACAAATAATCTTTGCCAAGTGTAAATTAAAGGGTGTCCCAATAGGTAACGGTTTCATAAATAAGGCAATATAGATTAAATAACACTATGTTGCCTTATTTTCGAAACCGTTATAGACAGAGGCTTAATATGTAAATAAATTGTATTTTGTTGTGTTGTTTGTTTAAGAAAAGTGTGTCGTCATACCTGACGTATTTGCAGTATATGGCATTAATTCTAGAACCGTTATAGACAGACATTTGATATTTATACAGAACGTATATTACTATGTCCGCTAAAGCATCAAGTTATATATAAAGTTGGAAGTTAAAGGATGTACCTAAAGTTAATAATATTTGATCTATATGACCTTATCCTTTAAACATTTGAAATTTTAACAAAGCGAATATTACTATGTCCACAATAAAAAGTACAAAAAAACTTAAAGGGTGTCCTCATAGCTGACGTAATTTGACTTATATGGCCTAGTCTTTTAAACCGTTATAGATAGAGACTTGATATTTACACAGAGCGTTTATTATTATGTCCGCTATAAGAATAATAAAATTGGAAATGAAAGGGTGTCCCTATAGTTAATAAAATTTGACGTATGTTTGTTTATCTTTTAAGGCGTTTTAGATAGACAACTGAAATTTACACATAATGTGTATTACTATGGTCGATATTACAGCTAAAAAAATTTTAAATTAAATAGTGTCCCCAAAAAAGACGCATGTTGACGAAAATAGCTTAACTTTAATAGAGAGATGCATGAATTGCACATAGTCTTTACTTCTTTTCCTGCTAATTTTGACGCTTTTGTGAATCTTTTATTTGGTTTAAATACAGTTATTACAGATTACTTCTTACATTTGTAGTTTAGAACTAGTGCCAAACTATCTGTTTTGAAGTCGGTTTTTTTTGCAAAAATTATTATAAACTATGCCCATACCAGCAGGCCTATCGCGCATGACATTACGTAGTTTTTGATCGTATTGGGGTTCCATACCCAAAGAGTAAAAACCCTATTGTTTTTGCTACAATGTCTCCCCGTGTGGCATCTCTGAAGTCGTAAAAGGTATATTTATGAAATCTGTACACATTTCATAACAATAAATACTACAATTTAAAGGGTGTTTCGAAAGAGTCCACATATATTTGTATGTGACATTATTTTTTTAACCATAATAGGCAGGCACAGAGTACTTAAAACTATGTTCGCTGTACTAACAAGAATAATAATAAAACTCAAAATTAAAGGGTATTCCATTAGTGACGTGATGTTCACGTATATGACCTTATTTTTGAACCGTTATAGGTAGACACTTGAAATTGTCACAGAAGGTGTATTTCTATGACCGCTATAATAAAAAAATACAACAAATTAAAGCGTTTTCCAATTTTGACGTTGTGTTGTGATTTTCGAGAAAAAGCAGACATTTAAAATTTTAAAATCAATAAATAAAATTAAATAATAACGGGGCTCCATTAAAGACACAAAAAATTAATATCTTGTACTTTTAAAATTGTATGTATTGGTCTTGACTGATTTATTACATTTGATCGTATCTAATGTAATGAAACTTCATTACTCATATTTTATTATAATAGTAAAAGCGATGTCGTCAGCGTTCTGTGATTTTTTTGTTTGAATATGTCTTACGATATGCTGCAGATATGATTGATATATCTACTTTGGATAGAGGTACCCGTCTCTGGGTTTTTATTCAATTCTATTGTTGTAGATTTCTTTAAATAATATCTAAATATTTCCGTTTACAAAGATTAGAAAAGTGATACCAAAATTGGTTGAAAAGTGTTTTTATCTCTATTCCACCTTGGAAATGAGATATTTTAAAGGGAAAAAAGAATTCTATTATGAACTGGGATACTAAAGTACCTTTTCACAAAATTACAGGTTGTCCCCTCTCCATTATCGTCAGGTGATAAAAGTGGAGTTGCTAGTTTCGAAAGTGATCAAATTGGTGGATATATTGGAGTTCCCCTTCTCGGCTTGGATTAATTGATATAAATATGTTTTCAAGATGACCAATTAAGAATTTATTCACTAGTAATTTTGTTTCAAATGACCCTTGATAATATATTTCTAGACGATATTGATCACGAGCACACAAATCGCTTAGCACATGGGATTTTCCTGACCTCGCTACTATAAAAAGCCACCTAAAGCTTCCATATGAAAAGCTTAATGAAAAAATAAGGGGAACACCCTTTCTTATTTAATTTTTATACTTTTTACAATATCGGGCAAAGTCATATTATTTAAACCCAAATAAGTCTTTTAATTTTAATGTAAAGCTTTCGCAGCTTTTACATATTTAACCATAGGCGATCTGACATATTTAATCTTTTGTAAATGATTTTTTATACAATCAAATCCTTTTTATTATTCCAATCAGTTGGTTTTTGTTACTATTTACTTAAGTGGCTCTTACAGAACATTTGGTGCTGTAGCCGAACGTAGAATAGATTTCCTTTGTGCTTCTTTCAAATTTCGAGATGTCTTCATCTACTTGATCTTTCCGTTGTAGTTTTATTTTTCCCCTTCTACGCGAGTCGTCACCAGGTTCGTATTCAAATGACTTTCTAGCTGGAGCATCTTCATCCATTCTAACAATATGTCAATGCTCATACGACAACGGTATTCGCCTCCACCGCATATTGGTTCATCGATTTTACGAAAAAGTTTTTTCTCAAACACTCCAAGTACTGCGTCATCTGCTAATTGCAATGTTTTGTAGAGAGTGATTTTTGTCTGTTGAGGGGTGGCCTTGTTTTTATACGGCTTACCTAGTCTAACGTAGCATCTGTTGGCGAGTATTATTCTTCTCTTTATCTCAAAACTGATGTTGATTGTTTTGTTATTGGCGGTACCGAGGTAGATAAAATAGCTGACCTGCTCAAAGTTGTAGTTTTCAACTTCCACTGTCTGCCCGAGTCTACTGGACTTCTTGTGCGTTGACACCAACAACTTGGTTTTATCGCCGTTTACTGCCAGACCCCCTTTGGCAGTTTGTTTTTCGATTTATTCAAAGGTGGCAGTTACCGCTCGTAATGTTCGATCCATGATGTCCATATCGTCAGCGTAAGCGAGTAACATGTGTTATTTAGTGTATTGCGTGCCATTTCTGTTTACTTTCGTCTTGTCTGAAATCTCGTTTGGATCTTAAGGGCTCGGAGAGGTTTTTTCCTATTCTAACTGAAGACCGCGTATCAGTTAAGGTTATCCTGCACAGCCGTATAAGTTTTGCAGGTTACCAAACTCAGACAGTTGGTTTTTGTTGGGAGGTTTGCTAATACTTTTTGAATTTTGCCTCCTCTTTTGACTCCACGCTTCTGCTAATATTTTGTCTAAGTTTCAATAAAATTATTCATACCAACATGCATAAATAAACTCATACTCATACATTGGAATTCTTTTTTTTTTTGTTGGACACCCACAAATAATCTGAGCAATTTTCTTCAGCAAATTTTTTTCTTTTCCTCTATTCATTTCCGTTTGGTTTAAAAATTTCATGGTGTCAGCACAAAAAAAGGCTGTTCACGAATATCGAATTATCACAGCGCGACACTGTCGAATATTTAGTAGTGTCTTAGCTGTTGTTGTTATTTTTGTAATTGTTTTTGGTGTTAAGCAAGTCATCAACATCCATGTAGTCGACACTTTGACATCGTCATCATCGACAACTATCTTTTCATTCATACGCCTCAAGGCGAAATTTTGTTGCACAATAACAACAACGATATGAACACCAAGAAATGTTCTTGACTCTTAAGAACCACTTGCTAGACTTTTTCAAAAATTCAATACTTATTTAAGTGATTCCTTTCTTTTTTGTTTTTTGTTTTTGTCTTCCTTTTGACATACAAGTATTTGAGTCGTTCTATAGATGAAGAACTATTAACAATTTTATAAGTTGGATGCCAAAATTTATACGTTTTAACAAGATAAATTTATGTGAGGTGAGTGTGTCTGTGTGTTGTGTGTTGTGTGTTGTGTGTTGTGTGCGTTTTTGTTTTTTGCCCATCTACCAACTATAAAATTTGTTATTCGTTCGATTATCTATAAAGATTTTACAAATTATTGCCAGAATTCTCATAGGAACTCATTTGCAAAATTGTTTTGAATATTAATGCTTAAGACTTTTTATTGTGTGAAAAGAAGGAACTATCAGAATTTGGTGGTAAATTGTTGTTTCTTAATTAGAACTAATATTGAACAACGGTCCAACTGATCAATGGAAAAATAAAAATTTAATTTTTTAGTCATCAAACAATAATTATTAATTTGTGCCTCAAATGTGACTTCTATCCTTTTGGAAAGCAGTAATTTCTTTTTTAAGTCCGAAGCGATTGTAATTTAGTTTTATTACCAGCAGTGCCCACCACCTCGTCAGCGCACATAGGGGTATTCTTGTAACCTAGCTGGACATTACTTTTTTTAGCTTATATTAACTATGAAATTTCAGTGTGTGCCCTTAGATAAATAAAACTTGGCAGAAAAATCTCTTATGGTCATAGACTGTTAAAGAAAATTCGGACCAAAGAAAAAAAAAATTCTGCCTCTGAAAAATTAAAATTTTTTAAATTTTTTCCATTTAGCAAATGCAATTGTCAGCGAATGTTCAATAACTTAAACTTAGACCCTGGAGATTCTAAAATCCCATTTTCGCTCCGCTGCCTTTTGTGGGCGGTGTCATAGCAAATTATTTGCAAAAATAATATAATTATTATAAAAATGGATTACATAACCATTAATACCATAAAAATAAAATTTTTTAAGTTTTTATGGGCAGGGGGAGGTGTTCCTCCAAGCCCACACCCCGCTTTTATGTCGAAGAGAATAATATTAACAAGTCATTTTCGTAATTTATTACTTTATAGTATTTAATTTATCTGAAAAGAATTAATTCAATCATAGCTAGCGGCCCGCCACTTCATCAGCGTCCTTATTTTGCTTTGAAAAAAATCCACTTTAAGAATCTTACTTATATAGTGCATCAGATATAGTTTATGTATACCCATCCCTGGGTAATTACTCAGAAACATAAGCTTTATATAAAGTTCTAAAATTTGTTTTAAATTACCGCCTGACAAAAATAAAAGTTGCTGTCAAGTTTGCAGTACCATTTAATCAGTAAAATTGCGCACTTGTTCTCTCTCTTTCCTGGTAATGAGATATTTTTACGGAAAAAATATCCTCCATACAATTTTATTAAAATTCATCCAGTAGTTTTTACGTGATGCGAACACAAACAGACTGACAGGCTGAAAATTAAAGTTTTAGTATATGTATAGATAATATTTAATTTATATTAGTAACAATAAATTTCGTTTAAAATAATAACAAGTATTTTATTAAAAACAACTAAGAAACCAAAAATATTTTATGACCGACAAAAAGGTTTCTTACTCGTATCTGCCCATGCAAGATGAGAAAAAACAGAATATGGCGAAATTTGGAAAAATGCGCAAAGAAATGGCGCAAAAACGCACAACGTTTTTTCTACATTCTAAAAGTAGAGATCCCAAATTTTATAGTGATATATAACATTTTTAGGATCGCGATGGCGCTCACTCTTAAAAACCTCCTCACTTTTTTTTTTGACAGAAAAAAATCAATACAACATCTTTCTTCGTTTAACCACAAAAGAATATATTGCAAACCTCTCAAAATCGTGAAAAGGCAATAAAAACGTATGTAATTTACTCAACTTTCCTGATTTTAACAGTGTCCCAAAACGATAAATCTCCAGCAAAAGCCTTGAAAATTCACTATACGATGCAAAATTTGTTGTCTGTCGAGCTGCGTACTGAAATTTTTACACTTCTTAAATTTAATTTTTGGCCTAATCTCCAGCTACTAGATTGGCAAAATACCCCTCTGTGCAGCGTCTTAGCAATATTTTGCTGGATTTTGCTTTGAAAGTAATCCACATTAAATGTTATGACTTTTACTTTTAAAATGCTGCAGATATGGTTTATGTATTTAGACATGCCCATCCCTGGCTAATTACTCAGGATGTTGCAACATCGTAGGGTTTACGTAAAATTCTAAAATTGATATAAAATTCTAAAATTATTTTATCGTTCTGTAAATAATCTCTAATGTTTTCCGGTTACAAATATAAAAGGTGATGCCAAGATTTCAGTACCTTTAAATCGGTAAATTTGCTTACTTTCACAATTTTTTTCTTGGAAATAAGATATTTTTACGGGCAAAAAGTAACCTATATTCAATCCGAGGTATTAAGGTACCTTCTCACAAAATTTTATTACAATCCATTCAGTAGTTTTTACGTTTACGCGAACGTAGACAAACGGACAGACAGGTTATATAAAAGTTCAAAAAATTGGTTTTATACATATATTCCAAATTTGGTTGCACAAGCAACCAAATTTTCATAAAATATTTCATGTACTGTCACGGTCCTGTAACAATTTTATTATATGATAGATATGGATGATTCTTGTTTTCAATTTAGAATTAAATCAAGTTAAGCATGTTTTAAATTATTATGAATACAGGAACAAACCTTAAAGCGGCCTATCGTGTGTTGTAACAATGAACTAAATATTATTTTTACATTCTTAAACTGAATAATGTTTCTTTAGGAAATTAAAAGATTAGAAGTTTTTCAAATAGTTGATTTATAATGGTTTTAAAATATTTGTATTTGGTTTTCTTTATATACAAATCAATTCTTTGAAGAAAAAATCGAATGCTTAGTTTCTTTAATTACACGCAAAAAATACGTGGTTGAGGTAATCATAATATAAATATTCATAATATAAGATCATGATGGAATTATATAGTTACAGTCAAACCATATTATTATTATTATTATTAGTGGCATAACAATAATATTAATATTGTTATGTTACAATCATATTACCGTCTATCTTAATAATAACATAGTAGATTATAATCATAATTATGTTGAAGTGTAAACTCATAAAAATGTAATATGACCATATTATAATCAATGTTTAATTTATTATGATGCAATAAAAACATTATATGGTTAAATTAAATTAATATAATAATATAAGATACGGGGTAGACCCGTTTGTATAAATATTCTTCTTCCTCCTCGATAAGAGAAATGGATGGAGAAATCATAAATTATTATTTTTTAATACATAAATCTCTAAAATTAGATTCTAATAGTTTTAAAAAGCTAAGCATAAAATATTTCTGAAATCAAACATTATTTGTTTGTTTTTAGTCAAACTTTAGTTACGTACGAACAAACTTAACATATTTTGTTTATTTCAAATATATTATAGTAATAAATACAATATTATTTTGGAATACTAATAAACCTTTCGTTGTGATTTGAAGTTTAAAAAAAGTGTCCATTTATTAGTCAAATAGTAACAGAAATTTGTTTATCCTGATCGTAGTAATGATTAAAACCACTATAAGTTGTTTATCTCACCCATACAAATATTTTTACAGAGAACTTAAAACGGTTCTTGTAACCATACCGTTGTTGTCTACACATTTGTGTATTGAACGTTACTCTTTTTTGGAGTGTTTTATTATTCAATTAAATTACTGAAATTGCATTAAAAATAAACGTTTTGAGAAGTGCCTGCCTAGACTGATAGGTTTGGAGGTTACAGTATGATTCCCGCCAAAGACTTTGGGTGTTTTTACAGACAAGCCAGAAGCTTCGCAAATAGCCAAAAAAATGGTTATATAAAAGTCAGTTTAAGCAATCGATCACAGTTTGTATCCCATAATATTTATTAAATTCATCCATAGTTTTTATTTTTTTAACTGATATTTTAAAATGTTTACTTTTATTAAAACCGAAGATTATCCTTATCTTAATAGTTCTTATTATAATTTTGAGGATTTTTAAAAAGAATTTTATAAAAGTTAATTCTAAATTTACAAAATTCTTTATATTGCTTTGGCTTGAAATTGAATTATAGTTGGATAAAAATAATTTAAAAATATTGCGCTTGGTAAAGATTATAAAGAGACAGCAGTCTTTAATCTATTACTCCATCCATCCTTGTATGTGGATGGACAATTAAATCAGGTGGTTAACTAACTGACCACCAAACCAGAAAAAGTTAAAACAAATCTAAAACAAATGTATTGAAACATATCACAGTATTTGTAAAAAATAAGCCTTTTTAGGTTTATTTGCTCTTATATCCTAAATGCTCTCATTATTATTTAATGATAATGACATAATTACTATTTAATGAATATATTTATAAATTTTATATTGTGAGTACTTGTTTTTCCAATATCCTCAATTTGTATCATCATTATTAACATTTTAATAGTTTGACGACTAAACACATAATTTTTCATACTTTTGTTTAGAAAGAGATGTCGAGGTGCCATAATAGCAGCTCAAATAAATTAATTTGTTTAAAATTTCAGTCAAATTTCCTAATATTAACATTATTAAATATGCATTGTTTACTATTTAATATAAAGTTAATTGCAAATTCCTAAACTAAACCAAAACTGTTGTGTGTATTTGTGTTTTTAATTTTAGACAACTGCCCAGTAAGCGTAAATTAATAATATGATGGGCAGGTATTAGCATTTGCTAACATTTAATATCAAACGATTGTATCATATTTTAAATATGCGTTTGTTGGGTGAATGCGAGTGTGTGTATTTAAAAATTGCACAGACATTAAGTAAAAAAAACCCCTTCCTTGGTTAAAAATATAAAAATATTTTAGCTTGAAACACATACAAACTGTGTCGTCGTCGTAAAGAAGGGTCCCGAAAAAAATGTATAACCTTTCAAATGCGGATCGGATTCACGAAGGGCTATGTACCGTATATTAAAAGTGCCATTCTTTATATTAAAATTACTATACTTTATATTAAAAGTACCATAAATAAGGTGATTGAATTGAACAAAATTTCCAATGGGATATAAGGTACTTAACAACACTTATTTTTGTACCTACTTAAAGTTAAAAAGAAAAAAAAAAAATGTATAGCTAAAGGCCGATGTTGCTAAAGCTCTTTGCTGTATTATCTTATAATTTTAATTGTAAGCTATATAAGATATAAATAAATAAAGAAAAAATAAAACATTAACACTAACATCAGTTTTTATTTTTAACCGACTTCAAAAAAGAAGGAGGTTATCAATTCGTCTGAATGTCGCTTTTTTTTTATGTATGTAACCGCAGAACTCAGCCATTTCTGAACCGATTTTAAAATTTTCTTTATTTGAAAGGTTATGCTTTCCCGTTTTAAAAACAGTTCATTATATTAAAAATTAAAGGCATACAACATACATGTTTTTTACGTGTATTAAGAACCGTAAAGGGCACCAAATTAAAATTTTAAAAAATTGCGTGTCGGTCTAGCTCCCAACGGCAGAAAATAATAAAAAAATAAATTTAAAATTTAAAGGGTGTCCCCATAGGTGCTGTAATTTGACCTATATATGCCTATCTTTTGAACCGTTATAGACAAAACCTTGAAAATTTTACAGAATGTCGATTACTATGACCGTTAAAATAAAATGTATAAATATTTAAAATGTTAAATTAAAGGGTGCTCCAATAGTTCATTTAATTTGATGTATATGGCCATACCTTTGAACAGTTGTACACAGACCGCTGAAATTTACAAAGAGCCGGTATTGCTAAGTCACCTATAACAAAAAGTATAAGATTTGAATTTGGAAATAAAAGGGTGTCCCAATAGTTAATGTAATTCTATGTATGTAGCTAAACTTTTTAACTGTTATAGACAGACAGCTGAAATTTTCAAGGAACCTGTATTCCAAAGTCTACTATAGCAAATATACAATTTTAATTTAGAAATTAAAGGGTGTCCCCATAAATTATGTAATTTGATCTATATGGCCCTATCTCTTGAACTGTAAAACACAAACACTTGAAAATTAGGCAGAATGTCCACTACTTTCTCTTGTTTTTAATACCAGAGAAAGTATAAATATTTGGAATTATAATGTAAAGGGTGTCCCAATAGTTCATGTAATTTGATATATATGGCCAAACTTTTGAACCGTAATAGACAGACAGTTGAAATTTACAAAGAATCTTTGTGACCAAGTCCTTTATAACAACAGGTCTTTAATTTAAAATTGTAAATTAAAGTGTGTCCTAATAGGAGATGCTATTTGATCTATGTGACCCTATCTTTGAAACCGTTATACACAGAGGCATGAATGGTGTCCTCATAAAAGACGGATGCTGTTAAAAATAGCTTAACTTTTGAACAGTAATAGGAGAGGCTTGAAATTCACATAGTATTTACTTTTTTCCCTCTAATTTTTGCGCCTGGAACTAATTTTTACTGGAACACCTTTTAATTTTTAATATAGCAGGCAAAGCAATGCAGCCTTCGGGGAAATATCAAGAGTCTACCTATAATGATTCAATAAAAACGCCACATAATTTAAAATCGCGTCACTATTGGAATTTTGGTAATTGTTGTTATAGCGGCTATGGTAATAAACTTTCTATGGAAATATCAAGAGTCTACCTATTACGGTTCAAAAAAAATGCTACTGTCGAAACACCCTTTAATATTTATTAAATGATATAGTGCCATAGTAATATAAAAAATAAATTAAATAAACAATTTTAGGAGTCTACCTATTATGGTTAAAACTTAATCCATATAGATGCAAATCACGTCACTGTTGGAACACCCTTAAAAGTATCGAGAAACTGCTTTTGAGTAATAAGTACACAAAAAAGAGGATCAAATACTCGATACTCGGTACCCACTAAAAAATTCTATACATTTAATAAAACTAAAACACGACAATATGAATATGTAGTTGCGGGTACAGATAGTAATCGAAATGGAATACAAAACTGATATTTTTGTCTGTCTGTGTTCGCGTCACGTACCTTAGGAGGTAGCTAAGTTTCTCGGTTCATATATAGGATACCTTTTTTCCACAAAATTATCTCATTTCCAAGAGAAAATAAAGAAAAAGTAGTAGTAGTAGAAACTACGCAATTTTACCCATTAAACCGTACTGCAAATGTTAAGCAATATTTACAGAACTCAACAATAATTTCAGAACTTTATGTAATTTTTAGAATAATATATAAAGCCTATGTTCTTGAGTAATTACCTAGGGATGGGTACTTATTACAAAAAGTATATATGTACATAAACCATATCTACAGCACTATAAAAGAATTGCTTTCAAAGAAAATTTGAACAAACTATTCTCAAAACGAATACAAAGTGGCGGGCACTACTAGTAAATAATAATATGTTTCCCGAATAGTGCTGGTATTTTCATTGTATTTTTCCAAAATTTTTTTCTGTAGAAAGTTGTAGTCAAGTTCTATCCGATTTTTAAAAACAAAGTTCATAAACAAAGTACATAAGATTTCTAAAAGCTACCCAAGAAAGGGCCAAACTCAATTAATTGCAAGTTTACAGGAGAAGGTAAAAACATTATAGAAACTAATATTCCTGATGTAATTTGTAATGTACAACTGCTTGTAAAAGCGTTCTTTCTTACACTATTGCAATAAATTTTTGTGACCAGGTGTATTTGCGTGAATTTTATTGCAGTTAATGAAAAATTTAATTTAGTAAAAAATAAAAGTTAGTACCGTTCTAGTTACTTACAAACATCGATATATACGCTTCAAAAGTGCAATATATATATGTTGTATTCTCTGAGAAGCGTAAAAGCGGTTGATTATATTTAACTAAGCTGCTGTCTTATAACTGAAGAAAGGTTCGAAACGGCAATTAGCAGCTTCAAACTTTTTATATTGAGGCTTGATTTTATCCAAATCTTAACAATTTAAACTGCTGTGGAGCAAATCCGACACAATAATTAAATTTATTTTTATTTTTTAATCTAAAGGGAAGCATTTAAACTGAAAAAACGCTTAAAAAAATAATAAACCTCTTGCAAAGTATTTTTGGTATTTCAGTTGTGTTTGTAAATAAATTGTTTTCATATTAAAAATGAGACGAGTAATTTCATACCAAACAGACTTTCGTTTGTGCGCTTTAAGCCTCTGTTTCGCTTTTTTTTCCTTTGAAACGATTTGTTTGTAAACAAAGTTGACACTTGCCCGTTCAAGCTGAGCAAAACAGAAACAATAGAAAAAAAAGAAAACAATAAAACAATAAAAATAAAACCACGTGCCTTTGTTATTTACCTTTTATCCGAGCAATTTTTGTTTGACGATTGTTGCTTCTTCTTCTTGTTCTTGTTTTTGGTATTATTGTTATTGTTGTAGTTTGGCTTTTGCTCTATTTAGGGGAAGGTTTAAAAAGTTTTTAGGCGCGCTTTTTTCCTACTGGTTTATGCAACATAGTGCGCAAGTCTTTTATTTATTTTTTGTTTGTTTTTTCTTGTTTGGCGAACAAATCAAATATCAACCCCTAAAAGTATGCACTAAAACAACTAAACCTAAACGAAGCAACAAACAGACGAACTAACAAACGAAACGAACTACTAACTAATACTAATGAAACTGAAGATGGAAATCGTGTTTTTAAGAAACAACAACAACAAAAAAATCTTTGCAATGTGCTTCTAAGGAATAGAAAGAAATGCAAAATTACAACAATAACAAATACTTTGAAAACTATTATTGCATTTCCTTGCACATACACGCGCAAGTAGAAAAAGGTTGCAACTTTAACTTTGTTTTTTGTTGTAAAAAGGGGAAATATTTTAAAGGTAATGAATTTTTATAATGTTTTTTATTTGTGAATTTTCGTTAATTTTATAATAAATAAATGATTTAAAAATTGATAAATATTAATTTGTTTTAAATTATTTTTTATGCTTAATTAAAGACTGCCCCCAACCCTCGTAATTTATTTCTTTATTTTATCAAATGCAATTTTTGTTGTTATATTTGGTTCAATTTATATTTAAAATTTCTGGTAATATTTCATTTCATTTCTCTTTCTCTACGTCTTTTTCTCTCTTTGTTGTTAAGGGAAACCTATTATATTTTAAGTCTTGAATTTATCACATTGTTGCTGTTGTTGTTGATATTTTTCTTATGTTTTATTGTTATTGTTGTAAATACAATAATATATTTCACTTGGCCACGAATGGCAAGTCAGTAGAAAATCTTATGCTTGTGTGGGTAAATGAAACAAGGATGATGTTGTTGCATACATTCACATACTGCCCAGTACACATACACTGCAAAAGTGTTGAAAGTGTATAAGGATTTAGTTACTTAACGTTAGCCACACGTGCAGTACGTTTTAAATCGCATTCGCTTACTTTTCGTTATGCAAAGTGTAACGGATCGTATGAGTATTAAAAATAAATAATATAAATTATCCGCTTATTTTTAATCAAATATCTCGGTACGGCCGGAAAATTATAAAAAAGCAAAATTTTTGAAGCTACAAAGAACGCAAAAAACAATGGATACAATTAATTTCTTAAAAGAGTTTTCTTTAAAACCATGTTATCAAGCAGCAAAATAAACTAAAATAAAGAGGTTTTTAAAAATGTTTTAATAAAGTTTTCCTTTATAAATGTCGTTATTGGTGTTTTTAATTCCTTTTAATACTAAATCTCAATATTGTTTGTATAACTAAATAATGTTAAAATAAAGCTAATAACTAAAATTGTATTAATATAAATGTTTCCACTTGTGTTTCTAACAATATAAATGTGTATTTTAGATGTTTCTAATTTATTAAGATAAAATAAATTTAGAAATTTTTGTGTTTTCTGTAATAAATTATATTTAAACGTATTAAATAATTATAATTGAAAAATCAAAGTTCAAGAGTCTCTTCTAAATGTGTTTCCTAATAATCGTGTTTAATTTTTAAGTTTTTTTTATAAATGTTTTTTTAAAAAATAAACAAAATATCGCAAAAACGTTTTAAATTAAGAAACATAGTTTTTATTAAATTTTAAAAAGTTTAAGTACAGAAAATTTTAATATTTGTTATATATCGATTTCAGTCTGTTTATAAATAATTTAAATCAAATGGCAATATCTTAAAATAAACTAAGCCAATTCAATTATTTCTATAAATAGTTTTAAAACGCATGCATAGAGTCGCTCTAGTTCAGCATTAATTATTTTTTTGATTCCTAAAATTACATTAAAAATTTCAATTTTTTTTGGCTTCGGCTGCAAATAAAAAATAAAGTAGAGCTTAGTGCTATAACCAAAATCTCTAATAGCCATTAACTTATTATAAAGAAATTTTTCTACTTAATGTCTGCTTTTAAAAACCCTTAGCCTTTAATGTCCTTAAATCAGTCGGTTTATTTAGTAAACTACAAAATTTCCATTTATTGTTTCTCCATTAGAATCATTTTAAATTAAAGAAAAAGAATATTAATTTTAACATCTATCAAACCCCTGTTAACATCCTAACATTAAATTCTCATGATTTTATCATCGTAAAACTATACAAATTTCTACTTAACAGTTTTCTTACAAAGATCGTTCTCGCCTTTCCCAAATCCTTAACACAACTCAAAAGAAATATTTTACAAAATGATTATATAATTTTGTAAAAACTGTGATATGCATTTTAATAATCATAAATCTCCTTAAAAATTCCAAACTGGATCGTTCCTTCTTACTCCAACTATTAACATACATTCAATAGTACTTAAATGTACCAACAAAACTTCTTGCTTCGATTTTATAACGATAAAAACTAATTTTGTGTATTGAACGTTACTCTAACTTTGTAAAAAAAAACACAATAAAAAAAAAAAATATCAAATCAAAACAAAAAGTTAACAAGCATATTTCTTCGTAATTGTTGTACAAACGATTACCTTAATAACGCCTAACAAGAAGCATATTTTTTGCATTTTTACTCTTTTAATTAGTTTTGAAGATAACAGAAATTAAATTAATAAAATTAGACTTGAAAAAAGTGTGATAGAAACGGGCGTTCACTAAAACTGAACATCTACTACTAATAGAATTAACAACAATTGAGATGGATAATCTTCGATGAGTATAATCAAAAACTCCTCAAATTTATACAAAGATTTTTTAATACATTTTTCTTGATAAAAAATGTAATAATTTTTGATACATTTTCAAACCTTTTTAATATTTAGAATCACAAATATACACAACGTTTTTGTATGTGATGATTTTAATGTAATTTTAGAAATTTTTTATTTACAAAGCTAAATGAATGGCAAAGCACGAAAGAGTAACGTTCAATACACAAGAGTACAGACGACAAAAAATTATTGAAGAAATTAGTTTGTTGAAAACATTATATATTTACTAGAGTTGTTGTTTGATAAGTACCTTGTTTTTTAATGTCCAAAAGGACATTGCTCAATATGTAATTTTTTGTAAACAGTGTCCTCCTTTTCTAACTCATAACATTTGAAATCACGTTTAAGTTAATTTCGTTCCAATGTTGATTAATTTTTTGTATAAATTATATTATCATATTTTCAAAGACTTCAAAACAAGCATTGTATACTGATGCCGTTTGGTTACATTTGTTACTTTTTCGTTACTGTCGAAGACGCCACGTAACATATATGATGTTGTTATATTTGACTAAATGTTCGTAACTTTTAAAATTTCCTAACTTTAACACGAAATAGAGTAAGTGTTGTGAAATAGAATACACCAATTAATTAGTTTCAGATACAAATTTAATTAATTTTTAATTGACTGAATTATATATTTAATTAAGAAATAATAAAAAATATTTCAATTAAATAATTAATTGAATTAATTAAAAATTAGTTATTTGTTTCTGAAACTAATTAAAACCTTTAATTGTTGCAACAGTGGAGTAGATGGCGCTGTTTTCGCTATTTTGGGATGACAATACTCATCACTAAGTTTCTTCCAATCGTTAAGTTTAACTGCGGCTTTAGTATTTCTCGATGTCAAATGGTATATATTAACTATTAGGTACCCACCATAGCACCAACCGGTCTAATACATTCGCCAGAAAACTGCAAAATTTACATTTTGCTTTATTTGTACGCTGTACGTAAAGTTCTTAAGGTAGAATTAGTTTTTACTTTCCGTTCTGTTACGAAACAGCTGTTCTATTTTTGTTAAATGGAAATGTGTACATGGACTTAGTTTTTCTGTTCCGTTCCGTTCTGTTGAGCACGAACCTGTTAAATACAAAACTTTGGCAACGTTCTTAAGTCAAAGCAAGAAACAGCTGATAATCTCTCAACAAAAAATCATTATTAAATTATTGTAATATGTTTAAAATATTTTTTTACTTTATTTGTGGAATACAGATAAATAATATATTAGAAAAATAAGCAGTGGAGAAGTTGAAACTGAATATATGCTTTCAAAGAAAAGTAATAATATGTGCGTGTTTACGGAAAAAGTAACTACAAAAATGCATTCACAGAACAGAAAGTAATAGAACGGCAACAGAAAGACTAATGAAGCCTTTAGACTTGTCCCTTTCCATATGCAGCAATTGATACCAGTTGAGTTTTGTTGTTTGTGTTATACTTTGTATCAAAATAATCGATGTAGATCGAAGCTAACAAACATCCGCATTGATTAATATGAAGCGTTCGATGATTAAAATCACAGAGCTAACCAGGAGCAATATTTTGATTGATTTTAACCAGTGGCTTAAATCATGTGTGATTTGCTTGTATTAGAAGCAACATAAGTTAAACCCTTTGATTTTCATTGTTGACATGTAAACGAAATGACTCGCATATTGGATGTGTCGACGTTGTGCTGGCAGATTTTTTTCACTATACTCAATTACTACTTATTTTTATTTGATGCTAAATGTGCCCGCCACGTCGACGCGTCGTGGGCTTCCTGATAATATTTTGCTCGATTTTGCTTTGACACCAATTGTAAAGCTCTTAATTTTATAGTGCTTCAGTTATGGTTTATGTATTTACTTTATATAAAGGTACCCATTCCTGGATAAAATTCTAAAATTTATATATAATTCTAAAAACTATTTTAAAGCTCTGTAAAAGGTGTTTGAAATATCTTAATAACATTGTAATTCCACACAGTAAAAATACAAATCAAATACAAATTTTATTCAATTGGCGCCTAATGTTACGCAATAGTGTTTAAAATATCCCAGTTTTAACCCGAAATTTTCAGTACCTTTAAACCGGAAATTGCGTTTTTTACTGCTTTTTCTCCAATTTCTCTTGCAAATGAGATATTTTTGCGGCAAAAAGTATCCTATATTGGAACCAGGATGCTAAGGCACCTCCTTACAAAAGTTTGTTAAAATCAATCCAGTAGTTTTTACATGATGCGAACACAAATGAAAAGCAGATAGACAGACGGAAATGAGTTACTATTTTATTATATGTATAGATTTTGTAAGAAAATGTCAAATGTGACATCGACTATGACAAATGTGTCGTCGACTATTTGTCGTCTTGGTTTTATAAATGCATTAAGGGCCTGTTTTATAAAACAAAACCTTCTCTCATGTAGGTTTCGGTTTCAAACGATAAAGCTTTAGGTTTGGTATTTATTTCATAAACATTTCAAAATTTTCGAATTTAATCCGTAAAACAAATGTTTTTTCTTTTATTTTCACTTGCAAAAAATAAACTCCGTTGGAATTACTGATTTTGCATTGTTTTTTTAAATGCCAATTCAATAAAAGTAATAACAAATACCATTAAAATCAACGAAATTTCCGTCTGTTTTGCTATTTTTACTTTACTTTAAGAAAGTAACTAAAAATTACGTAAATATACACATATTGTTTTATTTTCCTTTATTTTCAGTCAGATATATTTCAAGTAATAAAGAAAATGACTGAAAAATTTAAATGCAACTTAAAATCAGGTTTTACATGTAGTTAGTTTTAAAAATAAACGTTAAAATCAGTTAAATATTTTTCTTCTCTTCATTTAGAATTGTTTATTTATTTACAATCAGTGTAGATCAGTGTAGAAACCAAAAATAAATGTGTTTTCTTTCATTTTTTTTCGAAAGAACATAATATTACATTTTATAAAAACAGGCCCTAAGTGCCACAAAATTAAGAATATAAAAATTCAATTAACGCATATTATACAAGTAATGGATATTGTAAAACCTAACAAAAGTTTGACTACAGGTGGGTCGAGACTTGAAATTTTTGGTAAACTCATATCTTCACCTAATTGTGAATAAAATTAAGATTTTTGCATTGCTTTTGATGAAATATAACTTATTTTATTTGTAAGGTATTCATATTTGTGAAAAATGATAGAAACTTTTACGTTTTGCGGTTTTCAATTATTTGAAAATTTTCAAAAGGCTGTTTTTAACTGTGATGAACATGGTCTTGAAAATGAAATCTACATCATATTGATTTTGTAATAAAACTATGAATTTAGGTCTCTTAAGGAAAATTGTAACCAGTTCAAAGGACCTTTTTTCCACTAACCATTTCACCAACAGATTTTGCTTTAAAAAAGTAATTAAAATTTTGCGACTTCCTTACTATTTTTGTCGAATTACAGTAATTGGGATGAAATTTATTTTCTGTAATTTATTAAAAATATTTTTATAATTAAAAATAGTAAAAATACTAAATAATAAATAAATATTAAAATAAAACTAACATTTTGGTATAGCAATTCTGGGCACAGCTAGCAAAGATTTTCATATTCGATTTTTATCTCGGCCAGATATTTTTAAGTCTTTCTTCACGCGGTGAAAAAACATGGTTGTGGTATGGTCACAAAAACAACATTATGTTCTCTGTAACAATATATCGTGATGAAAAAATTTTAGTTCTTTTTAACATAAGTTTGGTCACGATTAATAAGTTTTGGTTAAAATTTTAACATTATATGGTTACTGCGCCCAAAAGTGCAACATGGTTGGTTTAAAACATACACTTTTTGCTTAACTTCAATCCACGACCAAATTCGTATAAGGAGTCCAACTTAATATATTATTTTTAACCATAATATATTAATAATAAAAAAAATCTGTTAAGTTTATTACAGGTTTCAAATTGCTTGCTTAAAAATAGCAACAGCACTAAAATCTTTGTTTTGCTTACATCTTTTTCAGCAAATAAAAAAACTGAATTTCTCATCATTTACATAACATTTTATTAAAAGCAAAACAAAAGCATTCGCTTAAGCTCACTATGTGTTTCTTTCTGCTGCAAAACAGTCAGCAGAGCAATTTTTTTGAAAACGTTTGCTGTTGCTGAAGCTATCAGCTAATGTTTGTTTCTTCTTTTGCTGTTGCTGTATAGCAATATTGGATATCTTTGTTATGGAGATCTTCTAAGCAACAGTTAAGCAATTACATATGCATTAAAAGTAGTCAAGCATTTTTAATCACAGGTTTATTATTATGTAACCAAAGAATGATTAAAAACCAACATTATTTGTTTTTAGTTATCAGATTTAATTTTAATTTATTATCTATTTATTATTTATTTATTTACTAGCTGTGCCAGCCACTCCGTCAGCGTCCTTACAATATTTTGTTCGATTTTGCTTTGAAAGCAATCCACACCAAAGACCCTTACGTTTGTTTTTTTTTTTAAGTAACACTGAGGCAATTAATATCTATATTAACTGAGTTACTTCCTTTAGAAACGGATAGTAGTAGATAAGACAGATTGTTAGTGTGATAGTAAGGCTTCACTTATAGCAACACTGCAATTGCACGTTGGGATTATTTTCGCCGTTTTTACGTTATGCGAACATAAAAGAAAAGCAAACAGACAGACAGACGGAAATGAGTTACTATTTTATTATATATACAGATATAAATTTATTTATTTTTTAAATGTTACAATACAATTACAAATTATATTTTAACCTAATTTACCGACCTCAACTCATCGTAGTGAGACACTCAGAGTATTTTGTGGGAATCGAATCCACAACCTTCAGACTGATAGACTAGTACAACACCTACTAGCCCCTACCTACTAGCCTACGATTATAAAATCGTCATGTATTTTTTATGAAATCGTTATTAAATAAAATAATAAATAATTGTGTATTTTATTGTTTCATAGTTTTTCATTTCATATTTTTTATTCAAACTATAATTGTTTAATTTTGGCAGCACTTTGTATCATGCTGGTATATTTCCAATGTGTTGGAAGATTGCTAATATGACGCCAATCTCCAAAAAGGGTTAGGCCAACAACCCTGATAAGTACGGCCTATTGCAATCTGATCTGTCCTTCCTAAACTAATGGAAAGTATGATGAATTTTCATCTTGTGAGGTATTTGGTGTCTAACAATTTCTAAGTGATCGGTTTTCGTAGTGGCTCTACAGGTGACTTACTAGCTTTTCTTTCTTTCAAAATAGTGCCATTCCATACACCACTTCGGCGAAAGTAAGGTAGTGGCTCTAAATACCTGCAAGGCATTTGATAGAGTGTGGCATGATGCACTTCTGTCATCGGTGACAACTTTTCAAGATAAATTCAGGAGTATCGCAAGGTTCCGTTCTTTCTCCTACTCTATTTCTTATTTTTATAAATGACCTTCTTAGTCAATCTTCCAACCCTATCTACTCTTTAACAGATAGTAGCAGCATTTGTCATTCATATCCTTTCAATAATATGCCGAGCCAGTTGGGGATTGGAGATAAGAAACAAAACATAAATCATAAGCTCAATAATGATCTTGCCGCAATTTTTTAATGGGGTCGTGCAAAAAAGAGAGTAGAATTTAATGCTCGAAAGACTCAATGTTGTATACTTACGCACAGAGACGAGCGCTCGAAAATGATGTCTCATCTGTAGCTATGGGTGATGTAGATATTGAGGAATTGGAAGCTCTTGATATTCTTGGCATGAAAATGCAATGCGATGTCCGATGAACTAAACACATTTTTCTAGTCTCCAAAAAAGCTTTCAGGAGCATCGGTTTTTTAAAACGATGTAAAAGATACTTCACTCTATCTGATCTTATTACCGGCTCAAATTAGAATAAAACTCTTATGTATGGGCCGGCGCCCCCAAGTCTATTTTGGAGCTACTTGACCGCATGTAGGAGAAGGCGAAGAAGCTCATCGGTGACAAATCTATTGACTCATTGGAGCATTGCCGCAATGTGGGATGTGTTTCGCTGTTTTACCGTTACTACAATGAAATGTTCCCTAATGAAATCACGGAAATTGTACGCGACATCCACACATTTTTGCGTACAACATGCTCCTCATCAAGAGCGCATCCATTTTGGTCGATATGCCAGTGAATCGCACTACGCATTATAGGGAAAATTCGTTTTTCGCCCGAACAGTTCATATGTAGAATAAACTCCCTGCGGATTGCACAATGCATCCCCTGAGTGCTGGTCCAAAAAATAAAAAACTAACCGTATAATGTTTATATTTGATCATAAGATAATAAATTTGTATTACCTTATGGTCATATTTCATTATAATTATGTTTATATTTTTAACAGGTTTGACAATAACATGGTTCTAAAATAACAATATTGTTATTATGTTTAATAATACTGTGGTTTGATTGCAATCATATAATTTAATCAAAATATGTTGCTCTTAGATTATGGTTACCCCAACCATGTTTTTTCTATGCTTGTTAGGGTACCTAAGTACATACAAACTAACTACATTAGACACTTTGTTTTTTATAAGTCTTGACTTTTGATGGGATGGATACATGGCAACTAACGACCAAATCGTATTAAGAAGATGTACATACTCACAAACATTTATAATGTCATGCTTTACGGTCTATAAAACAAACTGAATTACTTAAAATTCTTTATAATATTTAATTATTAATACAAATATCTCGAATAAAATTAATCACTTTAAGAGACTCTTGGACTTTTCGATGTTAATTTTCCAGTTATTTTCTTCTTCATGTGATTAATATTTAAATGAATTAGTGTGTGTGAGTGTTTATCTTTTCAGTGGTAGCAACTGTATTTGTGTATGTGCGTATGTATATGTGTATACATTTAGTTGTTGTTTCAATTTTATAAAATTCAATGTCTAGAAGTTTTAAATTATTTTATTATTTTAATGTGTGTGTGTGTGTGTCTTTATAAATGACTTTAAACTTAAATAAAATAAAATGTTATTGTATTTTAAATGTGCTTTAAATGTTTTATTATTATTATTAAAGTCGGTGTAATTTAAGTTTTTTTCTATTTCTCACACATAAAATATTATACTCAAACATCTAAGTTTTCATAATTTAAAAAAATCTTTGTAAATATTTATTGTTTTATTTATAATTCAGTGTACGATTTATTTGCTTTAAGCAAATATTTTAGGAAAGAAATATTTTACATGTAAAATGTTTTTTTTGTGTCAAGTTTGTGTTTACTAGTTGATTTAAATTATTATTTGTTGTAGAGATCTGTTTGAATAAACCAATTTTTACAGAATTCTAATCTACAGTTTGTCAAAAATGTCTTTGGACATTAAAAAAAAAATTAAATAACATTTTATTTTCTTTATTATGAAGTATCACCTTTAATTTTGTCTGTATTTACTTTTTAATTTACTATGATTATTAACATAAAATTATAAAAAAACACAAAAAAATACCAATCATTAATAACAAAAATTATAAATTATAACAACGCAAAATCTAAACGAAAAGTATAAACTCCAGTCTGGAAAAATTAATCCGTGTAAGACTAAATATTATAAACCGCTGTTTTTTATAACTTTAGTTTTTCTCTTCTTTTGTGGATTGCAATTTTTTTAATGTTAAAATTATGTAACTGTTTTTCTAAGATTGTTTTTTTATAAAACTAAATGTATGGTTTTAGCGAATAATTCGAATAAATAAACCGGTTTTTCAGGTAGTTCAAAATTCCGGAGTAATATTCTGAAACCCGGGTTTCAGAATAATTCGAAACCCGGTTTGATACCTTTGGTTAAGCAACTCTGTACAAAATTGTTTATATCATTACGTACTCATAGCTGTAGTACTTGATAGGGCAACACGCAGTATCTACCACCTTTTGTAATCTTTTATTCATAGAATGTATTAAATTGCTTTATTTCATAATTGACTGGCATATATCTTTTAAAATATTGGTGTTTTTAGAGTCTCCATATTTTTTTGTTGGTGCTACAAACTGTTTCTTCTAACCAATCCACAAATTTTCATTTACATGCACACTTTGGACAGCGGTATGATTTTAATTTTGTCGTAGTTATAGAAGAGCTACATTTATGTCATATGCGAATTGCTTTTTAAGTCGTTATCGCGATAAAATTTAAATTACGGTTCATTCAAATCAAAATTTCCAGCGTTGCCATGCCAAAACGTTTATAATATCTTTAAATATCTTATTGCGTCTAATATTAATTTTGTCTTTGCACTTTAATTCTTTCACGTTTTTGTTAAAGTTCTTTTTTTTAGCTGTTTAAATAATATTCCTATCTTCTAGTGATGCTAGCCATACTCTAGAAGGGTATATCGTTGCAACTAAACACCATTTTGGTTTTAATGCAAATTATGACATTGTTCCAGTACTCGAACGATTAATTTGTTTTAATGTGATATTGTTGCTCAAAGTCCTTCGCAAATGCTCTTGTGAGGGCCATCTGCTCGTTTTAACTTTAATATGCCCTTATTTTCAGCCCGTTTATAAATTGTCTTTTATTTTACCATAAACTTTTCTGACAGCTTCTGAACACTTGCCGTAAGTTGGTGGATTTAATAAATCAGTGGAACAACATCGCATGGTAATTTTTTGCCTAACGATTTTTTAAATGCAAAAGTTTACGAAATGTTACTTTTACTACCGAAACTTATGACTTACTTGGAACAATACAGATCATAAAATACAATAAGTTTTGTTGTTGTTTTATTAATTTAGTTTATGAAAAGTAAAAAATTTAAAACAAAAAGTAATATTTTTTGCTAATAAGAAGAAAAAAAGTTTTATAATATTCAGTTTGTGAAGTCATTCTGGACATTCTCTATTGAATGTTATCTCTAAATATGTTTCGGAATAAAGATTTCTTTTTTCAAAAGTAACGTCGAACTAGTTACATGTATCAACGATAGATAAATCAGATATTTAATTCTTTAAACATTCATCAGCAGTTTGAAAAAAGAAAATGCTTCGAAACAGATGATTGTGTAATAAATTTGCTTATCAAAAATAAAAACACAAAAAACGTGATCAAGTTTAATTTAAACAATAATAAGAAAAATGTTTAAATTTTGTTTATTTTTGCTGAAGAAATGAGTTTTTGTTAAAAATTTGTTTTTTTTACACATTCGTTATTTTTGTTTCATATTTTAAAATGTAAAACGATACATCGCCACTCCCACCCTTATTCAGTAACATATGAAAATGCATTTAGTACTAGCTATCCCCGGTGCGCTTTGCTACACCCATCCACAAAAAATACAAAACTGTTTCAATTTATTCGTCCACTATTCCCATCCAATCTTTTTTTCTGGACTATGCTTATAAACAGGATATAAAGATTTTACTTTGCATAGGAGGTACCACTCCCACTATCCTATTCCTTGTCTGTATTTTGCTAGATTATGTATATTAGTAAGAAGGATACTTGTGGAAATTTCCAAGACTCTCCATATTGTAGTTTTCTATGTTTACAATAATTTTTTACTTTTTATGGGATGTATCACCCCCACTGTTCCAATTCAGTATAAAATTTGCTAGTCTATGGACATTAGTATGAAGGTTACTTGTGAAAAGTTTTAAGAATCTACCTATTGTAGTTCTCCAGGTACACGATAATAATTATTCACTTTGTATGGGAGGTAACACGCCCACTATTGCAATCCAGCATGTGTTACGCTAAATTATGTATAGTAATAAGGGGGTTTCTTGTGCAAAATTGACAAAATTGACTATTAAAGTTGATTTAAACGTGGGCGTGGTCATTTTTTTTCTTTTCGTTAAAACCTAAGCTGGGTTGTGATGAAGATTTAAAAAACAAATTGGCCAAATCGATACAGCCGTTCTTAAGTGATACGATTATCAACGAACGACATTTAATTTTAATTATATAGAAGATTAAGGCCAGATTAACCGTGTGTAACTTTAACGAAACGTAACACAACGAAATCAATTGTTGCTTGAAACTCTCTGTTCTCTTCTTGTTTTCTTTCGTTAAAAAGCAAATAAAGAGAGCAAGATATCCAATTTTGATTTGTTGCATCCCGTTAAAGTAACGTTCGGCTAGCCCAGACTTAATGTTTGCTATTTTACTATGTGGATCGTTTGACAGAATGTTTTCCAGTTGAAGCAGGTCGATTTTGAAGTGGAATAAAACAACCTGTTCGTGAGGTATGAACAACTTTCGTTTTGTTTGAAATACCCATTTTTGAGTTCAAGTGACAAGTCCAGCTACTACATATAACGCCATAAGTAAAAGTTTAGCATTATAAATTCGCATTATACCTTAATGTTAATTGTGGCCATTGATCTAGAACGTCGAGCCGTTTTGCTAGAACTGCTTGCTATTCATGTTCATATTGTTTAATTCGGTCAAAAAAATTAATTATGTTTATTCTGTAGCGCCTCCTATCGAAAAAGTACGAACAGCAATTGATCCTTTTGCATTGATTGGTTCGCACCTTCCCATATACAGCAATATTGCTTGTTAACATAAATATTTATTTAAAAATGCGCCTCGTATCTCAAATGATTTTATCGCGCGCTGCGTTTTCATTAGCGATCACACATTTTTGGAATAGAGCTTTAAAAATCGTGTTATTTGTCAGTGACTAAATAAATACATTTTACATTTGACCTTCTCTTTTTTGACGTCTAGTGAGCTGTTTGTAACATAAATGTCACTTGTGTGTCAAAATAAATTAAATTACTTATCTTGATGTTAAAAAATTTATTTTCTTCTATAATTTTTGGTTCGTGACCTAGATTTTTGAAACTCTTTTGTGTAAACTAAAAGTTAAGTACAATTATTTCACTTTATGTCAGATAATAATTTAATTAAGGGGATCAGTAATTTTTTTCAGGCTCTAAATACATTAAGATTTTTAAGAATTATGCAATTTGAACAAATATTCTATTTCTAGATTAGGCCATTTTAAATGTACTTATGCATTTACTCTAAGCAGGTAACTAATTTTGCACCGAAAGTCTAGCGTTTTAAAAAATAGTAAAGCGCAAGAGAACATCGTGTTAAATTTCTGCCTTAACCGGGATTTGAACCTTTTTCCAGTTATTTCAAAAATAATTTATGAAATAACTAATTGTAATAAGTTGAAAGAAAAGTTTTCTACAACGATGCTAATGTAATAAAAAAGTTCTACATTACAAGAATCTCTTACTTGGTATTCGTATGGTTCCGATGCACTTTTCACGAGCTGGTTTAATGTATATCCTTATTAGCCTTTTTCCACTCAACTCAGAAGAAAGAGTTTCTTAAATCGAATGAGTTGTATCGGATATACATTTGATTAGATCTTAATAAGAGCACCACCTATCCAGTCCACTATATAAATTGAGGGACTAAGATACACAAAGAAAAAATGTCAATAAAATCGGTTGGCCAGGTTTGAAGATTAATCTATGCAAACACGGCATTCTTATTAAAATATCGATATATAAATGTCTAGATTTGTTACCCGAATTATATCGATACTATAGATAAGGTTAGATTACGTAGGGTGATAATATTCAATACTTGACATTTTTACTTGGAGGCCTATTGGCGGCCTCTTGTGATTCTCTTCTGTTTTCCCGTTGAACAGGCTTAATTCTCTGTCTTTAAGCCACCAAATTTTTATAATGAATCTGACAGCATTATCCAGCTTGCAACTTGCTCTATATCTAAGCAATTGTGATATCGCCCGCTCATCCAACAGAGCCTTTGGCAATGACAGATCACAGAGTCCTCGTGCTCCCTCACCCTGCCAAAATCCGGATTGCCATTATCCCCTACTCTGCTCCTTGATTTAACCGAACATTGACCCTTTAATACAACTAATACGTCCTTAAGAACTTTCCTGCTCTAAGCAAAAAGTGTGTCCTTACAATTTCCAGTTTGGGCCCTTGAGACCATGCACTCCTCTCTACCTTACAAGGACTTAAAATTAATCTGTTCCCTGTAATTGTGACTGTTCGGTTGTTACATCGTTCATCAGTGACCTACTTTTTGGCATTGTTAATTCCACGAACCTAGCATACTAGGCTTTTGTACTTGCCTACTTTTGAGCTAATACCACATCCAAATGCCTGTACGACCATCGATTATATGTAATCCATAAGTAGAAACCAGCCCCCAGTGCCTACCTTCATCTTCAAGCAGTCTGTAAAGACTGCATGTCCCTCGTACAGTATATCGGATTTTTCTCTATTAGGGATTCTCTCTATTTGGGAATTCTATTGATAGTGTTCGTTGAAAAATAATTTCATTGACCCAGTATATAGGGCCAGTATACAGTTCCTAACTCGTATTCTTAGCATGGCATTTTAATCGGAGGAGAAGCTTTAATAATGTATTTTTTTTTTCTAAACGACTTCATTTTGCGCTCTCCGCGTTACGTTTTATATTAAAACTCATTTCACTTTAATTTGCCATTGCAGTACACTTTAGTGTAGAGAATTACTTTTCTCTACTGAAATAATTAGCGAAACAATGAATTTTATATCAGATAACACAGTACGAATGGATGCTAAAACGAGATGATAAAGATCAATGTTTATCTTTGTTATCTTAAACAAAATGTTGATTTTTTGCAAGATTTGATTAAAAATAATTTTAAGTACAGTGCGTTAGAAAAAACCGCATAACCTTTAAATTTAAATCTGCAAACTGTTTTACTTTTAGAAAAATATTTTAAATAAAAATTTATTGTTCTTTGAGAACTGTTCACCAATTACGTAGGGCAACTTTGACTTTAACCTCCATCTGGTTTTTATCGTTACATAATTTGCGTATTACATAAAGTAATTAGTGAGCTTTTCACAGTAACGTAAGGAAATTTTTACTTCTCCCCATTTAACAAAGCGTTAACATAAATCTTCCCGAAACAAATAATGAAATCCTCGCCGGCCCTATGCCATTACGTTATTTGTGAGCAGAATCTTGAATACTGAGTTTTACTTTTATCACATACTGTATCTTTAGTTTGTATGTACTTAGTTTTAAGATAAACGAAATGCTTTGAAACATTAAATATTTTAATGAAAAGTATTTAGTTATACCAAACGTGTTATTTAAGTTAAGACGCACAATATTTATTTTATTATTTTTCCACGATTCACGGGTATTCAAAGAAGGAAATTTTTCAGAAAGTTTAAGAAATAAATTTAAAAATTTAGTATTACAAAAACTAATTAAAAAAAAAAAATAAAACAAAGAAAAACACAATTATGTAAGTCTTGGAACGGAAGAGAAAATACATTCCGAATTAACAAGAGTGTTGAAAAATAATGGCCGGTTATCGTACTCTACCATTGGCTCCAGTTTCCGCAACAGCCATGGCAACGGTATCGGCCCAACCGAATGGACCGACCATGTATCATCATCAGTCGATGACGGCAATGTCAAATAATGGAATTATCTATCAATCGGCAGTGCACGCCTCCATACACAGTTTAAATACAGTACAAAATCAACGCTCAACAACTCATCATATTTTAGCTACAGCAACGGCTACAGCCGCAGCAGCAGTGGCAACTGCTACGGCCAGGCAATATGCTGCAACAGGTTCTTCAGCCGCTCCACCGGTACCGCCACCACTTCCCACGGCACCACCCACCCACCTAGGAATTGGACATCAGCCAACCCAGCAACAGAATCAACAGCAACATCAACATCAACAGCTGCAGTCCACACAACAACACCAACAACAGCATCATCAGCAACAACAACAGCTGTTACATCATCAACAACGAACAGCTTTGCAGCAGCAACAACAACAGCAGCAGAATCAACATCAGCAACAATTGATGGCTGGCCATCATCATCATCAGTTAGCCCAACATTCCCATACCCATCCCCATCACCCGCATCATCATCACCACCATCATCATCACCCCCATCCGCATCATCCTCATGCCCATCAACAGATTGCTCTGCATCAAAATCTCTTCTTCAGTGGTACCAGCTTAGCGGGACATGCCCATCATCGCCAGTTATTTAGTCACATGCAAAGTGCCATTATGCCTCTGGGTGTTAGTAAGTATTTTTTGTTGTTGTTTAAATTTTCGAAATACATTCGTACATACTTATTTCTAGATAAAGAAAGATAAATGAAATTTTAAGGAATTTTTCTTTGTTTTTTTTTTTTTTTTTGGTTAAAGTTTTCAAAAAACTGTGTTTCTCTACGAAAAAAAGAAAAAAATTGTGTGAAAAAAATATTTGTGTCCTAAATTTTAGAAAATTACAATTCCAGACTCCTGAGAATCAGACTCCTGAGAACCTTTACTTTTCAATATTTTTTTTTTGCTCATCAAATAAGCTCTCTGCAAAGTAAGATCATCTAAAAGGTTTTTGTTGTTGCAGAGACAATCAATTAATACCACTCTTTTTCCTCCAAACGTGTTCTCTCAATTCCGAAATATTAAAAAGCCGATGAGAGCCAAGTCCGTAAACAATTCGGACGTCTGTTTGAAAATTCACAAATGTGCACCCGAGCATTATCTGGATGGAATTTTTTTTTGTCCAAGTGGTGTCGTTTCAACTTGATTTTTTCGCTTAATTTGCTCAACATTATTCTCTATGTTTGTTCTTTGTGTTTCTAAGTAAGCAGTGTGCCTTGCCATTCTTATATTTAACAGTAGGGCAACATGTCTGGTGGTTAAAAACATAGAAATTGAAAAATACACATGCAATTTGAGGTCAAGCTTACGTTCTTTTTATTCTCTCTAAGAAAGAATAATTAAAATTCTAAATTTTGTTGATTGATATTAAAGAAAAATTGGAAAAATATTATTTTAGACACCAGCAGAATGGAATGCATTTTCTAGACAGCTAAGCCTTTAATTTGTCAATTCAAGAGATAATAACAATAAAAAGGGTGATACAAATATGTCTTTTTACTTAAGATTCATTTTAAAAAATTATTATTTAAGTCTTAATTTTATCAGAGCAAGAGTTTGAAATTAATTTTGCGTTTATACAGAACAAGTCCACTTGAGCAAGTTTCTCTAAACTTATTTTCGATTTTAAGCCTTTCAAGCAATAAGTTTTATTTAAAATGCAACAAAGTTGTGTACTATTTTTAACTTCTAATTCTAAATAATTAAGTAAAATATAATAAAAAATAAGTTTTTTTTTTCATTTTAACTTAAAATGAACTAATGGAAGAAGCAAAAAACTGTTTATGATTTAATATGCGATATGAATGCCGTTGTATGCACAATGCACATGTTTACTAGTATAATAGAAAAAAAATATTAAAATTTTATAACAACTTAATTTATAAGCGTTGTTTACCCAAAGGGTAAAAATGCAAACCGATCTGCTATCTGTTCGAGTCCCTCCTGTTATAGGCCTCTATATCTGAAAATTATTCTAGACCAATTGAAATTTTTACAGAAGGGAGAAGCCGCTATAACAACAAATAACAATAAAATTAAGTTAAGAATTAAAGGCTACACTTTTTGAACCTTAATAGTAATTTCTATAACTATATCCGCTTTAACAACAAGCAACAGAAATAAAAAATATTTTGATGTAAGTTGTTTCTATCTTTGTTTCTTGAAAATTTATGTTTACAAATTGCTCCATTTAAAATTTTTATTTTAGATTCGATGGTGTGTTTGTTATGCATAAATAATTTTTTTGCCTTTCCATATTATGTGTGTACTGAAACAAGTGTTGTTAACCACCTTAAATGAATTGGAAAATTTATTTATTTATCTCATTAATTTATTTCAGTCTTTAGAATTACAACTTCCGCACAGACTATGATTAGGGCAAGTTAAAATTATTTCATATTAGGAAACTTTAAATTTTAAAAATTGTTTTAAAAGTATAATTAAAAAAAAACCAAAATTTTTCTTTGGTAATTGCAAGTGTCGGGATAAGGAACAATTGTTATTTCAATCAAATGGTACTTTGAATATTTCAATAAATCTAAGTTTTCAATATTAAACGGAATATATGAAAGAGTATTTGGGCAGTCAATTTAACAATTAATAATATCAAAGATCAGCAGCAAAGATTGGAACATTCTACGATATTCTACGAAGGTCTGCAACCCTAAAAGCAAACATTTTGATCTATAAACTGGTTGTGGATCAACAATTTAAAACAATTTAAGAGCTTAATCTGATGAACTTTTTTTTATTTTTATTTAAGTTCAATTATAACTAAGCCAAAGGGCCATATATAGTTAACAAATATACCACTTAGTCTAAATATTTACTACATACAAAATCAATAAATAAAATATAAAAAATCTTAAACTAGGCATATAATATGAGTATACATGAAGAGAAATAAAAGAAAAATAAATAAAAAATAAAAACAATTGCGTAATGTTGAATATAAAGTGATGTAATTACAAATTATTATTTTGCAGAAAAGTCAAAGTTTTGGATTTAAAATTTACATAAGAACAGCCAAAGTTTTTAAGAAATTTTGGTAGTTAGTTAAAAATTCTTGCAACAAGAACATCTTTCCAACATAGATGTTAATCTCGGAATACGAATTTGCCGAATACGTTCAGATCGACTAAAGGAAAAGAAAGAAGTAATGTGTAAATTACTATTATTTGCATATATCTTGAAAAAACAACACAAAAGTCTAGATTTAATATAATTTAAAAAGGATCAACCCAAAAATCTGCTAACATACCCTGACACATGGTTACGCCGACGCAAACAAAACAACTAACGAGGTACTTTGTTAAAAAATTTGGTTAGAAAACTTAAATTATAACCAAAGGTACTACTATGTATTTCAATGCCATACAAAAAATGGGCATTATAAACGAACAAATCACCATAAACTTAACACTCATAGGCAGAATCAAATTAACATTGTGAAGTCTCTTTAATGTATAATTAACTTTCGATATAACAAAATTAATGTGCTTATCAAATCCAACATCAAACCAAGACATTTAATATGGTCAACATATTGAACGTCAACACCATTGAAATTAATGTTTAATTCAATAGAAGGTGTACCAAAAGATAGAGCTTTTGTTTTCAAAACATTTATAGTAAATTTATTACTTGCCATCCAATAATTTATGCTAGAGATCATATCACTAATAACTTGTTGCATGACATCCAAAAACTGATACTCACCACGAAAGAGAAAAAACAAATCATCTGCATATGCAAATGGAATACAAGAGCCAAAATCAAAACTGCAAAATATGTCATTCAAATGTATAATAAACAATAAGGGACCAAGCACTGAACCTTGAGGTACCCCACTACGAACAGGTAAAATATCAGAAACCTTATTGTTAATTGAAACATACTGATATCTGTTCATTAGATATGAACAGAAGAGCTTACAAGTCGTAAGCGAAAGGCCAAGTTTATATCGTAATTTGGAAATGAAAATCCCATAGTCAACTTTATCAAATGCCTTAGCAAGGTCCATAGATAACAAAATATTACATTTACCTTCACTTAAAGATTTTCTTATAGAATCATGTCTAAATCCATATTGCGCATTACTAAAAAAAAGAGATTTCTTCAATATGGTCCAATACCTGATTCTTAATCAAAATTTCAACCAATTTAGAAAGAACGGGTAGAATAGAAATCGGACGCAGGTTTGAAATTTCATTTGAATTACCTACTTTTTTAATGGGGATAACTTTTCCAATTTTCCAACCCGAAGGAAATGTTGACAAAGTTAAAATTGTATTGATGAGATGTAGAATATATGATCCAATATAAGGAAAAACTATCTTCAAAGACTTTACTGAAAATCCATCACAACCAATAGCATTAGATGCTATTGATTGTAAGGCAATACAAATCTCATCAAGAGAAAAACAACGAAAAGAAAATCCAGTATTATTGGAAAAGTCAATGGTAAACTTTTCTATATAATGAACACTTCAAATGACAGAAGCATATTCTAACTCAAAGCTTACAAAAGGTGTATACAATACCGTATGAATCGAATCGTATCGTACCGTTCAATATAGTATCAGGGTCCGTGAAATCAGAACAGTTCCTTTTTAAAAAGCAATCATCCTATATGATTTACGCAAGAGGTAACCAAACTGGGAAGAAAAAGACAAAGAGGAATCAAAACCAAGGTCAAGCATTGTATTTACAACTGCAAATTACAGATTACCAATATAGAAAATAGGAATAAGAGGATTAAGAGATTTATGGTATGATAAATTAAAGTTAGTTAATATGCGGTGAACAGTGGTGATTTTGGCAAAAACAAAATGAAAATATATGTGAAGTTTTTAACCGTTAGCTCCATAGTTGAGCTTAGGTTTTGAGTATAGTGCTTAGGGTGATAGCGCCACGATGCTTTCAAATTATTCTCTATTCCCTATTCTCAATATTGATACGATTTAAAAATTTTAAATTCCGAAGAGTTTTGAATTCGTATAAAAAAACTGTCCAACAGTTTAATGTTTTCCTATACACGAGATGTCCTGTTTCAAAGCATCCTGGCGGCGTTTCTTTGAGCGCTACAAAATTAAAACTCAAGCTCGCCGACGCCTTAACAAATTCCCGACTTTGCAGCTGTAGGAAAACCGTCTGATGCACGCAAAGAAAAAACATGGTTGAGGTAACCATAATCTAAGAGCAACATGTTATGGTTGAATTATATGGTTATATTCAAACCATATTATCTTAAACCATTATAATAATATTGTTGTCATTGTAACATATTATTGCCCTACATAAAAATAACACTGTAAAATACAACCATAATTATGTTATATAAACATACAATAATATAATGTGAAACTTGTAAATGGTTATATGAGACAATGTTTGAATATATTTATTAAATAACAAAAAACAAATACACGAATATTTCCATTTAGACTTACATACATATTTTAATATTTTCTGCTTACCTTTTTATATGTTTGATATTTTTAATTTAAAACCATAATTTTTATTAAAAAAAAAACAAATTTATTTATTGACAAGAAATGTGTATTTAATGTTTTTATGGTTTTAAATGAACCGATAGCTTACACGCATATCTCTGAACTGAAAAAAGGCCAAAAGCAAAATATGTATTTTTAAAACCAATCGTTATTTGTTTATTTTTAGTCACAGTTAACATACTATGTTTAATAATAATATATTATGGTTATAAATATAATTTTCTTTTTAAATATTAAAAAAAAGTTGGTTGTGGTTTGAATTTTAATATGGTTCAAATCAACCTTGATGATTTTTTGGTGCGTATAACCATTGAATGACCAACTGTTAACAAAAACTTGTTTATCGTGACCAAATTATTGTTGAAAATAACTCTCATTTGTTTACAGCAAACATGTATTGTTACAGAGAACACAGTGTGGTTGTCGTGACCATATAATAGCCATGTTTTTTCTTTGCGTGTGATAGTAATAGAAAAGTAACGTTACAACATTAATAAATAACATTAATTAACATGCACAGAAAATGCTCTACGGCACTTCAAAAGATTTAAAATGAAGTTAGATTTAAAAACAAATGTTTATAAAAATTTGGTCAAATTTTGCCAATTTAGTTCACAAATGATTAGGCGTGATTTACGGCTGACACATGTGACACGTGAGTGAGGGGGGGCTCTTTCTCTAATTTCAATGTGATATTTTCTTCTATTCGGTATAAAATTATACCACAAGCAACATGTGACATATTTTTTTTTGTTGCAAATTTAACAACAACAATATCGGCAACAATATAATCTAATAAAAAATTATGTGTGTTTATGTGAATAAACGTATGGGATTTATGTATGAGTATTAGTATAGGTATGTGTGTGTTTTTGTTATTTTGGTTAACAATAACAACTTAACACAACAACAAAAACAACTAGAAGAAACTTTTTTTGATGTGATATAAA
Source organism: Phasia obesa (assembly GCA_949628195.1). NCBI lineage: Eukaryota > Metazoa > Arthropoda > Insecta > Diptera > Tachinidae > Phasia > Phasia obesa. Next base: position 78,817,352 of record OX451219.1, on the reverse strand, counting down.
AGAGTTTTAACACTCTGCCTTTAAATCCTTTAGGGCTGCAACAGGATAAAAAATTCTTAACAACTAGAAACTGAAACAAATTTTCAATAGAACCACAGAAAATGATTGTAATGTGAAACAAAAAGCAAAAACAAAAGAAATAAAGACAAACAAAGCAAATGTTAGCTTCTTCTTGATCATTTGTTATTGTTTTATTTTTTTTTTACTTTTGCTCTGCTAGAGTGTGAGTGTGTGTGTTGGTTTTGTCCTTAAATTTCTCTAGCGTTTGTCTATTCTTCCGTCTTCGCTGTTCCCATCATCGTGTGTCAAGTCAGGCTGTCTATAACTTTTGCAAAAGTCGTTTTGCTTTTAAGTTTCAGTGCATTGTCTCACTGTATTATTACGAGCTTTTTTTCTCTTTTTCTTGTATTTTTTCCTTTAGATTGTTGTCGATGTGTGTTGTTATTGTCGTTTAAATGGTTCAAGTCGAAATATTGTTGCTTTTTTATTAAAAACTAGCTTTGCCCGCCACGTCCTGGGCGTCCTGACAATATTTTGCTTCGAAGTATTTCACATCAATTGTAAGACTCTTACTTTTATAGTGCTTCAGTTATGGTTTATATATTTTTAGTTTATATAAATATTTAGATATACCCATCGCTGGATAAAATTCTAAAATTTATAAAAAATCCTAAAAATTATTGTAAAACTCTGAAAAAGGTTTTTAAAATATTTTAATACCAATGTAATTCCAAAAAGTAAAAAATACAAATTAAATACAAATTTTATTCAAAATTGGAATCAGGATGCTAAGGCACCTCCTTACAAAAGTTTGTTAAAATCAATCCAGTAGTTTTTACGTGATGCGAACACAAATGCAAAGCAGCCAGACAGACGGAAATGAGTTACTATTTTATTATATGTATAGATTTATGTGTTAGTGTGTGTAAAGGTGTTGTCGCCCCTGTTGCCGTGTTGTTGTTGTTGCTGTGCTGGTGCTTTCTACACACTAAAGAATGTTGCAAGACAATGAATGCAAGTACGCGTTTATCCGTGCGGTAACGATGTGTGAATTACAGGAAAACATTTTAAAATAAAATTTAATGAAATGGAAGAAAATGTCAAACACAGTGTGTGTGTTGCATTTAAACATACGATGAAATAAGTTTGTAAAATGGCAAAGAAAATGAACTGCAAATCGAAACTATTTTTTGAACAACTATTTAAGCATTTTTGAAAAGGCGTTTCAATTGCAACTACCAAGTGCAAGTGCATTGACAACATTTTTGAAGTTTTAATTTGAGTGAAAGGAATCTCAAGTATACAAATTAACATGTTTTAAAATACTGCTATTAAATTTAATCGCCCGTTTGTTGGACTTATATGAAACCTAATTCTTTTTAAACTATTTTTTATTTATGTTTAAAAATTTTAAATATTTTACAAAATCTCACCTGCAGGACTTAAAATATCAAGACATTTCTATAGTTAATATATGGGACGCGGTCTATGAAAAGGTGGCTTAGGAGTCATAAGCCACCTTTTCCCTTTTCATAGACCGGGTCACATATATTAACTATAGAAATGTCTTGATATTTTTAGTGAGTTGCAAGTGAGTTTTTGTAAAATATTTAAAATTTTTTAATTTTCAAATATAATAATATTTTAAACGTTATATAATTTTTTAAACAAGCTTTAAATATATTAAGCTTTTTTGATCCTAGTTGATAACTTCAAACTTGGATATCCTTTTCATGAAGATTAAAAACTATTGCCAATTTTTTCGTACTTTGACACGTCTTGCCATCGTATCTGACACACCGCTGCACAGAGGGGTATTTTGTCAATCTAGCCGGACATTAGGCCAAAAATTAAATGTAAAAATTTAATCACTCAGCTCAGCGGACAACACAATTCTGTTTCGTATAGTGAATTTTTAAGGCTTTTGCTGGAGAGCTGTCGTTTAGGGACACTATTAAAATCAGAAAAGTTGTGTAAATTGCATACTTTTTTATAGCATTTTTGCGGATTTGAGAGGTTTCCAATATATTTTATTGTGGCTAAACGAATAAAGAATTTGTATTGATTTTTTTCTGTGAAAGGCTATATTAACAGGTACTTATAAAGGGTGGTTAAATTTGTAAGGGCCGATGTTCATATTGAATAAAACACAAATTATTTAGGAAATTATTGTCATTTCTTTTTATTTTGATAATATTGGTATGGTTCAATTATGTATGGAACACACATAATTGAACACACCTCCATCCGATGCTCCAAATTTGTTTCGATGACGCTGAGGCATAATTGCGGTTCTATGCCGTTAATGTGCCGAATTATATCATCCTTTAGCTCTTGAATTGTTGCTGGCTTATCGACGTAAACCTCTTCTTTCAAATAACCCTGAAGAAAGAACTGCAACGGTGTCAAATCACATGATCTTGGCGGCCAATTGACATTGCCACCACGTGAGATAACATGGCCATTGAATTTGTCGCACAAAAGAGCCATTGTTTCGTTAGCTGTGTGGCAAGTGGCACCGTCCTGTTGAAACCACATATCGTCCACATCCATATCCTTAAATTCGGGCCATAAAAAATTCGTTATCATCTCACGATAGCGAACACCATTCACAGTAACTGCATCATTTTGGAAAAAGTATGGCCCGATGATGCCGCCAGCCCAAAAACCCGACCCAACAGTCACTCTTTGTGGGTGCATTGGTTTTTCGACAATCACTATTGGATTATCATTCGCCCAAATGCGGCAATTCTGCTTATTGACGAATCCACTGAGGTGAAAATGTGCCTCATCACTGAAGATGATTTTCTTTGAAAGTTGATCATCCAACGTTGCCATTTCTTGCCAACATTCTGACCATTGTCAACGTTTGGAATGATCAAAAGGCTTTAGTTCTTGAGTTAATTGCACCTTGTAAGCGTGTAAATGTAAGTCTTTATGCATAATGTTCATCAACGTCAAGCGTGAGAGGTGCAATTGTTGGGCACGACGACGAGTTAAGGTGGATGGCTCTTCAGGCACACTATCGCGAACAGCAGCAATTTTTTCTGCAATACGAGCATGCACTGGTGTTTTCACATCTCCTACAGACCCGGTTAGCACAAATTTTTGCACGATGTTTTCGATTGTACGCACATTTGGACGATTAAATTGACCAAGAAAATCATGAAGTGTGCACGATATGCATTTTGATTTGAACGCCCATTTCCATAATAAGCCTGAATAACTTTAGCGCGTTGCTCCATTGTGTATCTTTCTGTGGTTCAAATTGAGAAATGTCGAATTAAATAGAGAAAAAAACTTGTCGTTTTGGTGTGGTTCACATTCAACATCGCCCCTTAAAATTTAACCACCCGATATTAGTTTTTAGAAAAATTTTAAAGTGAAAAGGTTTTAGAGGGTGTGATTCTATACATATAATAAAACTATGATTTTCTGTCTGTTTGTTGGTTTGTGTTCGCATCACGTTAAAACTACTGGATGAATTTTAATAAAATTTTATGGAGAGGTACCTTAGTATCTAGATTTAAATATAAAATTTTTTTTCCGTAAAAATATCTCATTTCCAAGAGAAAATAGAGTACAAGTAGTGAAAGTACGCAGCTTTAGCGATTCAATGGTATGGCAAACTTAACAGCAACTTTTCTTTTTGTCAGCGGGAAATTTTAACACTATTTACAGCGCACTATAAAAATTTTAGAATTTTATATAAACTTTAGAATTCTATATAAAGCCCATGTTTCTAAGTATTACTTTATATAAAGTAAATACCTAAACTATATCTGAATTACTATAAAAGTAAGAGTCTTAAAGTGGATTACTTTCAAAGCATAATAAGGATGCTGACGAAGTGGTGGGCACAGCTAGTTATGAATAAATTAATTATTTTTTAGATAAATACTACAAAGTAATAAATTAATAAAATGTGTTTTTATTAATATTCTCGGGTGGAGGGTATTGGTCAGACAAACTCTCTTCGACATAAAAGCTTAAAAAGCAATATTTTTGGAAAATTAACAAAAAAATTTTTTTTAATTCACATGGACGTTTCGGAGGGTGGGATTGAAAGGATCCTTCCCTTTGCCCATAAAAACTCAAAAATTTTATTTTTATGTTCTTAATCCATTTCTTTTAATAGTTTTTACAATATTTTATATTTTATGTCATCGCCAACAAGGCGAAAAATGGCATTTTAGAATCTTCTGGGTCCAAGTTTAGGTTTTTCAACATTCGCTGACCATAAAAGTTGCATTTGCTAAACAAAGTTATGGGAAAAAAATAAAATTTTTCAGATGTAGGATTAGTTTTTCTAGGGGGAACTTTTTTCTTTTTGGTCCGATTTTTCTTATTTTGTAGCTTTAACAGCACATGAGATTTTTAGGCCAAGTTTCATTGATCTAGGGGCACTCAATAAATTTTCAGACCCTATAGAAGCTTAAAAAGCCTAACATCTAGCTAGATTGCCAAAATACCCCTCTGTGCGCTGGCTGGAAATATGTTTACACGAACACTGCTCATTCTAGTCTATTAAAATTATTATATGCAAACCAACTTTCCTATTGCAAAAATAATTTTTACGCTGATGACGCGCAATTATAATTATTTAAGCAGTCCAGTATTTATTTTATTATGTAGGGAGGGACAAATTTGTTTAAATAAATGTTATTTTATTTGAGATTTGTTCAATATGAAATTAAAAAAAATACCACTTGCCTAACCGATTTTTATTGTAAAGCAAATGTGCCAACACTGTTCTAAAAATAATTGCAATTGAAGTGTTACTAATAGTGAAGCTCTCTATTCAGTTACCTCTTTTCAATCCCTTTCCCAAAGAAAGTAGGCATAATTGTCTGACTCTTACTAGTCTCTAAAAACATATTCGGCAGTTTCGTCTATAGCAAGCAAAATGGGTTATAATAGTATCTATAACCGAGAAAATCGATTATCTAGAAACTCGTTTTTCTCTGTGTATTTTTCAATATGCCGCCATGTGGCCTCACTGGCGCTGCGAACTCAATCACTTTCTAAGTAAAGCGAAATTTGCATTATCATATTTGAAGTAGCTGGAACAGCATCCAAATCCGCTTTCGCGTAACATGCTAAATAAACCTAGTTACATTCGCCTAAGAACGAGGGATATTGCTTCTCTTGTCCGTACATCAATGACAAGCAAATAAATGCAACAATCGGGAAACATAGTTTTTTTTTTTAGCACTGGCTATGCATTGCAATTATATTTGTGTTTTATTTATTTTAGGCTTAAGATATGAGTAGTTGTTGTGAGTTCAAATACATTGAACACGTTCATTGCCTTTAGCAGACGAGTTTATTTTTGCTTCAAATCAATTTTGAATTTGTCCAAAAGATCTTAATTAATTTCGCAGGTAATCGCTTTACCCTATTCAAAGATACCGATATAAATACGTCGGTTTCACACCAAGAAAATATTGAAGTGATCGCTTATAAACAATTGTTGTTAGTCGATCAGATAGATTTTCCATATCAATATATGCATGCAAAATATGATGTACCCGCTCGGATGAGATGCCTACAGCCTTACGGACTTTCACTATGCGATCTTCCTATATCGTTTCATATCTGATGTACGACCTATTTTAGGCTACCTGCACTTTGGGCGTCATTTGTGCCCAAAGTGATATCGATGATGGTTTTTGATTTTTTTTTTTACATTTTCGTTAACATTGATGAAATCAGAAAACAGGTTGCAATAGCTATCAAAAACAATCTATAAGACACAGCCTGCACAACACTTGACTGTAGTGCAGTAATAGATAAAAGTTAACGGAAGCAGTGTTAGATTGAAAGTTATCAATTATTCAACTGCCCTCGTACCAATTTCTCAAGGCGGATCTGTAGACAGATTTTGGGTCGCTTTAATAAAGATGCCAATAATAACGTAATTAACGTATTACACTTTAAAAAAGTTTGTGTGTAGGATCGTGTGTTCTTACACAACTCAATAAAAACTCAAATAAAAACTTTTGATTGTTTTTTCAAGTGCGTCTTTTTTCACTTTGCTACACGTTTATGTTGTTTTTTTTTTCGTTAACTAACACATTTACAAGTGTTACTTGACAAAATTTAAAAAGAAGTTATTCTACGTATAAACATACATGTGTGTGTGTGGGTGTGTAATGTGTTTTAAAAAATACACAATCTTAAAAAAGTTTATTGTATTAAACCCCCACTAGCAGTTGTTTATTTTTTACACACAATTATAGTCGTTTTTTATTCATTTACTTAAATTAACATAACATGCGAGTAGCCTACTAAAAGGATAAAGGAATATCATCTAGACTTCTAGTGTTTTCGTATGTAAATGTGTGGAAAATGTGTCTCTTTTGTATCCCCCATTATAGCTTTACTTCGTTTCCACTATTATATTGTTGAATTGATATTTAACATATGTTTGTTTGTTTGTATGTTTGTTTATGTAAATGTGTCGGTTTATTAGCAGTCGTATATTGTATGTTAAGTTGCTTGTTAAAATGGCTTTGAGACAATTTAATGTGTTTGTTATGATGTTATTGTGTGTTTATTTGCTGTTTTTTGGTTTTTATTCGTTGTTTGTCTATAGGGGGCGCTTAATTTCATACGATGACTTAATAACACACATGCAAACGCAATACCTGTACACATCAGTTATTAAAAAGAGTGAAATCGTATATGACAGACAGAGGAAATTACAAATTTTAAATTTAATTTTTTACCACTTTTTTTGGTATTTAAGTTTTTTCCGACAGCAAGGGTTTATCCTCTCGAGTAAGTTTATAATTCCGGTTTCGCTAAACCACCACTGTTTTGTGTAGAGGAAGTAGTATTTCCTCCGAGGTCTGTTTAAGTCTTCTTTAGTAATTTTTTTTTTGCGTGGCCGGTCTTTGGCCTGAATCAAGGATGTTCTCCTCGTTTTTGTGGTAAATCAAAAAATATTGAAGAACTCATTCACCAGCTTTGCGGAGACTTAAAATGTTTACAAGCTTTGGGCTCTTGTTTACTAATGTTGAAAAATTGCAGATTGAAAAATGTTTTTATAAGCGTACATTCGATGACTCAAAATGCTGAGCGATTGTTTATTTATCTCGATGTTTAAACAATGTAACAACGTAGTGTATTTTTGGACAAAAATAGAAAACGTGTTCGGATCTGAACCAAATTTTGTACAGAGATGTTAGCCAACAACGTTAAGAAAATTGCTGAAAATGGGGTTTTTACGCTCACTACCACGCCTCCTCTTAAATTGGTCCAACTGATTTCGGAAGATGATCGTCCTTATTGTAAAGAAAAAACCCCATAACGAAGGGATCTAAAAGTCACTGTTTGGCCCAAATAGTTTAAAAAATATTTTCTCTTCATTTTTAAATACAAAAAAACATAACTGTTTTGAAAAAATCAGTTGTACATAACAATATCTTAATGCTTCTAACCAAAGTATGTAAAACAACCAATTGTTGCATTAATCAAAATGAGTCCATACTCCCCAAACCTGAATATTGTAGAAACCGTTGGAGTTGGTTAGCCCAAAAAGTGTGTGACTTCGCGAAACATTATGAAGCCAAGGCTTCAAGTTAATTGAAGCCATTCAGAAATCTTGGGACACAATAAATAATTAAATTTTATATTAATCAAAGCAACAAAGTGTTAATAATGATAGGGTGAGCCACAGAAACTCTAGGGTGGGCGTTGTTTTCTAGTTTATTATAGTTCATACCTTTAAGTGACTTTTTAAATCAAATCAGACTTCCACCAGGTTTAAGTTTTTACTTTGAATCTATCTTTTGTCCTAAAATTTTGACCCATTTCAATTTAAATGTACGGCATAAACACATCACTTTGCTTCTGATTGTATCTTTTTCAAAACTACACCTCGTTTTTTCTTCAAAAATGGCAATCATATTATGTAACGTATTGCTCTGTTTGCTAGCAATCCAAAAATTAAAAACTTCTTCCCACGTTTCTAGCGCCAAAGGGAATGATCACACAAAAAAAGAACATGGTTGGGGTAACCTTAATCTCAGAGCAGCATATTGTGATTAAATTATATGGTTGTAATTAAGAAATATTATTATTAAACATAATAACAATATTGTTATTTGAGAACCATATTATTGTCAACCCTGAGAATCCTGTCAATATTAAAATATATTATAACGAAATATGATCACAACATAATACAAATTTATTTTATTATGATTAAATATTTGTTTATTATTAATATATTATGGTTAAAAATGGTATATTAATTTAGAATCCTTATAAAAATTTGGTTGTGTTTGAATAGTTAAAACCAACCATGTGGATCTTTTTGGGCGCAGTAACCATTTAATGATGAAATTAAAATTATAAACTTGTTTATCGTGACCAAACCAATGTTCAAAGCAACTAAAAGTTGTTCATCGCAACCATATATTGTTACAAAGAACATAAAGTGGTACTTGTGACCATACCACAACCATGGTTTTTCACTGCTTGTTTAAAGTTATAGTTATTTAAATTACTATGGTAAGGATAAACTAGTTTTTGTAATTATTTGATCATTAAATGGTTACTACACCATGGTATGGTTTTACTACAACAATATAGTGGTGCCAAAGTTAGTGGGATTTTTCAGCTCTTTCATCAATTGATGCTTGTTTACGTTTTTTGCTTTATATAGTTTTTTATTTTATATAGTTTTTTAATTAACAATTTTGCTATTTCGATTAATATTTATTTGCGCCATATTGTTCTCCATAGTTTATTAATTCCTTTCGATTTCTTTGCGCTATATCGTAGGCATTCGTTTTAAGTTTAATTCTTCGATAATGTTCGTCGGATAATTTTTAAGAGAATAATTTGAGGAAAATAAAAGGAAAGTACATAAAGTGTACTCTTTTTTTTCTTCTTCGAATTTGTTGGCCCTAAGTATGCAACATTTATTTTTGGAATTAATTCCTTTCAATTGCTGGCTTCTTCACATTTGATTTTTTCCCCCTCATATTGTCAGGTGGGTAATATGTGTGTTAACACTTTTTTTCTGTTGCTTTAACAGGACATTTTCTAAAAAAAGACTTTTGAGCCCACTAAAAGCAAAATAAAGCAAAACAACACACAACTAAAACTTTAATGTAAATACAATCTCGTAGGTAGCATGGGTGCGTGTGTGTGTGTGTGTGTGTGTGTGTGTGCTTCATAAAATGTGTTTTGTTTGTCTTCCTAAATAGCCTTTTTTATATACTTCGTACTTCGTTACGTGTGTAAATACGTACGGAACGTAGTCATAATTATTTATGAATATTTGGGTCTGTGTTAGAATGCTTCGTTTCTACGTACTTCATACACATTTATTTCTTTATGATCATAATTTTAAACAATTTGCATTGTTTTAGCCTCAATGTATGTACGAATACGTACGTATGGATGAATATGTGTGTGACATTGTTTTGTAATTGTATTGTTATTCTAAACAATAATATTTTATTGTTTTGCATTGTATTGTTGCTTCAACTTTTTGGTTTTGTTTTTGTTTAAAAATATAAAAATAATATTATTATCATTTCACCTGTACGTTTCTTTTGTTTTTCTTTTTCTTTATTCAGTCATTTTTTGTTGGTCAAGTGTGTATTATTTTCGTATTTTAATATTTCTTTTTTTTAATTTTTGGTATACTTATTTACAAAAATATCAGCTACTTACGTAGTTTTTGTGTTGTTTTTGTTGGTTTGCTTTTATGAGATTTTATTTGTCTTGTGGCAATTTAAATATTTTATGATTTTACGCCCCAAATGGTTGAATTTTAAATATTTTTCATTCTAAGTTTGTATTTAAGAAAAAATATTCAAGTGTTTTAATACTTGTTAGTTCATTTAACGACTATATCCACTAGTAGTGCAGCTAGATTGTCTGCTTCTGGAAGGTGTGAGGTGGGAGGTGTGGTCATACTGGGAACTGAGAACTAAAAATATTTTAAATTCAACCATTTGGGACTGCACTTGGATTTGACTTTCTAACTCTATTAAATCTTTCTTCTAGTCGGAAATGAGAAGGGAAAGAATAATATTTGATTGCAACACTGATGAGTTGAAAATGATATGTAGCGTTGGTCCAAAAATCTTTTTAGAGGAAATTGATTTACGACTCTACAAACGTCTCCCTAGTGGGGAAGTTTTTTGCAGGCTGAATTCTGGCTATTAGAAAGTATATGTATATGTACATATATGTTAGTGTAGTTAGGGGGTGATATTACACGCAGTATTGCAAGCAATACCTTTTAAATTCCAGTACAGTAATACAAGGCTGCATTGCTGAGACTGGGTCGTCAATTTGACGTCGCCCTAGTTTTTATTCCTGCACATAGTGACTTATTTGGGAATGAATAGGAATATGAATGACTGGCCAGGAATGGCTGCACTTTGGATATTTCCAATATAGCTTCGGTCGCTATGCCGCTTGGCACTATTAACAACAGTAGTTTTAGAGAGCTGCTGTTAGGTGGCTAAAACTGGACAATTGTAAGGTCGCTAGGGAAATGACCCTCTAGGTCGCTGGTAGTGTTAACGAACCATAGGGTGATCGGTATTCACACAAGTAAGCTTGGACTTCCCTACAATATTCATTGTCGTATCAGCCAGTGTCCTTTGCCTTCTATGCGAATATGCGCTACTATATTTATCGAGACGCAAATTTCTCGGAACAAACATAACAACGACTTATACTAGTTATTAAGGACGTTTGTTTGATTTTGACAGAACTCAAAATGATTTTGCTTTTAAAGAAAATTACAATTTATCCATTTAACACAGGCTAAATACAATTTACAAAATACCATTCATAAAAATATAGAAAACCAAAACTTTTTCTTTTTAGTTCTTCTTAAACTGAAGAATGATTTGATGTAAAGATACAAATTAAATCTGTTTAAACTCTGTTGGTCAAAGATTTTAAAAGCGTAAATGTGGCGCAGATCTTATTGCAAGATTTCTTTTATTATTTTCTAAAAACATACGTTTCTAAAATTAATTTTTTAAACATCTTAATTCTGAGCTTAAACAGCGAATAAATCCTTTAACTTGTGTTTCTTTAAAATAAAAGGACACACTTGTTTCAAAATTGTACTTTAAAAAGGACATAAAAATCATTAAAAACTGCCAAAGAAAATAATAAAAATAAAAAACGAAAAAGGAATAACTGTTACCAAACGAATAAGCAATATTTATTGAGTACGTGATCCTTGATAAGTCCTTATGTGACCATTTTGAATTTTTTATTACTACATGAGTGTTTTTTTATGGTGCTGAGGTTAAAAGATGACAGCAAAAACAAATTGCAAGAGTGGAGTCAGTAACTGATATTAAAAGACATCTTTTAAAGGGAGGTCCAGAAAGATGTTTCTTTTTTTTTACAATAATATAAAAAATTCGAAATTTAGGAAGATAGTTTCATGATGATCTATCCCAAGCAACCTGTGAAAAAGGTATGGGAACTAGCATTCACCTCAAGAAATAAATTACATTTTTATAATAAAGTGTTATGCGTTATTAACATAATATTAAGTCAATAAGAAATAAAATATCTTTAGCCTTATACTTCTTATACCGAAAACAGTCAATTTTCAGAAGGATCTGGGTAAATGTTCGGTGTATGCGTGATCTTGTAATGTCATTTCACACATAAATTTACGTCAAATGTCAGAAGTCAAATCACTAAAAGCTATGTTCTTTGTAACAATATATGGTTGCGATGAACAAATTTTAGTTGTTTTTAAAAATACTTTTGTCACCATAATTTGGTTATAGTGACAAAAGTAATGTTAAAAACAAATAAAATGTGTTTCTCGTAACCATATATTCTTACAAAGACCATACCACAACCATGGTTTTTCTTTACGAGTAGTTTGTTTAGTTTCGATTACGATTACCATTGATTTCATTGCAGGTTCATGACGGTTGACAAAATCCAGATTAACTACTGTGTACCATACATGGGACTAATTAATTAGATTGAGTAATTAATTGACAATTTCATTAGCATTGAATTCTAAATAATGCTAATAAATTTTTTTCATTAACATTGTGTTCGGTAATGGTAATGCTTTTTAATGAAAAAGTTTCATTAGTAATTATTTAAAAAAACTAAATCATTACCATTAATTAATGATTAAATTATAAAAAAGCATTATCATTATTGGCCTAATTTGCAATCAACCTTTTTGTGGTGATGTTTTTAAAGAAGTCCTACCTCCATTCTCTGCTCTCCTATTATGTGCATTTTTTCAGATAAAAACAAACAAAAATCAGAAAAAATATATAAAATATTTCTGAGAATTGAATTTTTATGACAAATTTTTAACCCGTTGGAGAATGTGTAGTACAGATTTTCGAAATTAGAGTGAATGCCATAGTAGTGATGCAGGCATGAAATTGGTAATTTTTTCGTAGTTATTAAAACCAAATGCAATCATAAATTTGTGTTTAATAAAAACAATGATTTTTTCATCAATTATAATTCGTAATTTCATTACATTTCAATTACCATTGGTAAAAACAATTGTAATTAAAAATAAAACAGTAGCATTAGATGGTAGTTAAACTGTTTTTCATTGGAACTATTTGAAATAATGCCAATGAAAATTTAATGGTAATGAAAAATTCCCAAGTATGCTGTGTACTAATATGAGTCCACTCCGAACAAATAAAATATAGAAAATCGGTTGTTATAGTTATGTTTTATTGGGATGACTACTTGTAAAAACTAAAAACAGTAAATGAAAAATATTGATCGTCATTATTGGGTCAATTAGGCGAGGTTTAAACGCTCCCTTTCCAATAAAGTAATCTTCCATTAAGATAATTTTCAAGTGCATACTTGCACAGTTTATATTACAAAAAAACAAGAGTTGTTGTTATTGCTTCCACTGTATTCTCCAGATTTTCATTGCTTTAATTTTTTCTCGTTTCGATATCTAAGGAAATGCCTCGGCAAAAAAAGGTCATCTCTACATAAAAAGTTATTATTAAATTTTACAATACAATTATTACAAATTATATTCTTATTTACTAGCCTACCGGGGCACCCTACATTACAAATTGTAGTGACCTAAAAGGAAACAAGGTTGAGAAACAAAATAAATGTCTCATTGACTTCTATCCGTTAACTTTCCTATTTGGAATTATTGTTTCTTCAACATTTAGAGAAACCGTAATCAGTCGCTTTTTAGTGGCCTTGAAGCTTTTCAAAGAGATAAAGCGCAAAAATGTATTCCCCAAGGAGATGATACAGATTTACAGTCTGAATTAAAAAAAATATATAAATTTTCGTGTTAAAATAAATTATTTTTCAAAAACAAACTCCTACTTGGTTCACCCTGTAAAGTTGTATGCCAGAGTAAATTTTATGTGAGTACGAGTATTAGAATGCATGAATTTTACGTATCACTTGTGTGCTTTTCCCTGTAATTTAAGTCCACTTTATATTTATTTAGGAGGATGAAATGTCTAAAAAAATGATGACAACTTAATCACAAATCTAAAACTTAAAGGAAAAACTTAAATGTAATTCGTTTTGCTAACAAAGTTGAAATGTTTTTAAAATCGGCTTATTATAAGGCATTTTTTCTCTCGTTTAATATTTTTTTTTAACTTCTGTTGCTGCGTCCCTTGATATTGTGCTAAAAATGTAAAAAAATGAAAGAAGTACTAATGGCAATAACTATACAAAGAACACCCTACAGCAAATACTAAGAAAAAAGTGATTTAAACCATCGTGTCCTATTGTAAAACGTTGTGATATGAATTCTTACTTGGGGAATCTTTTCACAATTTGGCAACAAAAAACACTTTTTACCTTCAGCAGCTTTTTACTTAAACAAATAATTAAAAATTGTATTTATTTAACATTTAAAATGTTAAAATCTCATTTGGATTTTTTTTATCCCTCTTTTCCTCACAAAACGGCCCTTAATGCTGTGACATTAAACGATGATTAATATTTTCCTGTGCTAAAAGATGATGAAGACTTTGCCATGATGACTTGAAGAGATTAATTATTAATTAATTGCACGTAATGAAAAATGCCAAATGAGTTATGAGCTCCATATAACAATTCTGGTCGTTAGGATGATAAGAATAATGGAGGTAGAGAGGAGAAGGCAAACGATAGTATTTGAGCACCTGTAAGAAAGTTTTAAACAATTTAAAGGTTTTTTGGTATTTGAGCAGTTTAGATGTCATAGATGGCATGATTTTCAATTATGGCAGACTAGAGGAAATAAATTGTAGATGTTACTTTGTCTGCTCAGATCATGATTATTTTTTGTTTAAGTAAATATTTATTAGTCTAAAAACTATTTGTATTGTGTTCAAAATATAAAAATTATTAGAGCAAGCAAGAATGAAAGAAAATGCAAATGTAATCATTAAAGTAGCAATATAGAATGGCAGTATAATAAGTATAGCCTTGAAATTTTTATTGAAAAGCATTGTATCTCCTATACAAAAAGAGTAAAACTATTAGCGTTTACTGAGAGAACTTTAACAGGTAGAGTCTTGCAATTTTGTACTCCGAGAATAACGTATATCTTTTCGGATGCCCCCAATTTAAAGTAATTATTCTTTATCTACAGGAAAAACATGCGTTTTCGAATCAGAGCTTGGCCGTATTCTTATTTAGAAGTGCTTTTTTGACGATGGAAAACTTTTAACTTTTACTTAACCTTAACTGTAACAGGGCCGTTTCTGTACCTGAAACATTTTTTGATAATTTTGTTGCTGATATTAATCGATGTGGAATACAAAACATAAACTGTTGGAATTTTTGTCTGTCTGTGTGCGCATTAGGTAAAAACTACTGGATTAGTTTTAGTAAAATTTCATGGGAAAGGGTACCTTATAAACTCGGTTCAAATATAAAATACATTTTTCCAATAGAAAATAGAGATAAAATAGTAGTACGGAATATTTCCGATATAATGTATTGAAAATTTGGCACCACCTTTTATATTTGCAAGCGGAACGCTACAATACTTTTATTTTATATAAATTTTGTAGTTTTGCTTAAAGCTGTTTTCCAACATCCTGAGTATTTACCCAGGGATGGGTACCTTTATATAAAGTAAGTATTGAAACACTATAAAAGATTCTTACAATTTGGTTTGGATTACTTCCAAAGCAATATCGAATAATTGTCAGAAATCTGACGACGTGGCAGGCACTGCTAGTAATAAATAAACTGCAGCAGTTCCTGACAACCCATAACATGTCTTAAGAAAATAATGCTTTTAAAACTTATCATAACACAGTAAAACAGTAAGAAAAAATACACGGACTTGACAGTATATGTTCGATTCTACTACCAACGGGTAGTAAAACCCTCTACTGAGTTTGGTGAATTTGGTGAACAATTTTTATTTATGGGCCTTGAAAGATTCTGAAAATCAGTGGAGCCTTCAAAAAAGATGACATCAGTTTTTGTCTAATATCTCATTCATAATCAATTAGTGATAGAAAATAAACTCTCTTAAAATTTATTAATTTTTTGTTTAACTCTTTTAAACTTAATTTTTTTTTAAATTTTCAAGAAAGTCTTCTACTTATATTGCCAGGGGTCGAATTTGAGTTTTCTATGATCGATAAAATACGTAATTTTGGACGGAACGCAAAAAAAAAAAAAATAGAAAAAAACCTAAGAAATTAACGAAGCTCTGGCGTGTTGAAGTTTTTATTTTAAAAGTATAGTTTCGAGATAATCGAGGTTAAGTTCGACAATTAATTTGTGGAAGTTTTCAGTTGTCAAGACTGCGCAATTAAATATGTTAAGTCTATATAAATAAAATCAAATAGCGTTCGTTGGTAATCGCATCACTGCACCGCTGCACCGATTTGGCTAATTTTTTTCTAAACCCAACTTGGGTTTTACGGAAAGAAAAAATTAACCACGCCCACCTTTTTAAGTAGGTAGAGAACATATAGAATAGGTATATCTTTGAAATTTTGCACCGCCTTATTAATATAAATAGTTCAGCGAAACATAGGCTAAATTGGAAGAGTGGGCGTGGTACCTCCCATGCAAAGTGAACAATTATTATCGAATACCCGAAGATCTACAAAAGGTAGAGTCTTGGTACTTTGCACAAGTAACCCTCACACTAATGTGCATAGTCTACCAAAACACAGACTGGATTGGGACAGTAGGCGTGGTACCTCCCATACAATGTGAAAATTATTATCGTCCATCTGGAAACTCTGCACTACTAAGCCTTATACTAATGTGCATAATTTAAAAAAATGCAGACTGGATTATGATAGTGGGTGTGGTACCTCCCATATAAAGTACGTTTTCGAGTAAGTGTTTATTGCATTTTTTGTGGATGGGTATAGCGAATCGCACCGGTATTAGCTACTATGAAATAAAGATAAAGATAAGATAAAGTCCCTATCATCAACTTGCGTCACAAATATTTTACAAACAAAAAAATCTGTGCAGATTGGCAACGTTTGCCCTTTCAAAACTCTAAAGACACTTTTGACGATAGGAGCCGAACTACAGTAGATAATACGAATTTTGTATCTTTATTGTCTAAATTTTTTTATTATTTTTTGTTTATTGTTTATTGCCATTAGTTGCTTTTTGTATAATTTATTGATTAAACCAAATATGTTATTGATTGTTTCAATGTTATACCTATATTTGTAAACTTTTTAGATCTGATGATGCTACCCAAAGGAGTAGCGAAATATTTTTAATAATCTATACTATCTACTATCTATAATAAAACAGTGACTCGTGCCTGTGTTCGTACGTAAATACTACTGGATGGATTTTAACAACATTTTGTGAGGAGGTACCTTAGTATCCTGAGAAAAAGCAGTGAAATTACGCCGATTTTTTTACCGAGAGGGAGATACTGCATACTTTTAAACACGATTGCGCAACAGATGGCACTGTTTCAAAACAAAATCGAACAAAATATTGTCAGGAAAAGGGCACAGCTAGTATTAAATAGAATTTCTTGAACTCAAACTCAAACTTAATTTTAATTTTCTTTCGATTATAATTAATTAACCTTAAGCTCTACTTTTTATCTAGTAAGTAGTTTCTATATTATTTTCAGGTAAAACATTTAAAATTTGTAAACAATTTTTGATTTTTCCAAACAGTTCATGCACTGAAATGTGCACATTTGGAGCGGACTAAATAAAATAAATTAAAAGCACTTTTGTTTTGAAAGACTTGACTGTGACAAACAATCTCTTCCTGTACCGGTAGTTGGTTGTATTATTGGTTTGTTCCTGTTACAGTTTTGCTAAAAACCAATTTCACACTTCTTGCCTCGAAATAAACTTTTGCCTGAAAAATAAAATCATGTTTATTTTATTTACTCGTAGTTTGTTTCTATGTTTCTATTTAACGCAAAATTTATTAGTTAAACCACACTTGAAAAGCAAAGAGTGAAAATAAAAATAAAAAAAAAAATAAATAAAAAGTGCAAAAGTGCAAAAGTAACTTGTGTAATTTTAGTTACTTGTGAAACAACTAAATAATCATTTGTTTTAAACACAACTTAATACCTGCTTGGACTTACGAAATGAAATAAAATAAAGGAAAAGAAAAGAAACAAAAAATAAAAAAAACAAACTGATTTTATTGCTGGCAAAATCCCTTTAAAAGTTTTATTTCCTGCTTTTTCTTTCATTTCTGTCACCTGGCCTCTTGAGATCACTTGCAATATTAAGTTGTTTTAAGTTAAATTTTTTAAGCCATTTTTTCTTTTCGTTTGGTTTTTCATTCCTTCTCTTGCACATTTTGCATAAAAGTTCTGGCACATTTGTCACAATTAACAGGATTTAAAGGAGAGGGAAAGGTTTTTTTATGCTGTCAGTATGCTCCTTGTAATTGTTTGCCCTAAAGGGAAGGAAGAAGAGAGAGAAAGAAAAAATCTGTTTATTCCAATTTTTTGTGTGGCTGCTTCTGTGTTCGGTTATTGTGTGTGGTTTCATTGATATCATCTTGTTTAACCATTATTTGACAACTGTTTCCAAAAAAACCGTACAACACACAATCACTTTAGCGTATTCATGGTCTATCTACTCGTCTCCGATGTTGGTGATGATGTTGATGTTGACGACCACATCGAACAATTGGGAGTTCAAATCCAACCCACGTTTTGTTTTTCTTTTTTATTATTCTTAACTGTCTCACCTGAGGAAGTTTCAGTTGTGTGTGTCGCTGCACTGCTTTCTTTTTTTGTTTTGTTTTTTGTGACAAACTCCTCGTCAATTTAAAAAGTCAGTCTTATAAAATATTCAACAGTCAGTTGAAAAAAACAAAAGTCTTTGTATAAAATTTATTATATGGGGGTTTTATTGTTAAATATATTTGAAATGTTAAAATTTTAACTTATTTTATTGCAAAAAAACCATCAGTCTTGCAGCAAGTGGTTTGTAGAAAACAAAGCAGAAAATCGGAGAAAAGTTAAAGTTAACTTTGATAGAAAAACTTTGAAATGTTTAAGAATAGATTTTTAATGGTGTTTTGTCTGCTAATGGTGTTCGAATCATTCATATTTTACCTGCGTATGTATATCATTGCTTAGATATTTTAACGCATGAGGGCTTTTTCATAAATTAAATAATCCCACTGAGTATTGTTTAATCAGAAGGCCATTTGGATTTTTTTTTATTTTATCACGAGTCCAAAATGACCAATTGATTCTTTTGTATAACGTGAAGAACAATCATGGTTGTGGTATGATCACAAGAAGCTCATTATGTTCTTTGTAACAATATATGGTTGCGATAAAAAATTTTAGTTGTTTTTAACATTACTTTTGCCACCATAACCAAATTTTGGTTAAGATTATATCATTAAATGGTTGCTACATTATATTGGTTGGTGTTAACTATAATTTTTTTTTTTTAAATTGTAAACCATAACCCAAGTTTTATAAATGATCCAAAATAATATATTATTTCTAACCACAATATATTTATAATAAAAAAATATGTTAAATTCATTCATATGTAAACATTGATGTGTAAACAATTTTAGTTTTTTTATATTATATACAAATACAATTATTATTACAATATAAAGTGAGTGTGTTATGAAATCTATATGACGATTTTATTGATACATAAATTAGCAAAACTCAAATCGTTGATAAAAATAATAAGTAAAAAATGTATTATAAAAAATATTCCCATATGACATTTCATAGTTTTTAACCATACTTTGTTTGTTTAATTTAACCATAATATGTTCATATTACAAGATTTAATCATGATATGGTTTGAATAGAGCCGTATAATTTATATGTTGCTCTTAACTAGATTATGGTTACCTCAACCATGTTTTTTCTTTGCTTATATGTTGGATATTGGGTCAGCCCATTCATCGCTAACATGATTCTCATGAAAAGACACCTTAGTATCACCCTTTTGTATGTTCCAACTTCATTAAGATGTTTTATAATTAAGTTTTAACGCTCTAGGTCTTTTTTATAAAAATATTGTAATTAATTTTATTTTTATACTCGATGATGAAAAATTAATTTCATTAGATGTAGTATCGTTATTTCCAAGTATACCTGTTGACTTAGCAATTCATACAATAGAAGAAAAATGGGATATTATAGAAAAGTTTACAAAAATAGAGAAATCCTTATTTTTACGTATTCTCAAATTTTGTATAGAGGATAATAGATATTTCCAATATAATCAGAAAATTTATAAACAACAGAAAGGACTTCCAATGGGATCTCCTGCTTCACCAATTGTAGCGGATATAGTTATGGAGAAATTGCTAGATTCTTGTGTTGAAAATTAAGTATAAAACCAAGTATAATAACCAAATATGTAGATGATTTGTTTTGTGTAATTTCTGAACCAGCTGTTAACAATATGCTGCAAACATTTAATGAATTTGATAATTGCATTAAATTTACAATAGAGAAGGAATGCGATTCAAAACTTCCATATTTAGATACCTTAATAATTAGAAAGAACAACAAATTGATTATGGATTGGTATCAAAAACCCACAGCTTCGGGTAGAATTATTAATTATTATTCTAAAGAAAATAAACGAATAATTATAAATACAGCAAAAAATTTCATAGAAAGAGTGTTAACCATTAGTGACAGAGAATTCCACAGAAAGAATATAGATGAAATTAAAAAGATATTAAACGAAAACAATTTCCCAATTCAGCTAATTAATAGATTAATAATAATTAATTAATAGATTAAACCAATGATATATAAATCCATAACTTATGTACCGGTTTTATCTGAACGATTGGAAAAATCAAAAATATTTGATACAGTTAAATACAAGATGGCATATAGAACGTATAATAAATGGATTATTTAGCAAGCCAAAAGATAAAATAGAAAAATTAGATATGTCAAATTTAGTGTATAAAATACCTTGTAAGGGAAATGACAAAGAGAACTGCAATAAAGTATATGTAGGTACAACGAAGAATAAACTGAAAACGAGAATAGCTGGACATAAATCAGACCAGAGATACAGGGATAACATCAGTTTACAAAAAACAGCATTGTCTTCCCTCTGTTCAAAAAGTAATCACTATCCCAACTTTGAAAATGTATCAATTCTAAATTTGGAAAATAATTATAAACGTCGTTATATGTTAGAAATGTTACAAATAATTAAAGTTCCGATTGAAAAAAGAATAAATTTTAAAGCAGATACAGAAAATGTTGCACAGAATTATAGACATTTAGTACATAAAAAATAATAGCATAATATAATCTTTAATTCTTTGTAACTTTTCCGGTGTAATTTATGTACATATATGTATAAATGTGAAATTATTTTGGTTTTTCTAAAAACTGTTTAAACATTTTTAATATAAGAAATTTTATGTAAATATCAATAGGTTTAAAAATGTTTTTTATCATTCGTAGTAACATTTTATTTGCTTTTAAAATTTTGTTTTTGAATGTTTTTGAAATGTTAATTTTTTTTTTTTTTTTTTTTTTTTTTAAATTTGATTGACAAAAAGTTTTTTCAATCATTTTAATTTTTTCATTCAATTAAAAATTTTATATAACTATTTTTTAATTCCTGACGATGCTACCCAATGGTGTAGCGAAATATCGAGTATAAAAATAAAATTAATTACAATATTTTTATAAAAAAGACCTAGAGCGTTAAAACTTAATTATAAAATTATTCAAAAGGTCAAAAATTACAATAATTTCATTAAGATGTGTTACTCGGCTGTCCGGCATTAGATAAACTAAAAAAGCCATGTCTTTGTCTTAACAAATTCAGTGTCATAAATCAGGATATCAAATACTTCTGTCTAAAAATTCCTGATGGGAATCATCTGTAAACTTAATCGTTGTCCATTGTTGAGTTTAATAATACAAGGGTCGGTTGAATGTATTCAGAATCCTTAATAAAATATACGCAAATATTTCACAAGGTTGCCGCCTGAAAATCAAAGTGTGCTTTTATGCGCATCTAGCATGGTTTCTATATAGTGGGTATGTGGTACCCATCCCTATTTTCCCATAATAACTAAAAATCCTCTCAAGAAATTTCTTCTTTATAAAAGTTTCAAAATTATTTCAGGAATTCCACTAATACAGTTTTATTATGCACCCCTTGGAGCAACTTTTCTATATAGTAGGTATGTGTTACCCATCCCTATTTTCCCATAATAACCAAAAATCCTCTCAAGAAATTTCTACCAAAAACTACTTTTTTCAAATTCACTTTAAAAAAGTTCCAAAATTATTTCAGGAATCCCACTAATACAGTTTTATTATGCACCCCTTGGAGCAACTTTTCTATATAGTGGGTATGTGGTACCCATCCCTATTTTTCCATAATAACCAAAAATCCTCTCAAGAAATTTCTACCAAAAAATACTTTTTTCAAATTCATTTTAAAAAACGTTCCAAAATTATTTCAGGAATTCCACTAATACAGTTTCATTATGCACCTCTTGGAACAACTTTTCTGTATAGTGGGTATATGGTACCCATCCCTATTTTTCCATAATAACCAAAAATCCTCTCAAGAAATTTCTACCAAAAACTACTTTTTTCAAATTCATTTTAAAAAAGTTCCAAAATTATTTCAGAAATTCCACTACTACAGTTTTATTATGCACCCCTTGGAGCAACTTTTCTATATAGTGGGTATATGGTACCCATCCCTATTTTTCCATAATGACCAAAAAATCTATTCAATGAATTTGTAGCAAAATTTACTTTTTTCAAATTCGTTTTAAAAAAGTTCCAAAATTATTTCAGGAATTCCACTAATACAGTTTCATTGTGCACCCCTTGGAGCAACTTTTCTATATAGTGGGTATATGGTACCCTTCCCTATTTTTCCACAATAACCAAAAATCCTCTCAAGAAATTTCTACCAAAAACTACTTTTTTCAAATTCATTTTAAAAAAGTTCCAAAATTATTTCAGGAATTCCACTAATACAGTTTCATTATGCACCCCTTGGAGCAACTTTTGTATATAGTGGGTATATGGTACCCATTCCTATTTTTCCATAATGATCAAAAAATCCTCTTAAGATATTTCCAAATCTAAACTCTTTTTGTAGCTTTTCTTAAGTTATTTTGGAAATTCTAATATTTTAGTTAAAAAAAGTATCCCTTGGAGCAACATCCCCATGTGTTTTTTTATGTGGAACCTTTTCCGATTCCAAGTTGGAGCCTCTAGAATAATTGAATTATTAATTACAGTGAATGTTATACGTAACGAGTGATTTTTTAAGAGCTTGAGAACTTTTTTAAAAAAAAAAACGCATAAAATTTGCAAAATCTCATCGGTTCTTTATTTGAAACGTTAGATTGGTCCATGACATTTACTTTTTGAAGATAATTTCATTTAAATGTTGACCGCGGCTGCGTCTTAGGTGGTCCATTCGGAAAGTCCAATTTTGGGCAACTTTTTCGAGCATTTCGGCCGGAATAGCCCGAATTTCTTCGGAAATGTTGTCTTCCAAAGCTGGAATAGTTGCTGGCTTATTTCTGTAGACTTTAGACTTGACGTAGCCCCACAAAAAATAGTCTAAAGGCGTCAAATCGCATGATCTTGGTGGCCAACTTACCGGTCCATTTCTTGAGATGAATTGTTCTCCGAAGTTTTCCCTCAAAATGGCCATAGAATCGCGAGCTGTGTGGCATGTAGCGCCATCTTGTTGAAACCACATGTCAACCAAGTTCAGTTGTTCCATTTTTGGCAACAAAAAGTTTGTTAGCATCGAACGATAGCGATCGCCATTCACCGTAACGTTGCGTCCAACAGCATCTTTGAAAAATACGGTCCAATGATTCCACCAGCGTACAAACCACACCAAACAGTGCATTTTTCGGGATGCATGGGCAGTTCTTGAACGGCTTCTGGTTGCTCTTCACTCCAAATGCGGCAATTTTGCTTATTTACGTAGCCATTCAACCAGAAATGAGCCTCATCGCTGAACAAAATTTGTCGATAAAACACATTTCGAACCGAACACTGATTTTGGTAATAAAATTCAATGATTTGCAAGCGTTGCTCGTTAGTAAGTCTATTCATGATGAAATGTCAAAGCATACTGAGCATCTTTCTCTTTGGCACCATGTCTGAAATCTCACGTGATCTGTCAAATACTAATGCATGAAAATCCTAACCTCAAAAAAATCACCCATTATAACAGTGCTCTGTTGACTGCAAAATGAGCTCTGTTAAGAAATGTGGTTTTTGTCTCTGCTAGTTAAATTTGAATTTATTTTCACACACATATGGTTATGTACACGACACTAGACAGATTTTCATTTACCAAGTAAAAAGCCTCAAACAAGGCGATTGCCCTAATCAAAAGGAACCTTACTGATCTGTTGTGTGTTTGGACACGACATCACTGTAGAGTAAGTTCAAACTGACCATATAATGGAGTTGTAAGAGCACTAGATTGTTCTTGATTATAAGCTCTACCTTGTAAGATTGAGCCTTTTGACAGGACCTCATGGCACCATAGTTTGTGTTCGGTGAAAAATAACTTCAAGGGCCTAATGAGTCCGAAATTTCTACCTTGATTAAAAACCTGTTGTAACCTTTCTAAATTGATTCCTCTCCTCTTGCCAAAGCAATGATTACAACATTTGCGTAGCCATTGGGAAACAAAGGTAGTGTTAGTAGCACGACGAAGAGGCATGATTTTTGTTTGCGATGTCGCAGTTTTGCTTCATCAAATTCTGTATAAAAACATTCGCTTACACACCTGCATCCTCGTAGCGAGAGAGGATGCAGTTTGTTATTATTGTCTTACAATTATAGCATTCTCGAATGAGCTTATTAGATGTCCTTATGAGAACCGTTTTTAAAAGACATGAGTTTTATTTTGCTGCTTACCAAAACCCAATAATCCAATAAAATCCAATAAAAAAATAAAATTTAAGTTACTTTAGAATTTTTTTTACACATTCTCAGCTGGTTAAATGTGTAGTTTACTTAACCTCTTCTGTCTAGCTGGAGTACCCGGCTTCGCATAGGTATTTTTATACTATTTCCGGTCATCATTGAATGCTTTGGAATGTTGCGGAATGCTCTAGAATACTCTGGCGTTTTTCTCGCCAACTGACGATTGATGACTGAATACAGTTGTACTCGTATTCCTTTATCTGAGTTTGGTTAATTAAAGAGATGATGGTTACAACTAAACACTACCCTAAGTAGATAGATACGAATAATGCTGGTGACGGACGTAGCTGTCTAGAAAATGCATTCTATTCTGCTGGTGTCCAAAATTAAATTTTTCAAATTTTTCTTTAATATTAATCACCTAATTTGTAATTTTAATTATTCTTTCTTAGAGAGAATAAAACGAGCTTAAGCTTAACTTAATAGAGAGGAGCCCAGTTGCAGCCAAAAACAAAGAATGCAATAACGAATCGAACCAAAAAATTTTTCTGAATTCTTTGTGCTTAAAATAAAAGCTTAAGTTGTATTTATAACACTTAAAGTGAAAGAAAGCTTCAACTAGATACGCTATGAATATTGTTAAGTCCGAAGGGGAGCAAAGCAGCTTTACATTTTTTGAAAGCACGATAAAACATGCATATGTTTTGGTTGAATTCCATACTATTCTTGGAAGCCAAGGAAATAATCTGGACTATTTCCTTATAGTACCATAAGAAAGGTTTCTTGTTTAGTAATTGCGGCGGTAGAAGCCCTTCAATTACTTTTAGATCGGTTGTATATATTAAAGAGAGTGTTCAGAGAGTATAGTAGGCAACATTGCTAAAATTTAATTTAAATGCCAAGTTATTCAAGTTGTATTCCCTATTCAAATAAGAACTTTATACCACAGTGCAGCTATTTTAAGATTTGCTCAATATCAATTATAAATTATCTGAAATCCCTGATTAAATGACAAAGTAAGGTGATCGATTGCTCATGTATTTTGCAATGTGTATTTGTGTGTTTGGAAATGTCAAATCAAAACCAACAAACAGATAAAATGGCAATTAGATAGGCAAACTGATACTGTCACTTTAAATGTTTGCCCAACAAATATAAACGTCAGTTGTGTACTCTACAAGGGCCGGAGAAGAAGGGATGTGGTGTTATAGAATGAACACTTGCAACTCACAAAGCACCCACCGACATTAGAAACAACACCTTTTGTATGGTGGCTGATATTCAATTTTAAATTCCTAATAGCGAGCAGTGTTTTTTGCCTACCCTGCTAAAGAAACCCAAACGTGGCAAGAAGTAATCAAACATTTACTAAAAGTTTTTGTGCTGTTTGCTATTTGCTGTCAGTGCCAGTGCTAGTTTCGTAATCGTAGAATTATTTTAAAGTGTGTGTAAATAAGTTTATATTTTGGACGAAGCACACGTCAGTTATACCTGTGACTATTATTCAATATTTGTACACTCCCCACTCTTTAGACGCTCCATTTAATCGTACATTGAGGCCGAGACGTTACAAAACAATAACAATTCCAAGCAATTAAATCACTTTGATGCTAATTTGGATTAATATTGTGTTGTCCATTTTAGCCTTACGAACAATTAGTTTTGCCTGGCTGAAACAAATACAACTTAAACAACAACAAAAAATAATCGAAAATAGAAAATAGAAACAAAAACAAAAACAAAAACATTTCATTATGGGCTTTTTTTCTTCTTCTAAAATCTCTAACAAACAAACAAACAAACACTTCTATTCTCCAATAAACGAATATGGATATCAAAATGTATCTTGTTTTATTTGGTGCGTATCCATTAGGTTTCGTATCTATTTCTAATGTTTGTCCAGGTTGTATGTGTTTTGTATGTTTGTTCATGGGTTCGATTTGTACTCGTATGTTTTATTTGTCGTACAACACATACGATTAGGTAAATCTAAAATAGATTTATTAGCCAGTTGCATTGTATACGACCTGTGATAATAGTCCTTCATTTAGTGCATATAAATTGGTTAGAAGCAAAGAGAACGATAGCGAGAGAAAGAGAAAGAGACCAAAGGAACCTAGAGTTGTTGAGGAGATGAATATGTCATTTGCCGCTACCAAATAAACACAGACGTTTTCACTTACAGTGTAACGTTGAGGTAATTAATTTGCTAAGCATTTAACCATTTAACCATTTGATTATTTTATTGAACTTTATATGAAAAGGAGTTTCACAACTGAATTAATTAGCTTAAACTTTAAATTGAGATGAATTGCTAAGTTTAAAAAGTTGTATATAGAGTTTTGTGTGTTTAATTTAATTAATGTTTCTTAAAGTTTGTGATGTAATTTTATAGAAATTAGTTGAATACATAGTGCTTCTTCTTCTATAACTCATTTCGATAAAAACACAATAAGTAAAACTCTGAAAATATCGTAAAGAGAAAGTTATTTTAACTATATGAGACTTTAAAGTTTCATCCTTAGTCTAGAATTTTATTGAATTTTATAAAATTTTATTATTAAAAAAAAAAAAATATAAAAAGTTATTTTTCTCTTCTGTATACAAAGGGTGCCAAAGAGGCCATATTAATATTGCTGTGACGTCTGTACAACTATCGCACTGTATTCCTTGAACCATAACAGTCCACTTGAAATTTTCACATACAAGTTAAAAATTAAAGGTGGTCCCACTAGAAAAAAGAAAAATCAGCATAAAGTTTTCTATTTATATTAAATTATAAGATAGGGAATCCTTCGTGGCTGGTTTCGACTTGCGCTTGGCCGGGTTATTAATAAAAAATATTTCAAACTAATTTTCCAAACGGGGTATTGAAGATCATTTATTCTGTCGTAAAAGATGAGTCAGCAATTATATTAACAACCCATAGTTAACATACCGATTTCCTTCTGTATGGAATATTTTTTGAAAATTTTGTTGCTGGTGGAGTTAGTAATCGAAATGGACCAAAAATAATTTCTGTTGAGATCTTCAACTTTTTTCTGATTTTGAATGGCTACGTCAACAAACAAAACTGCCGCATTTGGAGTGAAGGTAATCCTCAAGTGCATGTCGAAATACCGTTACATTCACAAAAACTGTCTGTTTGGTGCGCTTTATGGGCTGGTGGAATCATTGGTCCGTAATTTTTCAAAAACGATGGTGGCCAGAACGTTACAGTCAATGGTGATCGGTATATAGCCATGATTACTAACTTTTTCATTCCTGAATTGAATAACCATGATGTCCAGGAGATGTGGTTTCAAAGAGACGGCGCAACATGTCACACAGCTCGTGCCACAATAGATTTATTGAAAAACACGTTTGGTGAACGCCAAATTTCACGTTTTGGACCTGTGAATTGGCCTCCAAGATCTTGTGATTTAACACCGCTAGACTACTTTCTGTGGGGCTATTTAAAGTCCTTGGTCTATGCGGATAAGCCACAAACGCTTGACCATTTGGAAGACAACATTCGCCGTGTTATTGCCGATATACGGCCACAAATGTTGGAAAAAGTCATCGAAAATTGGACGTCCAGATTGGACTACATCCGCGCCAGCCGTGTCGGTCATATGCCAGAAATCATATTTAAAATGTAATGCCACAAGATTATCTTTCGGATAAATAAAATTCATGTCAATCGAATAATCCATCGTTGTTTTTTGGCAACTTAAAGTTATATACCTCTATAAAAAACACCCTTTATAACCCATGAATTTTTTTCGTAAATCGTATATGACTTTTTCCAAACATTTTGCATTCAGTTTATGACCATCAACTTTACCATACCCAATGGAACCAAATATTTTTATGGATATTTTACATAAAGAATATAAGTTCAAAGTATATTCGAATCGAAAAATTAATTATTTTCGGTTTAGGTTGTTAAGTAAACTACCCCTTGCCCCTTCCCGATTATGCCCAAAATTTACACAACAATTCATCTCCATATACCAAAAGCACATACTAAATTTCATTTTGATATGTCAAACGGTATGACCTGTACAAACTACACAAAAACAGTGGCATACACTAACTAACATTGTTTCACTCGTTGTAGTGAAACAATTTTTGGGTATCGAACCCATAACCCCCAGGCTGAGAGACTAGCATCCTACCTACTAGCCTAATTAATTCATATTTTATATTACCGAAAAGCGATGAAATCAGTTCATATTATTTATGCTCAAAATTTGGTCTGCGTTTTGGAGGAAGAAAAATAAAATAAATCAATAAAACATTTTTAAAAATAATCTAATGGTTGTCATTATTTAAATATATCATTAATAAATTTTGTATGGTTGTCTTTTCTCATTGGATACAAATTTCGAGTTAATTCGAGTTATTCGAGTAATTTAAAAATACGATTAAATGGAGACTCTACTAAATACATAAACCATTTCTGAAGCACTGTAAAAGTAAGAGTCTTAAAATTTAGTGTGGATTAATTTTAAAGCAAAATCGAACCAAATATTGTAAGGACAGTGATGAAGTGGACGGCTCAGCTAGATTTATAATAAAAATTGAACTTATCTATTGGAGAAAAGGCTAGTTCCTATACGTATTTTACTGGTTGCTTAAGCCAGATCTTCAGGAAAGCTTTTTCCTAATTTTAAAAAATATTCTCTATATAAGTAATAGAATTCTAAAAACAAAATAAGAATAAATAATAAATTGAAATGAGAAGTTTACTTCTGCAATTAAACGCTTCATTTAATTCTGAAATCTTATTTTGCGAAAGGCTTAACAAGTTGTGAAAATCCTGTTTCTATGTTTTTTTAAAGGCTTAATAAATATCTTCGATATTTGCTTTCAATTAAAATGAATATACATACATGACATATATACAATTTTGGGAATGTATACATCGTCCCCTTAATAAAACAATAGTGTATACTCATGTACATTATTATTTTAACTGATTCTAAATGTGGTAAAAATTTGGTGAAATTCTACTTCCACAAAGTGGGTCAAAAGATCAATTGAAATATTAGCTTATAATTGCGTGTTTGAAATTTTTCATTAATAATTTAATAATTGTGTAAGTACAGGTGTGCTGTTTTAATTAGTTGTTACTCTGAATATAATTTCAAAGCAAAATAGTATATAAAAAGCATACACTATTTTTATTATTTTTATTAATTTATAACAAAATAAAATCGTATATTGATATACACTATTTTTAAACAATATATTATTTGGAGTCAATTCAAATAAAATAGTGTATAATGATTTTCATACATATTGTAAAACAAATAAAATAGTCTAAGTGACATCATGGTACTTTGAATCTCATTTATTTGCAATTAAAGCACTTGTAAATTAATGAAATATCATCTACTGGTAGCCTGATTATTCCACCGCATATTTAAATGACCACAACTCAAAACCATCGATTACTTTCTGAAATATTACGGTTTTCCCCGATGTCTAATAAAACAAAACCTTTAAACTCCATTATCTCGAAATGTTGAAAAAATTATACACTATTGTTTTATTGCGGGGACGATATTAACTATTTAATATTATTGCTAATGACCCATAATATTTTAAAACAATTTTTTTTCATATTATTTATTGTATCTTCACTTTCTTTGAACTAACAATAACTACTCATATCTTTAGTCTAAAGAAAAATTATAATAAGAGAAAAAAGAAATAAAAATATACTTAATTAAGTCAAGCCAATGCTAGACAGAAAAATTTATAGTGCACGGTGGAGGTCATCATTTGTGGGTCATCTCTCTGATGTTCGGACGAGAAAAGCAATGTCCCTTCTTCTTAAACGACCATTTAGGATATTATGGCTCAACGAGTTTCGATGCGTTTCTAAGCTTATTTATTTTTGCTGTAACTAGTGGCACGTTTAGAGCTTTGTGAATGTTTGAGTTTTTAATGTACCAGGGTTCCACTGTAATCATGAGTAAAATTATTTATTTTGGCACCTTTGAATTTTGTGTAGGTTTCAAGCTGAGGCAGTACCCCACAAGTGAATGCAATATCACCATATTGGTTTAGGGATTGAATTAGAAGTAGAAGTTTGCAATCTAAGCTCAGGGTTGAGTTTGAAGCCAATTAATTTTCACTGCTTTCAACTTCGTTTGTCTCAGCTTGGCTTATACGTGATCTTTCGATCAAGATGTATACCAAGGTATTTAACCTCCAGGTGTTGTGGTATAGTGTAGTTATTTATTCGAATATAAGGGCATGAGTCTCTTAGAAATGTGAGTGTTATGTGAGTACAATTTTTTGGCTTTAGTTTTTATTCTCCATTTTTGCAACCACAATTCCAAAGAAAATAAATGGTCTTGTGGAAATTTCGATGCCACTTGAGAACTTTCGTGAATGCTTAGAAAAGCAGTGCCGTCAGAAAATGTCGATATGTGTACTCGATTGCTAGTTGGCATATCGGATGTATACAGCAAATATACTACCTTGCCGAACTCCAGCTTTAATTGGTCGAGGTGAGCTTAAAAAACCTCTTTCTTTAAGTATAAACTTACGACCAGTTACGTAACTTTTTAACAGATTCTAAAAAATAGTGGGCAATTTTTGCTTCAATTCTGGTTTCCGGAAGGGTACTTCAATCACAAAGTGAGTTTAATGATCACGATACACGGCACAATCGTTCTTTAGACAGCACTCTTAGTCCTGTCAAGTGTCTCTTATAGAAAAAATGCATTAAGTCTTTAAAAAATTATCCGAATTTCATAAAACTTGGTATATTTGTAAATATCAGTTCAGTAGTGCTCATGATTGTTGCGGTCACGCACCCTTACGATGACAATATTTTAACGCAAGCATATTCACGCGCAATTAATTAAAAAACGGTTTCAGTTCTGCACCTCCCTGATTAAAACAAATGTAAATATTTGCATCAATTTGTAATAATATGGGTTTTCACTATGGTTATAGTGCAAATTTGCATATTGCAATGTGGCTCATGAAAAAGTACAAAAGAAAAATATAAAATACAAATAGGAAAATAATAAATAAAATTATTTTTTGATTTTTATAAACAATTTGATTTAATATTTTTCCTTTTTTTACAAATAATTCAAAAATGGTTGTTTATTTTTATTTGCATCTGAGTAAATATGCACAAATATTTACTCAAGATTTTTTTAGTGCAAACGAAGCGAAAGGAATCAAATTTCAACTAGATATATTTTGTTGTTGTGTTGATAAAAACGATGTATTTTTGCTCACGTTTGCATCGTTTTTTTTTCACTACCCGTCGTGAAAACCCCTAATGTGTTATTGTCAATATATAGGGTGTTTTTATAGAGGTATAGAACTTTAAGTTGCAATAAAACAACAATGGATTATTCGATTGACATGAATTTTATTTATCCGAAAGATAATCTTGTGGCATTAAATTTTAAATGTGATTTCTGGCATATGACCGCCGCGGTAGGCGCGGATGTAGTCCAATCTGGACGTCCAATTTTCGATGACTTTTTCCAACATATGTGGCCGTATATCGGCAATAACACGGCGAATATTGTCTTCCAAATGGTCAAGCGTTTGTGGCTTATCCGCATAGACCAATGACTTTACATAGCCCCACAGAAAGTAGTCTAGCGGTGTTAAATCACAAGATCTTGGAGTCCAATTCACAGGTCTAAAACGTGAAATAAGGCGGTCACCAAACGTGTCTTTCAATAAATCTATTGTGGCACGAGCTGTGTGACATGTTGTGCCGTCTTATTCAAACGACATCTCCTGGACATCATGGTTATTCAATTCAGGAATGAAAAACTTAGTAATCATGGCTCTATACCGATCACCATTGATTGTAACGTTCTGGCCACCATCGTTTTTGAAAAAGTACGGACCAATGATACCATCAGCCCATAAAGCGCACCAAACAGTCAGTTTTTCTGGATGTAACTGTGTTTCGACATACACTTGAGGATTACCTTCACTCCAAATGCGGCAGTTTTGTTTGTTGACGTAGCCATTCAACCAGAAGTGCGCTTCATCGCTAAACAAAATTCGCTTATGAAAATCGGGAACAACGGTAATCTCGTTTTGGGCCCATTCGACAAATCTCCGCCTTACTGTTCAGGCGTGAGTCTATTCATGATGAATTTCCAAACCAAACTGAGAATAAATCACTTGACAGCTGTTAAATCGGTCGCCATCTTGAAAAGTAATGCCAACTTAAAGTTACTTCGCTATCATCTAGTTTAAAATTTGAAACGTTAACAGTTTTTTTTAAGAAATATTGAAATATGAGTTTTTCGTTCAGTAGTTAAATGCCCTCTAGTGCCGTCAAAAGGAAGTAAACCTTAGAAATTATTTTACATTCGTTCGAATTACGTTGTTATCTGTCGAATAATATATCTTTTGCTACAATATAAGATATATGTATGTATGTAGCTATTTTTTGTATTTTTGTCAATGGCACAAAGCACTGTGCACCGTGAGCCTTTGGCAATATTTGTGTATTTCTGTCCTTTGGCCTAAAATATATTAAAAATTAGTTTCAAATCTAAAGCTCAAACAAAATAAATAAAAAGGTGGGTGCAAAGGTGAAAAGTTATTGTATTTTTTGTTGTTGTTGTTTATTTTTGGATATACCAAACTCTACCACACACGATTTGTTGATATTTATTTAAAGACTTTATCGATGTTTTTGGTCATTGTGGGCACAGTTCAGTGGAGTGGCCATGCGGTGGTCATGTTTAAACTCCAACAAACAATGGAGATGTTAAAACGTCGATACAATGAATGCATGTGTATATTAATTTGTTAGATAAATATTAGTTTTAGTTTAGATTAATGCGTTTTGCATTTTAACATTTATTATCAATGTTCTAAACGACGAATATAATGGATTTTTAAATTACTCTACATTTAAATAGAGATTTATTATTACGTGCATGTGTGTGTGTATGTGTGTGTGTGTGTGTGTGTGTGTGTCTGTGCATGTTTGTGTTGTGCTAAGAAATTTAAAAATCCATTTAAATTAATTGAAAATTACATGAAATAAATGTAAATACACGTTGAACATAAAATTATTTTTTTAATTTTTTTTTTCGTTTTTATACTATAATCCATCCTCTAATAAAGATGATAAATATTCACATTAAACCAAATTATACCTTTTCCAAACTTTTATTTCTTTTTACTTTTTTCATTTTGCTATTTTGGTATCTGACAATTTTTTTTCGTTGCTGCCAGCCAGCCAGCCCGCTTTCTGTCTTGTTATTAAGTATAAAAAATGCTAATTTAAAAAAATATATTCTTGTATTTTTCTATTTTTGAGTTTTGGCCAGAAAACAAATGTTGGTAACAACATTGCCGCCATTGGTTTAAGGTAGTGTGGTGGTTTTTAAGGACCTCTTTCACCACTGCTTTACTTGAGTTTTTGATCTATGAACTGTGTTTAGTGTGTGACTGTCTGTGTGTGAGTGTGTGTGTGAAGATGTGCATTTTTTCCATTTTTTTAAAGGGATTTACCCTGACCCTAAATCAAGCTTATACTTAAATAAACATATGTGTAACGTCATAAAAATATAAAAAATGGCTTAAAGCAAATCTGTCTTTCTGTCTTCTTTCTTAAATACTGTTGCATGTTTGGCTCTACTAAAGTAAAAAAAATTAAAAAAAAAAATATAAAGTCAAACCAAACCGGTTCACATACTTTTGTGAATTCAAAATTTAAATAAGAGGAAATGAATATAGTAGAAAAAAGTAGTTAAACCATAACTTTGTTTCATATTAGCTGACTATATGTAGGGGTATTCATTAAAGGCAATGCACTTTCTGCAACTAAAAATATCATTGGGTAGCCGTAGCCTATTTTTTATTTAACATTTTAACATCTCGACTTTGTAACTTTTGAGAACTTGAATAATTCTTGGAATAAAAACACCTACAATGGATTTCGCCAGTACTAGAAAATCTGGATGGAGTAGTGAAAAAGTCGTAATAATGGAAATTCGATTAAAACATTTACACATTGAAAGTAGAGAAAAAACATTTGTTTCTTCTCACTTTCACTGTGAACTCTTGGGGTTAGAAACTATTTCTCTCTGTTATGATTAGTGCGATCGACCTCAAGGGTCTTAATGATAAAAACAAAATAGGAACAAACAAGTTCCCTAACTTGCACTTTCCATAGAATTAATATCAAAGTAGCAAAATTTACATTGCAATTACAATTGCATCGATGTTCCAATGAGTTAATAGAGTTGAATAATCTTCTTTCACCAATGACATTTTTTGACATCGCCTGCATTCAATTGTAATTGAATTTTTTTCAATTTCAATTACAATTAAATGTGTTTGCAGGATGACCTAATTTGCAGAGAGACTGAAAAGGAGAATCACAGAAACTGACTGTTTCCAAAAAAAAAAAAACTAAAATATGAGTTCTGTTTTTCTAACGACTAATTGGTATTAATTAACGTATATACTTTTCATTTAGTGTTATCTAATTTTGTTTGTTTGGCGTTTGTTTGTCCAGAAAAACTTAGAAAAAAGCTGGCGTCAGTCGGCAAAATCGCCGATTAAACAGCCCTGTTTAAGAATGTGAACTTGTATCAACACCCCACACTTTTTTGCGACAAAAGCACAGTGAAATCAATAGTAAATCAGTCAAGTGCGAGTTAGACTTACATATGTAGGGTTCCGTCCTATGTTTAGTACAGCTTTAAAAATTCAAGTTGTTAATTTTTTCATGTCTTATGTGGCAACCTTTAATTGTAAAATTAAAGTCATATTCACGAAAATTGCATTACTATTGGAACACCTTTTAAATTTTAGTAATTGTTGTTATATCGGCCATGGTAATACACTTTCTATAAAAATATCAGGCACTGATGGACCACCCTTTATGTAGCGGCCGAAGAACAACATCTGCTGTAAACATTTCAAGTCATCTCTCTGCCGGAACACCCTTTAATTTTGTTATTTTTATAGCGGCTATGGCATTTCTCTTTCCATGAATATATCAAGAGTCTATCTTATACGAGAAAAACATGTCACTGTCGGAACACCCTTTAATTTTTAGTAGTCGTCATAGCGGCCGTGACAACACATCGCATCTTCTTTTCACTGTTTTTATAGGGGCCATAGTAATACACAATTTGTGAAAATTTCAAGAGTCTATCTATTATGGTTAAAAAATTAGGCTTTATACATTCAAATCACACCACTATCGGAAAACCCTTTAATTTTTAGGTTTATTTTTTTAAACTTGTTTATAAAGCGAACTAAGTTTTAATTATAGTATGTAAATTTTTGGTGTATTCCTCCTACAGTTCAAGATATAAACACATATTCGTGAATAACACCTCTCTATCGAAACACCCTATAAATTTTAATATTTGTTGCTATAGCGGCCACAAATATACACCTTCTGTGAAAATTTCAAGAGTCTACCTATTATGGTTCAAAACTTAGGCCTTATAAATGCAAATCACGCCACTATCGGAACACCCTTTAAGTTTTAAGTTTATTTTTTAGACTTGTTTATAAAGCGAACTAAGTTTTAATTACTGCTTCCATATTTTTAGTGTATTCCTCCTGCAGTTAAAAAATAAGCACATATTCGTGAATAACAACTCTCTATCGGAACACCCTATAAGTTTTAGTATTTGTTGCTATAGCGGCAACAGCTATTTTGAGAGTCTACCTATTACGGTTTCAGAGATAAAAGGCGCTGACAGACGGACAGACATTGTAGGGAAAATAATAGTGTTTCGTTTTTACCCTTTGGGTACGGAACCCTAAAAAAGGAAGGAAATATATTTCATTTCAATTAATTCTGAACAACATTTGGTCACTTTAACTTTAATTGTCTTAAATGCTTTAGAAGTTCATTTTTAGTGTTTTCCAAATTTTAATGGTTTTAAAATGTATTTGAAGTTTGTTCAATTGCATGTAATGATTGTTGACTAATTACAATACTTAATTAATTAATAATGTAATTGAATATTTCCGATTATAATGACACATAATGTATAATTTAAAATGTCCAATTACTAGTTACAAGTAATTGACATTTTTCAATTACAATTACATGTATTAGTAATTGTAATTAGGAATATCTAATTACACATTACGTGTAATTATAATTGTAACTAAAATAAAATTGAAACCCATGTCTGAATAGACATGATCTCTTCGCTCGACTTAAATTTTCTCCTGTCGAGCAATTTCTTTAAATATGGATAAATGAAAAAGTCTCAGGGAGCGGAGTCTAGCAACACCTCAAAAGTAAAATGTGTATTTTTGCCTAATTTTGTACTGATGTAAAATCAGTTTATTTTCTTGAGTAAATGGGAACGTTTTTTTATCTTAATTCGTTTAAAAATGGTGTAAATAACTCTCTGATGATTCCAAAAATAAACATGACCAATGCCCTACAGACCAAACTTAATGTCTTGCTTTTCTTCGGGGACTTTTCGTCAAGTTAAATCCATTTTCTTTTTGGTGTGTAGTGGTAAGTCCACGTTTCACTAATATATCGGAGAATAAATTTATTAGAGTAGCGAGGGAAGAGCTCTAGCAAGCTGCTGGCTTTTTCATACCAAATTTTTTATGCAAAACTGAAATCTTTGATCAGCTGATATGTCCGTGTGTCCGTTAAATCGTGCATTTTAAACAGTCTTTCACTCAAACCTATATCGCTGAGTTAATCATAGTTTTCGAAAGATCAGCCTAAACTGGATGTGATGGAAGAGACCATCTTCCTCCATTTTAGATTTATCTCTTCTAGAAATTCTAAACAACTTTTAAATGTTTTGCGTTGCATCCGGAATACTCTTAATGTGAGTTATTAATTTAATCTATGATATTTTTTCATTATTGCATTTTTCTTTACAATTTCTTCTATTCAAACAAACACCACTTTTCCAAAGTATTGTTGTTATTGTTGTTGTTTCAAAAGTCCATTCATATGTTTAACAATTTTTCACATACTTTTGTACAAATAATAAACAAATTTGCTCACACTCCCAAGAATTTTTGCAAGTTGACGAGCGGAGAAGTCGTTGTAGTTGTTGCTTAACTGGTGGTATTTTCAGACGTCTCGTCATCATTTCATATGGAATGCACTGCACGTCATTTAATACAATAACATTTAATATTACGTATTGCTTGTCGTATTTTTTCATATTTTCATTGTCTCCTAAAAACACATTAATATAAATTTCATTTTATTTCTAAAAATTTAATTTTATTTTTACATTTCGTTTCTTAGTTGGTCGTTTAATGTTGGTTGTTGAATTTCTTCCTTTGCATAACAAATAAAATAGAAATAGAAAAATTACAAAAAAAAAAATGGATTTTTTCATTCTTTCCTTAATACAACAATAACAAATAATAATTGCATTTCCTTGAGACAATCATTAAGTTTTATATGTAAAAATATAAACAACAACAAATACTTTTTAAAAGACTTTGTTGATTTAGCTTCTGACGTAAAGAGTACAAAAAATGTAAAAACCATAAAGCAACAGCAGTGGTAAGAATTAAAAATGTTTCTGTAAATACATCCAACCACTTTACCTGTTGGAAATTCATAAGGGCTGTTTCCATTTTCCGACAGGGATTAAACTGTCATACGGTTGTCGGAATTGGTAACTCTGTTGTAATTGTATCGTGAATGACCTAACGCCAGAACACGCTTGTATTTTTCCCCTTAATTGTAGTTTTTCCAGTAAGTAATTGTCTCATTTGTAGTATAAAAGGTTTACGTTGGATTTTCTACCCACCACTGCCTCAACAAAAAATTGCTTTTTGGCTGTCGAGAATGGTGTATTTCGATGGGATAGTTACTGAAATCATTTAAGCGCATAAAAAAGTCGACCACTAACTTTATGGATACCTTTACGACCCCTTCTTTATACCTTCATCTATCATACATCCATTAATTCTCGAACTGGCCTTAGCTTTTAAACTCGGCTGCAATCTTTAACTTCTTCACGGCTCCCCATAGCATTGAAATTTAATATGTGTCAGCCTGTGTTAATAAGTCTAATGCTGGACAGAGCTGGCCAGTTCTGCCTCAGCCTCTTCCAGGCATAGTTTGCAAATAGCTTCATCTTTCATGTTGTCCCAGAATACTTGAACTTTCTATGACCCATCACTTAAGCCGAAAGAAATTTTTTGAATTTCTCGCTGAGGGACTTATTTAACTCTTCCAGATTCCTCCATTGATTATTCCGTCGCGGTTTTGTTTGATTTGATCAACATAAGAATACATAATATTCCCAGTAATGTAGAAAGATGTTTATCCACAGCTCCATTTGCGCAGTTAAGTCTATACTAAAACTGGAAGCAGATTGGTATCCTGAGTTTGCTTGACATGAATTAGCAGATACAAGACCTAACTACGATCTTGTTATATAGCCGCCAAAAGGACGAGTTATAAGTGGGACTTTTGATAGTACACTGAGCTACGGTGAGCCATATCCTCATGCCTGCCAGTCGATTTTCTAATGGTAACATTTTGGAAAGTATTATTTATCGAAACTATCCAGTTAGTTAGCCACTAGGATCGAGCGAATTTAAATATTTTTTCTCGGATAACATGAAGTCATTAGATTATCCGAGTCAGCGGCGGTGACTAGATCTCCAAAATTGTCTTCTAAAAAAACTAAATTTTTTTTAAATTTATTTAAAGAAAAAGCGATTGTTCAGGTATTTGCCTGGAGCAAATATTGAAGGCGTCTTTGAGTTGTGGTCCTTTTTAAAAAAATCTTAAAACCCATTTTAAAGAATGATCTACGCGACACATTTAAAATCAGCTGTAGGCCATCTAAATTACATAAATTCTAAAATATTTCACAAGGTTAATAATGTACACTAAAAGAAAAAGTACCCACTAAAAGTTAAAATTACCAAGACCTAATACTCCCTGCAGTGTATAAAATTCCAGTAGGGTATTTTATATATTTTTTTAATAGAAAAAGAAAAGCTAACTATCCAGTCCGGTGTAAGTTTTTATTGTTGTAGCCTTGTGTATGCAAATTTGTTCTTGTAGTTGTTCAATTTTACTGTCATTGCTGGCTTTAATTGCATTTCATAAGAAATCCATTTTTACACATTTTTGCCTAAAAGTTTATTAATTCATTTTTTTCTCTACTTCCTTGAATTTTACTCTTCTTTTGTTTAGTAAATTTTCTATTTTTCTTGTTTTTTTCTTCTTTAATTCCATTAAGTAGTGGATTAAATTATTATTTCCATGGCTAATTATTGTTTTAAGTTGGCTTTGACATGATGTTTCCTGTATAAAATTATGATTTTAATTGTTGTTTTAGATTAAGTTTTTTCGTTAAGTGTAACATTTTTAATATTTTTCGTGTCAGGTAATTATTTATTAAAAGTTACTTTTTAAATACAAATAAAAACATTTAAGATACAAAATAAAAGTTTTATCAACTAAAAGTTCATGCTTGGCAAAAAACTAAATATTAAATATTTTTAAATCAATAATAAATAAAAAAAAGGAATTCTTATTTTTTAAAGGTGAGGCAAAATAACGCTGTACAACAAAATCAATTTTTTTTTTAAATAACAAGGTTTCGATAGCAGCTTCTGATATATGAACCAAATCAAAAAACCATACGTCATGTCTGTTTATTGTACAGTAGCAACGATGAGTGCAAAATAATAAACATTGAAGACCCATGAGCTAAAGACCATGAGCTTGCAGAGTTTACATAAGCAGGTTTGAATAAGTATGAGTAAATGTTGAACATGATAACAATAAATGCTTTGAGTGAAATAAGAACACAGTTCAAGTGTACAAACAAAAAAACACAGAACAATATTGATATCTTTTATTTTAAGGTTTTCATTCTTTAAGAAATACTGAAAACCAAAGCCACTAGTGTAAGCAAAACGCGCTTAGCCTTATCCAAAAGTTCTACACAGCTACTAAATTAAATACTTTGAATGCTTCGAACACGAGTAAATACCAAGCTCACTAATATAGAAAGTTCTTTTTACTTTTTCAGCTTATTGCGTTATGGATACGAACAGAGGTTTGCTTACTAATAGTATGCTAGGTTGTGTTCAAGTATGACCACTTGCTCATGAGCTAATGAGCACACTCATTTATTGAGCTTGCTAATACAACTATTTAGTTTCTATAAGTTTAAAATTGAACTTGAAGGCCAGCAATTAGTCAAAATTTGTTATAATATCTTTTAAAATAAAGGTGATAGCAAATATAGATTTTATTCTGATGCCCATCTTAGATATTACAATAAAAACAAACCTTATTAGCTGCACTTTCGGTGATAAGATACATTATGTTACAACAAAAATAATGAACAGCAAACTTAAAACAAAAAACGTAACAGTTTTTTACTCCTATTATTAATCATTGAAATTTTGTGTAAAAAGCAGAGCTATCGGCCTTGCTCCCAGTGCTACATTCTGATCAAGGTCCTTAAAAGTCCTAGAAAAATTTTAGTATTTAAAAGTATTGAGAATGTGCAAAAGCGAGAAGAGCACATTTAAGCCCCCTTCTGTACACAGAAAAAATTTTTGCTCCAATTAAGGGTTTTACTTAGTTTCAGATACAAATTTAATTTAATATTTAATTAATTCAATTATTTATTTAATTAGAATTTTATTTTGGTCTTTCTTAATTAATTATATAATTGTATCAATTAAAAATTTAATTAAAATTTTATTTGAAACTAATTAAAACCTTTAATAGAAGCCACACATTTTTTTCTTTGTAATATAACTCAAAAGAAACTTTCAAAACGCCAGGGAGAGAAAAGGGAAAAACAGGATTTTTATAGGGCTGAACCCATTTAAATGCAAAAGGCTATTTTCAATTTCATCGGACTCATGTAAAAGAATAGGGGAAAAATGGTCATTTATGTTTAAAAATCATGTGTTTCGTGTTAATCTCATAAAATGCCCAACCGACTTCAATAATTTCTTTCTTTGTGCAACTTTGATAACAGATTTGATATACTCGTATTGGACACGGTAGATGGCGCTGTTGTTAAGATTTTAAAAATGCTTTCTTCTGTGTTAAGGGTGGTTAAAGCGGTAGGAAGCAAGGGTTTTTACCAGTTCTTAGAAAGACTTTAAATAACCCAAGTTACGTCGCACAGTGGTCAATTTCGCGAGATAGCGGTCAAAACTCTATAACTTTTGACCGGATTGGTATTTTTTTACGCAATTTGTTTTGTTCAATAGGAGGGACTTTAAGCTTGAATTTGCGTGTTCAAACGTAAAAATCGACTGATAGGAACGTAAGTAATGTGGAGTTAAAAATGCATTTTAATTTTTTGTTGAGTTTCCATGTAAAAGTTGAATATTTTGACATTTTAAATAGGTATTTTTTTATAATTTCTTATTTTCTTCAATCGTATTTTACAACCAATACTTATTTATTATTCCTAAACTTAATTTTGGTCAGAAAATGCCAACATTTGGCCCCTGACATTTATTTAGTCTCAATATTCAATATTCTTGTGAGGATTAAACTGAAAAATAACACTGCAATTCCCAACAATATCAATACCATTTGGATATATTATATACAGAACACAACATCGATAAAATTTTAAGTAAACTTTTGCTATTGATTTAAAGTGCACGTATATTTTATTTAAATGTATTAATAAAAATTTATACTAAAATTAGAAACAAATTATAATCTTTAAACTAGTATTAATTAAACAATATTAGTAAAAAATTCATCCAAATAGCTTTGATTTTCATTTTGCAGTAGTTGTTTAGCTTCTTCATCTAACTCTAATGAGATTGATTTCCATTTTTGTCGAATACTGGACATATATGGGTCTGATGTGCACAACAAAATATTAAAAAGATCTTCATTAGTATAATATCTGGAAATTTTTCTTGTATTGTGCTCGCGAAAGAATCTGTAGTCTTTGTTCCTTTTTTCTTGCGCTTCTTCTGAGAGATCTCCAATTGGAAGCATATTGTGCTGAATTATTTGTTCCCCATGGAACAAAATTTTGTGAACTGTGGTTGGCATATGTCTCCAAGAATATTTTTGGTTATAAAGGGTTGCTGTCTCATTAGCATACTGACCAAATTTTTTTGCATCTATCTTTTTGCTACATCCTATGATTTGGAATCCTCGTATTAAATCATAATCTACTCCAGTTATAGAAGCTGCAGTTTCTGGATCGGAAAAAAATCTCCTTGCTGTGTTTCCATCATTAGAATTTCCTTCTCCTTGCTTTGGCTGGTCAATTATAAGGCCTATCTCACGGTATTTTTCTTGAATATCTTTTTTTTTTTGCTTTCTTTTTTCCAAATTTTCTTTGTTGTTTCTCACTGTTTCGTCTAACGGGCCAAATTCCAAATCGTATCCCAATTTAAGAATATGCTCCATAAAACGAATTCTAGCATGAAGAGGTGACATTCCAAATTCATA
The DNA here is from genome assembly GCA_949628195.1 of Phasia obesa. Lineage (NCBI taxonomy): Eukaryota > Metazoa > Arthropoda > Insecta > Diptera > Tachinidae > Phasia > Phasia obesa. Next base: position 78,774,522 of record OX451219.1, on the reverse strand, counting down.
TGCTTCATTAAAACTATCGTCTTGTGTTGGTGGTTTGCTCAATTGACTTGATGTTTTTTGGCATATGGTGCAGCTTGACGAAGACTTTGTTTCGGTTAAAGCTTGTGCAACTTTTCCATCGATCATTGTAAGTGACATTTTAAAGTTAACTTCGATGCATTGGTCATTAAATTCAAATATCACTGGTTGAAGTTCTTTAATTTCATCTCTTATTTTGCCAACTTCCTCAGTTATGACATCATCAGTTTCTTTTTTGTAAGCAAACTTTATTGGTCTACAAAATTTTGTTGACGAGGGAATTTCATTCTTCCATACATCTATCTCTGCAGCTCTACTAGTTGACGGCTCTGAACCAATATAAGTTTTTGTTAAACGTAATGGAACGAAAGAAATCATGAATAAATTGGCTTCTGATGAATTTTCCGCATTACATTGTTTGTATTGTTTCTGGCCAGAGGACCCATCACATCCCCATTTAGAAATTAAAGTCATTCTGCAATTTTAAACTTCTTTAAATAGTCAGCATCAAATTTTTTTAATAATCGTTCTGCAGTGTGTTCAAGAAGATCCTGCAATTTTATTTCTGCTGAACTTGAAGTTACACTAATAGCAGTTGGTGAAGGTAAGCAATCTTTTTTGGCAGAAACTATATCTCGATATGATGGAAAAATTCCACAATTTTTTTCATTGGTTCGCTTCCGCAATTCTGTATATTGGTTTTTAGTCATTTTCAAATCCAAAACTAGTGCAAATGCTTCTTCTGGAGTAAATTTATTTTCTTCAGTTGGTGTCGGCATACTTTCTAAAATCCTTTTTGTTCATCTGGGGCTTGCTTCCACTATTTTTTCAATGATAGCAATTTTACTCTTTTTAGTTTTCGATGGTTGAATTTGATGCAGAAATGAATCCTTTATGATGCTTCAAGAAACTTCTTCATTGATATGTTTAAGCTTGCGTCTTCGTGATCTTTCACTACAATTATCAATTGGCTTTGCTGGTCGATCACCTTTTCCAGTTTGATGGCTTTTTAAAAATAAGTTTATTTCTTAGCCATTCTTGGTTGCGTGAGTAAAACAATTTCTTGTTTCTGGAACATTGATTATACTGTTTTCTTAAAGTATTTAAAAAGTTTTTTATTTTTAAGTTATGAATTTTAATTTCTTGTTTGTCGCATATTTTGAAGAATGGATTATTCATTATATGTAAAATAATATCATAATTCATTATATGTAAAATAAGATGAAAATCTTTCCGTTCAAAATATATATCAGATAGAACACTATAACTGAATTTAGCCATTGTTTAAACAATAATCAAGAAAAAATTAATGCATGGATTAATATACTATTGCTCGAATTTTCAACATGATCTTTTTTACCTCTTTGAAATCGTAATATAACAGGTCCTTGGTTTTACCAGTTATTTCCATTGGTTTTAAATTTATTTGCAATTTTCAGGTATTTAAGTTATGTAATATTAGATGGCAATAAAATCATTTTTTACCTTTTCCAAATGAATTGCCAGATACCACATAATTTGTCAAAATTTTGATACACCCTTCTATGTGGACTAGGTCCAAATATGGGCCAACTTCTCCTAATTTCAACAGAATTATTTTTTGGGTCAATAAGAACTCTTGTACAAAATTTCATCAAAATATATGCATAACAGCCACTTTCACATACAAATAACTTCTCAAAAAATATGACGTGCATTTGTACCGAATATCTTACATTGGGTCAGAAATTGCTGTAGCTCAAAAAGTGCAGTCCCGATGCATGGACATGTATATATAGGAATGTAGGGGAGAGTTAGGACTACAAAATAGTAAATTTGTGTTTTGACTCAGCTTGACTCACAGGCGTTGTGCTCTATGAAGTAGGAAATTTCCGAGAAATTTGACCTTTTTTAAAAAAAATATTTAAATTGTTCTGAAAACCGTAGAGCTTCACTTTTTTTACCAGTAATAGGAAATAAGTTAAGTTACCACACAAAATTTATTTCGTCCAAAAATCTTGAAAAACAAAAAAGTTATGATCATTTAAACTTTAAAAATTAACTAAAAATATCATAAATTTACTAAATTCTGAAAAAGCCCATTTTGGACCACCCTGTTCTCAGTGAAATAGTTGAAATAGAGTTCTAATTTTTTGGCTCCCGAGGTTTACTACTGTCTACTTTCATATGAGTCTAATAACTTTAAAATCGGAGAACAAAAACCAAAAGGAGTTTTGGCCGCTATCTCAAAATATTGACCACAGTGCGTCGGTGGAATAAGTTAGTAATAATAATTTAATTTATTTTTCTACAAGTAGCAGCTGCAATAGAAATGCTTAAATCACTTACATCTCTCCTTATTTTCTTCACTTCACTTTATTTGAAAGAGTTTTTAAAAAGAAATTTAAAAAAAAATTTCGATATTTGCAAATTAATGCAAATATCATCTGGCCAAGAAGAAAGTCGAGATCAGATAGAGAGACGGGAGTGCTTTCTTCTTTGAATGTCCATCACACTGGATAGCATCAGGCTTTGGACCAACACGGGCAGTCGCACTTCAAATATGGATGCTTTACGGACTCGACAGCAGGAGGCTTACTTAAAGTATTGCAGTTGTAAGTTACCTATCGGGAAACAGAACGATTTGAGGAATAAAGGGAGTCGAAACGAGATCCATAAAGTTAGTGGTCTGCTTCGGTGACCCCGTTCCAAAAAAGCAGAGAATATGATGACGGAAGTTACAGAAGCAAGAAATGATACCGAAAAAGGTAATGTGTTTGTTGATCATTTAAAAATCGTGTTTACTCCAATTGTCTCGATTGATATAGCTGAGCTCCCACCTATCAATGTTAGTCCGGCAGTTACCCTAAGGTTTGAGCTTCGAGATATTGAAAAGGCAGTAACTGATTTAAACTCTAAGAAAGCTCCTGGTATTGATAACATAAGTAACAAGATGTTATTTGAATTGCCCCGTATAGCCTAAAAATTATTATTTTTGTTTTTAATGCCATTTTACGTTTTGAGTATTTTCTTACAAAGTGGAAGATTTCTTTGATTACTATGATACCTAAGCCTGGAAAAGACAACACCAAGGTTGAATCATACAGACCTATAAGCCTATTATCAAATATATCAAAGCTGTTTGAAAAAATATTAATAATTATGTAGAAAACAATTCTGAGCGCCAAAGGATGTATTCCGAACCATCAATTTGGCTTCAGAAAACAAGATAGTGCGATCCAGCAAATACACAGATTAGTAAATGTAATTAAAAAGACCTTTGGACAAAAAAAAAAAAAAAAAAATACTGTTCTGCACTTTTTATCGACGTTTCAAGCATTTGACAAGGTATGGCACGAAGGCCTTATATGCAAGTTAAAGCTGAATTTGCCCAAAAACTTCTATAAGCTCATAAAAAATTATTTAACTGATCGAAAGTTTATACTAAAAGAAGGAGATTTCTTAAGCTCGTCTCAGCTCATTAAAGCCGGGGTTCTACAGGGTAGTATTTTGGGACCCATTTCATACTTGGTGTACACATCCGATATGCCAACTAGCAATCAAGTGCAACAATTGCTGATGACACAGCTTTTTTAAGTATTCATGACAGCGCGCAAGTAGCATCACAAGATTTTAAGATCACGTACTCAAATTGGAAAAATGGTTTAAGAAATGGAGAATTAAGGTGAATGAACAAAAATGCATAAAAAATGCAAATAATTTTCACACTGCGAAGGGACTCATGCTCTCACTGCGAAGGGACTCATGCACTCAAAGATCTAAACATGCCATCAGTTAAAGTAGAAATAGCGAAATATTTAGTAACGTATTTGGAGAAGCTTGAAACTCATCCAAATCCATTGGCGCGTAACATTCTTAATGCTCCTGGTTACATTCGATCAAAAAGAAGAGATACTGCTTTTCTTGGCCATACAATAGAGGGATGACCCGTAAATGATTTCAATAATCGTGGAACATAGATTATTTTTTGTTTAGCACTGGCTGGACTTATTAAGTATATTTATTTTTATTTTAGAATTAAGTTATGAGTAATTATTGTTAGTTCAAACATATTGAAGATATAATAAGTAAAAATGAAATCAAAAAAAACTTTGCTTGAACCCATTAGTTTTATACTTGTAAGAGAATCAGATCCTGTGAGGATCTGATGGAAAAAATTAATTCCTTAATCTCCTTAAATATTTTTTTCCGAACATAATATTCTGTTAAAAAATATTTTTTTTTTTTCAAAATGAGCCTGTAAAAGCATGAGAAAAAAAGCACAAATACATCAAGACTGAGTTTTTATGTCCTTTAACGCATATTTAATCGATTGATTTTAATGGTTTCTTAAAACTTTTTCTTCAAAATAAAATTATAACTTTCTTAGTTTATTTTGAAGAAAATTATTTAGCAACTTAAATGACGATACCACCGATTCATTAACATTTAGATGAGAACATAAATAGCAATTCTTTTGTGTTTCTTTTATAATACGAATATTATTTTTTCTGCAAAGGGGACATGACAAATTAGTTCGGTAATAAAACTTTAAATTAACCATGTTTTATTATATATAAAAAATAAAAACTACAAATAAACATAACACACACACACACACACACATGTACATACGATTTTAACACAAAAATATCCTTGTAAAAATAACCATTGAACATTAAGTAAAATTTACAACAAAATCAGATAACAAAAAAAAGGATACTCGTTGAAAAATGTTGTTGTACACTTTGTAATAAGCGTTTAATTCCAATGTTTACAAGCCAAAAGTCATAAAACACGCGACAATTCCATTCAAACAAACAACTAAACCCAACAACATACTCATACCAACACACATGCACAGGCACTTACACTCACTTTAAGGATCATAAACTACACGTTGGCAATGATTTTAAACACATTTTTCTTTTTTCTTTATTTTTTTATATTTTTATTAATTTGTTGTTGTCGTTTGGAATGCTTGCAACTTGTTCCAGAGTCAATTGGTTGGCCTTTTAACGTCATTGTATGACATAGAAAAGAGAATATAACTTTATGGAACATCATTCACTTACCCATTCACTCATTTATCCATCCATATGAGTTTATTGTTTGGCAGACAGCAGTGTGTATAAATTGTATATAGACAGAGGGAAATAAATACATTTTGTTTTGTTGCACCCTACACTGGCACTGGTTTTGCAAAAGTTCTAAGCATATTTTTAAAAAGATTTGCATATTCGGAGCTGTAGCTAAAGTTATAATAATTTGCACGCAATTGTTGCGTGCCTTGTAACTGGACAGTGCCCGGCTAGCAAAGACCACAAATTGTGTCCTCTGGATATCGCGATATTTATATTGACCAGCAGGAGGGTCCTTAATAGCATTTGTTAAGCAAATGAAACCGTTCCATTTTTCAGATCTATCTTATAGACTTATAGACTACAAATAATACTGGAGGAGGTAAAAATCTATTAAGGATCCCTTGAATTTAAAAACAACGTAGAATTCTGGAATGTCAAATTGCAAAAGATGCTCGTAGGACTACACGTTGTGTGATTATTCACAGGCGTGTGTTCAAAAATTATGCCTTATTTATAGCTATCGGTATTAAGAAATCAGAAGCTCTTCATGTTCTTTGCATTAAAATCCTATGCGATGTCCGATGAACTAAACACATTTTCAAGTGTCGAAAGAAACTTTCAAAAGTCTCGGTTTTTTGAAACGATGTAAAAGATACTTCACTCCATCCGATCTTCTCACTATTTCTGTATATCACCTGTATCTGATCTAAAATGGTGAAGTTAGATATCCAACTCATTGTAGGATTTGTTTCTTTGTTTTAGCGTTTCTACAATGGAAAGTGTACTAATGAAATCAATTGTACCCGTTGCCCACAATTTTTTGCGTACAAAACGCCTTTCATTGAGAGCCCATCCATTTGTAGCTTGTGAATCACATTACACACTAAGGGGAAATTCGTATTTTGCCCGCACTGTTCGTTAGTAAAATAAACTCTCTACGGTTGCCTTTCCTGTTTCAATAGGACTCAAATGTCTACAAACACTACTCCCTTCATCCTCCTTCCCATAACGAAATTTCCTAGTTCTGGCACAATGAATTGCATGATAGGGGTCTTTCCCTGAGTAATGGTCCAAATAAAAAATACAAATATAATTTAGTTTAACATGCGATTAAGAAAGAGGCTGATATAAAATATAAAAAAATAAGTCTGTTATTCTGTCTACTTGACAGAAAAACACTTGAGGAAATTAAAGATTAGTTAGATAAGGTAGAAGGCATATCAGTGACGACTTTCAGTGGAGGTTGGTATGTCCAAAATAATCAATGAATTCCACGATATAGTTTTTTGAATGAATTAAAAACTGAATTTAATCTAATTTTGCTAAATTGGTGTTAGTCCAAGCGACTAAGTCCATAGAGTTTGCTGGATGGGGTAGCCAAATTTATGGAACAGCAATAATGTATTCTTTAGTTGAGGTCGTTTTGGCTTCAAATTAATATTTAATCTGTTCAAAAGTTTTAAATAATATTCGCCGATAGTAGTGCCGGCAAATTCTACTTCAATACTTTTCAATTGGGTACTCAATAGTAATAAATACTTCAGTGTATATAATCGGCGCAGTCGTCATATATTCCAGTCAATTTATTTCTAGTTATACTATCGTAAAAGTATCGATTGAGTACTCAAAAAAATATCAAGTACTCGATACTCGGTATCAACTAAGCAATACTTTGCCAACACTAGCCGATAGTATTTTTACACTTTTTAACATAATCGATATGAATGATATTCTGCATACATCCGAAGACCAAGGCCTTGTTGTCTCATAGTTTTCTTTTATGCACGTTCACCTTAAAACCCACTGTTTTGATTGCTCTTTAGTCTCTGGTATGTTGTGATGGATCCATGATTTGTCAGCAATTACAAAATGTCGCAAAAAAACGTTCGAATTTCTGCTGAAAGTCTCCAAACGATTATTTAAGTGTTCCCACGGTCGCGCTTATTGGCGAGTTTGGGTTTGTGCACGCGGCACATATCGCACGGGTACTTTTCTATATCCTAGTAGTCAAGCAAAACATGATGTACCGCTCGGTTGTGATGCCTACAGCCACAGCAGCCTCTTGCACCTTAATTTTGCCATCGTGCAATATCATTCCATGGCTTTATCGATTATTTCTGACGTGACGACCTCCTTAACGTTTTTCGTCATTTGTGCTGGTACAATCAGAACTTAGTAAACACCTTCTAATCATTGGAATTGAGAGTACAAAGACGCCGTGATATTAATCAAGCCTCTTTTTGATTTCGGTGATTGTAAAAAATAATGTTTAATCAGCACACGAAATTCCCTTTTTTCCATTTCCGTTTTTTCTGCTGTCAAAAGGAAACTAATAGTCGCAGCTTGCCTAAAATTCGACAGTAGTAGAGTAAAGCTAACGAGAGCAGTGTTGTTTTGAAATTTACCGAGTTGTAAATAATAAAATTTACATAATTACCACACTGCTCTTGTATCATGTAGTTATTTTGCATGAGCACAAAAAGGAAGCTCTTAAGCCGCTCATTATAATTTTTCATTGAATTCATGTTCAACGATGAGTAGACAATAATAAACAGCGAAGGCAAGCGAGCCTAATAAAACATAATTTTTTAACCAAATTACTTATGTTTAATTTTAACGTCTTCTTTCATAAGAAAAACATACAAGAAACATTTACTCGGTCAGCTCATTGTGTTTGCTCACTACATTATAGTAGTGAGTAAGCATGTGTTCAGTAAGCAAGTTGACCACTTGCTCATGAGCTCATGAGCACCCCAATTAGATGAGTTCGCTTATGCAACTGTTTATTTTCCAGTAAATTATTTCGTTAAAAATGTGCTTGTTAAAATTCATATATTTTTATTTTTTAAATTTATATCACTCAACTTTTTAGTTCCGTTTAAATTCGTTCAAGTCGAACAATAAAATATTTGCACTGTTGTGGTTTTTTAAAAGGTATGTGTGTGTATGTGTATGTGTGTTTGAGAGTGTGCGACAGTTTATGTTTGTAAAAGTGTAAATTATGGGCAAAAGTTACCACAGAGTTTGACAATAAAAATTGATTTGTAAATATATTAAGTAAAAAAAAAATAAAAAATAACTTATGAACTAACTACCACATTAATATACTCCACTTGCAATTGTTTGGCTGGTTCAGCTCAGCTCTGCTCAGCTCAGCTCAGCTCTATTTGTTGTCCTCAAAAAAAAAGGAAAATAACGAAAACTCTTTTAAGAAATTTTTGCTAAATGACTCTTTTTGAAAAGTTTTTGCAATTTCTTTCCTTTTTTTTTTTGTTGGTGTGTGTTTTTATTAGAACACACATAAATTTATGTTCAAATAAGATAGTTTTATGGCCAATTCATTGAAGGTAAAGAAAGTGTAATTTTATATCCCTTAAGTGCAATTTGTAATTATTCAAAATCATCGTTTGTAAAAAGAACAACAGTAACAAAAATAAAACTCCTAAAGTCTACTTTCACAACGAATATATGTATGGATGTGATACCAGGAATATTTATGTGTTTTGACAAACAAAATGTTTTAATGTTTCAACGTTTTTAGTTTAAACGATATTTATGTCTCTGTAAGAGAATTGATGACATTTTCCAAAACAATTACATTCAAAATCCAACTTTCCACCCATTCGCAATTCACTTACGCATTCGTGTGTAAGTGAATTCAAATAACAACCAATGAAATTTAGTTCGAACGAGTACCAGTTTGAAATGGTTATAAATCACAGGCTTTAAAAGAAAATATCGCCTCAAAGGGTGAGATAAATGAAATGTATGATGGTGATGAGATTGAAAAAAAATCTTCTTTGATATCAAAAATGAATTTAAAATCTCAAATTTGCCAATGACTAATTATTAAATAATTAAAATTCTTATTTTTCACACATTCTGCTCACTCTTGTTATAGGGTTCCAGCTCTGAGTGAGCTTAAGCTTGCTTCTTCTCTGTTTTCTGTCTGTGTCCGCATCACCTAAAAACTACTGGCCGAAGGTATCTTAGCACCTCGGTTCAAACATAGAATACTTTGAATGACTTGGCAGCATCTTTTATTTTTGAAACAAGATATTTTAGATTCTATTTACAGAACTCAATAATATAATAGAATTTTATATAAAACCTATGTTGCAACATCTTGATTAATTACCCAGAGATAAGTATAGTGAATATGGAAATAATATGTGCAGCATTATAAAACTCAGGGCATTAAAATTTGGTGTGGAGTACTTTAAATACAAAGCCTGATTAACTTTCCGAAATCACAATAAGAACGCTGTGCATATAAAATCATCTACAAAGCAAAACTAGGCGAATAACGTTGGTTAAATTTCCGTCTTGAGTTTTAAGTGAAAAATCCATTTGTTGGTGAATTTTTGGTTTGGTGAAATCTGTTTTGATAAAGCTCTATTTTTGCAATGACATTGTCATTTTTTCGTGAAGTTTTGATTTGGAGCCATATTGGTAGTTTCTGTTAGAATGGAACAGCACATCGGATTGAATCGCCCTTCCTGCTACATAGATCTATAGGCCCGAAGGCCCTCACTAATAATAGGTCACCGGGACTTTTGGTTCCTGTGGCGCTTCCGGTTCTGGTAGTACCAGTCGTTTGGACACTGGTCAGACCAAGAAGGTCATTATCTTATAGCATGTGGTTAATGAATGCAATACAATAATTCGTAGCACGATAAGGTAAACCACTAGCCAATGTGGTAGTGAATGGTAGGGGAATATCGAAGCAGACCACTTCGATAATGGGTCCGTTTTCGACCCCCCTCCGTCCTCTATGATTACAGGCAATCGAAATGTAATCTACGGCAACCTACTTTCATTGAATAACGTACTACAACCAGCCTTTAATCTTGACTTTAGTGATTTCAGACTGTCGATTGGGGTAACTGTTGGCCACAAAGTACACAGAGATGTAAATAGTGATTGACGAAAATGGCTATAATCAGACTTTCCTAAGCTTGTCAAGAAAGAGACAAATATAGTACAACTTTAAACGAACACCAGAAAAATAAACAAAACAAAAACTAAAAATGTTCCTTTAAAGCATGTTCGTTGTTTAAAACTTTGTACTTTAAAAGTTAATTTGTCCATTAAAATATTAATTAAACAACAAAGTATAATTAAAACAAAAAATCAAAACTCTTTGGTGTTGTGAAATAAGCTTGAGAAATATATTTAGTGAAAGTTACGCACATTTACACTAATAAAAAATAATTAATAAGAAAATAGCACAAAAGAAAACCAATGTTTACGAAATAACACAAAAGAAAACTAATCAACGTGTGAAAGAGACGGGTTGAATTAGTATTTTTTGCCGTCCTGTTTATACGCCGTTTCACCTCTTGGGTTCTCTTTGCTGTCGGCCTTCTTTCTCATCACGCAGTCTCTGGTAACTGCTAGCATATTTTCAAGGCTCAGTTCCCCCATGGCTAGTGCTGAACTTTCACAAACAGTGTGTGCTGCCGTCTTATCTTCTTCCAGACACAGTCTCATCTTCTTCGAGCTTCATCTTGACTAGATGATACTTAAAGTTTCCATGACCTGAGTTATCCAGCTTAAGGTACTTCTATTATATCTGGCCCATGAGGCCAGTAATGGTTTCCATCCGGTTTAGTGAGTTTACGACGAAGGTTAAAAATTAACAAATAATTTTACTTCAAAATGTGCGAAATTGCAGAGTTCGTAAATGTTTCTATCAGTGATGCAACATGTGGTACAATTAGGCCATTTGTGGCACTTTTGAATATTTGATGGCCATGTGAAACTTTCTAATCTATTTTGGCCCTTTTACCTAAAACTGCAATTAACTACTTTAAACCGCTTGAACGGTTTGAAACGTACTAAACGCGTACTTTACTATTTTATTTTTTAAAGGCCATGATTTTCTATCATACTCAGTCGTTCGATCAATTAAACATAGCATGTATGCTCGAAAAGTATGATAGTCGAGATTAGAAGTGTATTTGTGAGACAGCATTTTTGACAGGTGTTTACGAATTGATGATATTTTGAACAAATTCATACAATATTTTTTCCATGCGATTAGAGTTTCAAAAGGCCTCTTTTTGTATAATAGTTTGGTATCTCAAACGCCATTTTGAAACGATGGTCGTACGATGGTGTAGTTATTTGTATGTAGGCCTTAAGCTACATACAAATAACTACATATATACGTATAAATACAATCTAAATATAAAAAATGTTTGTCATTTGCAAAGGTTTTTGGGCGCTTTTAAATCCTCGAATTGGCCTTAAATAAAAAAAAAAAAACTCAAAATGCTTCACTGTTTTATGATTCCGATTATTTCTTCTCTTTGTTAAAAAATAATTTTAATTTTTACTTTTACTTTTAAACCAAAGTCACATATTTCTTTTTTAAATAAATATTTGACTGTGAGTATTTTCCTTTTTTACTTTTTTATATTCTTAGTAAATAAATCTACGCAAACCACTGTAAAATTTACGACTATATATTTTGCATTTAATGTGTTTAAAAAGATATAAATAATTTGTTTTTTTGCTTTTGTTTTCTTTTGTTTGCTATAATATCATATCAAACCAATTTTTTTTCTATTATGGTTAAGTTCATTCTCAATGGTAACAAACGTTCAAACAAATCCACAGTCGTGTGACAAAGTTTCTTTATTACCACTCATAAACATGTGTGTTTAAATTGGTATGAACGTGTGTTGTGCTACTTGAAGGCAAAATGGCAAAGAGTCAATTATCATAAATTTGAATATTTTGTTGAATATTGGATTTTCAATAGGACACTTAAGTATCGGTTTGATTATGTAAATGTCAACATTAAGAGTGTGAACTTAATTAAATAATAACGAGTAAACAAATTCGTAAACGAGGAGGATGGCGGTATGGAAAGGAAACAGGTTGTCCTTAATCAGAAAACTGGTTACGGACAACCTAGATTAATAAGAACGATTTGCAGTGTGCAACCAGAGAGGAAAATCAAGATGAAGGATGAGAGAGTTTAAAATACGATTGTGTTTAGGGAAGAATCGTTACACATTTTAGACTGATACGATACCGGTACCGGTACAAATGAAAATTTAGGTGATACCGATACCTATACTACTTGCGAATTTAAATTAAAGGTTAAATAATATACAAAGTTACAGCTTAGTTACAGTTAGTTTTAGTAATTAATATTTATAAGATTTTTGTCCCAAAGTTAACGGACAAAGAAGAAAAAAAACTAGAGTGCTGTTCTGCAATTTGATAAGATGGCCTGATGTGCCAGAAAACAAGCGAATATGATTCTTTAAATAAATTAGTTAATCTTAGGTATTCCTGGAAATATCAAATCGTCTTCCTCGTATTCCTTACGATGTGTAGGGGCGACAGTGCCAGAATTAGGACAAGTAACTCAATAATACGCTTTTATATAGTAGGATGTAGAAGCAGACTGTATTGTATAAATATGTATTTAAGGCTCCTACAGAATATCAAACATAGTAAACTAGCAATATGTTAAAATATTATCCAAACATTCAACTAATTTGAGCGCATCACCTACAGACTGTTAACGTACTGAATGGCATCAGATAACTTAGCAGCGGCTTTGCTAAATGACTTTGAAGCTTATTTCATCATTATCAACTCTTTAGTTAAAAATTCTAGTCTGCAATCAAACTTGTATTACAACTCGTCGTTGTAGCTAACGTATATTTAACTAGCTGTGCCCACACACGTTGTGTGCGTCCTGACAACATTTTGTTGGATTTTGCGTTGAAAGTCATTTACACCAAATTTTAAGTCTCTTACTTTTCTAGTAAACGTACCCATCCCTGGATAATTTATTTTTATAGAATTATTAAAATTATTGTAAAGCTCTGTAAAGGGTGTTTAAAATATTTTAATATCAATGTAATTCCACAAAGTAAAAATACAAATCAAATACAAATTTTATTCAATTGGCCGTAAGAATTTTGGCAGTAAGTAATTGATATTTTGTCATTATTTTAAAATAGTGCCATCTGTTGCTCAAACGTGTTTAAAATATCCCGCTTTTAATTCATATTTTGTCTGTTGTGCAGCCGTGTTTAAAATAGCCCGCTTTTTTTAAATAAAAGGTGCCTTAAAAAATGCTCTACCTTTAAGTCGGTAAAATTGCGTACTTTTTCTCCACTTTCTCTTGGAAATCAGATACTTTACCTCTTGAGCTATACAACTATAATTTCCAAGATTATTGATCTTGAGAAAACCAGTCTTGTAGAGATCTCAAAATATGTTCAATAACACAACCTTAACTATGGTTCATAAATAAAAAGTAAACTAAATGAGAAATACAGAGTTCTGCAGTGCCACTATATTTAACTGTGTGAATCATGAAACAAACAAAAAATTATTGATGTTTACTTTGAGACCACAAAACGTTCTCGCATGCTTAGTTTTGTTTTTAATCGGTCGGACAGCAGGAAAGCAATATCTGCTTATTTGAGAATTATATTCGGAAATTTCCTAAAAATCTATTGATACATGGGATTTTCATTTAAAAAATCTTAAATTGGTGCCATTACCAGTATAAACAACATGAGATATCGTTTCACCTTCTAGACTTTCACAACATTCTTTGTAGTTATTTAAATTTAAAAGATTGCGAAATGATTTCGTGCCTGTGCATAATTTTTTCTTCTACAAATTATATTTAAAATTGAACAGTTTAAATTCACTTTCAGAAATTCAGAAAAAATACCCAAGTGTTTATTGTTGGTGTTTTTGTATATCTTTAATCTTCCAAAGCACTTGGAACACAAATTGATTTTAATGTTATTGCTGTTGTTGTTCTCGATATTGTTTATGTGCTACAAAATGTCCTTTTTAAGGAGGAAAAAGAAAGAAAAAAAAATGCAAAATATTTATTGCATTCTAATGCCTGTTTATTTATTGTTTCTGCTTTTAACTCTTATTTTCAGATGGAGATCCTATCAAACTACCAGACAATTTAGAAAGCTTGCCAAGAGCTGACAGTTTCCCGTCACAACGTCATCGTTGGAATACAAATGAGGTCAGTCAGTTTTTTTTTTTTATAAATTTTTGCAAGTTTAACATTCAAGTACTTAAATATTTTACATTCACCACTCCAAAACACTATAAATACCAAAACAGTTGGAATAAACAAGATTATTATTCAAAGTAAAATCAGTCTTCACGTACATTTTCCAAGTGTAAGTTTTGAGTATTTTTTGTTTTTGATGATTTGGCTGCATCTAGGAAAATCTATCATTCATCCAGGGGTTCGGATTTTATTTCTTATTTTATTTTATTCAACTTAAATATCTTGTTTTGATGTGTTTATTTGCGATAAAGTCAAGTTTTGTTTATTTTTGATGGCATTGACGAGATGCGCGTAATATAAATGGCGAACGAATGTAAAGAAGTCATCATCACCAGCACTGCCACCATAACTGCCATCACCTTAAAAAATGATGAACTCAGAACAGAATGTGTTGACATTAACAAGCATTTACTGTGAAAGTTAAAAACACAACATTAACAATATTGTGGCAAGATGTCACACTGTTTTTTTTCAGCTTCTTTTATTGCAATGTTAAAGATCTGTATAGGACTTTACAACTGAAAGTTTAACATAAACTAGTGTTAAACTGGAAGTTAAAACATAATTTTCATAAAGTTCTCATATTTAGCATCTTCTTTCGGCTTTTTAAAGCAATCGGATGGTACATAGGCATTATTGCATTCTGCCAAAGTTTTCCTACATTTCATTTACTTGCACTTAGAATAAATATTCTATTTCTTTCTACTATTTTTCTAAGTTGTCCTGCAACACGAGAACAATTCCTATTAACTCCTATATTCTTAATTTAAGCAATATATTTTTCTAAGATAGACGGATGAAGTATCCAGCTTACTTACAGATTGGTCCCATTTTTAATGAAGTTTAATATTTAAAAAATTAAAGGGTGTCCCCATACAGCATACATGTTTTACGTGTATTATGAACCGTAAAGGGCACCATTTGTAAAGTTAAAAAAACTGTGTATCACTATAGCTGCCAATAACAGAAAGTAATTAAAAAATAAACTTAAAAATGAAAGATGACTTCCGTTATACATTTTTTGCAAATATGTATACGAATTGTTGCAGAAGAAGTGAGAAACACATATATAGTTTTTTCCTCTTTCAGAAAATTGGTACAATCCACACATCAGTGGTACACTGGTTTACTCAATACATTTTTTACCTTTTCCTTCAATAATAAACATTTCTAATTTCACAGTTCTCCTGTCCTGTCTAGAACTAACTAAATTGAAATATTCTTAATTTATTTTCAAGATTTTTGTTGTTTACTTTGATAACGTTTATTATTAGTGTTAGGTAATTTAGTTGCAAGGCCTTTTTGCTGAACTGCAGCATTGAAACGTTTTTGCATCGCCTCAATTAGTTTCGGCCAGTATTCAGCTGATAGATGTTTCATTCTTTCGTAATGTCTTTTTTAGTAATTAGCTGACTCTTTAATTATTCTTCCAAATGACTCGTGGCTTATTCTGTTGGATTAAGATCCGTTGGCATTGGTGGAGTTTCAAGCACTTTTTGGAAATTGTAGAGTATTCAGCTCCTAATTTTGCAGGCCTTTTGATTATGAAATGCGTAACTATTTTGGCAAAATACTTGTTAGTAAATTAGCAACACAAAAACCAAAATTCAAGGAAAGGTTTTTCAACCCTAGAATAAAAGTTTTGATTTATCCAATTTTAATGTCGAGCTATTGTATGTATACATATTTTATTTGTTTTTTCCCTTAATGCCAAATGTTGGTACAATTGTTGCTGATTAGGTGCAATTTCATCATTGGGGTGGTACAATTTAAACATTGTCCGATCGCAACACTGCTCTAAACGGAGGTGATGAGCATCATTATCAATAGAAAAACTAATTTCGAAAAAAATTTTGAATTTAAAAATTACTTTGTATGCTCTGTACCTGTATGCATGGAGAGTGTCCCTATTTTAGTTCGGATCAATTTTGACCCATTTCTTGAGAAAAAATTTTTTTTCTTTATATGAATTGTTCATATTTTGTGATATTTTATGCCTTTTTTTTTAATAAATTTGACCTGGAGTAAAAAGCTTGAGTTTCTATTACGCTTAACAGCACAGTTTATGAATAATTTGGGCTTTGGTACCACTAAATTGAAATATATGTAGATTTTTTTGTTCTTCCAAAGGGTCCGGCATCTAACGTTTTTTTTTTCAACTAGTGCATATTTCGTGAATGGTAACACTTAGCTCATGTCTGATTTGAGAGATAATTAGTTTTATCTTTCCGCTGAGCGAATATGGTTGTGTATACGCTTGAACAACGTTGGGAAATATTGCGACATTACTTTGAAAATCGTGGTAATGTTGCAGAATGTGTGCGAAAATTGCGTACGGAATTTGGAAGAAGAGAAACATCGTCAGCTCCGTATGTTCGTTATCTTGTGAAAAAAATTAAAGAAACTGGCATCCTCATCGATAAACCAAAGCGTGAAAAGCCAATAACAGCCTGTACATCCGAGAATATTGCTGCTGTGGCAGAAAGTGTGCGTGAAGCGCCGTCAACATCAATTCACCGTCGTTCTCAACAATTAAACATTCCGGAGACATCATTGAGACGAATTTTGCGTAAAGACCTTGGTATGAAGCCATACAAATTCCAATTGGTTCAGGAGTTGAAGCCAACTGACCATCCAATGCGTTTTCACTTCGCTAAGTCGGTCTGCGATCGACTTACAGAAGATGGCGGGTATGTAAACAAGCAAAATTTGCGCATTTGGGGCACAGAAAACCCGCACGCATACATTGAAAAGCCGATGCACCCAAAACGAGTCACTGTTTGGTGCGGATTTTGGTCCAGAGGCATAATTGGGCCATTTTTCTTCGAAAATGAGCAAGGAGTGACCGTTACAGTCAATGGCGATCGTTATCGGGCCATGTTGAACGAATTTTTGTTCACAAAAATTGAAGAGGAGGATATTGGCAACATTTGGTTTCAACAGGACGGCGCTACGTGCCACACAGCCGAAGCTACACTCGATGTTTTGCGCCCTGTTATTATACTTTCAAATAAAAAAAGGAATTTGAGAAAATATTCAGTAGTTTTTTCTTTTAGCTTTTTCAAACAAAAAAAAGTTATTTGGCGGACCCGTTACTTGCCGATGATTATTTATGTATCAAAACGGGGAATCCCCTGGATATTTGCTTACAGGTAAAATAATTTGATTACTGCAATTTCTTACTCATATAATAAACACGAAATAAATAAAACGTCATAGTCAAAGTTTGATAGGGTCGTATCTGCTTTTCATGTAGAAAATGGAAGAATAGAAATGAAGCCATATGCATTAACAGAAGAACAAGAAACTTATACGAAAGTAGAAGATCATCTGGAGTATGTTGAGCCATCTGACAGTTCTAGATAGGAAGTGGAAGTGAGATTGCGTCTACTCAGGCAATGACATAAAAAAATTGCGAAATGTGATATTTTAAGGAACCTTTCACAAATCGACATGAAAGAATCCAAACGACTGAATAAAGGAATTACAAAGAAAGAGATTTCTAGTTCTCGATTATTTTTCCCAACTCCTATAGTGAGCACTATATTGAAATATACCAGTAATTAAGGTAAAATCATTTCTGGTAATGATTGGACTTTATTGGTTCAGTAAATTATTGTCTATTTTTATATAAAATTTTCTATATGTTTAAAACTTAAGCCAAAGAACCTTAATGCCAGTAACTTGGAGGACATTGTAAATGAATTAATGGGTAGGAACTTGTTAATTAATCCCGCCGTTCTACATCGCTTCATTTTTACTCGGTAGCCTTTGTGAAATTTTGAGAGTGTCGCTATTGCAGTTCTCTAAATATAAGATAATTAAAAATTACTAGGTCGGGGGGTACCCCACCTTCCACCAACTTTAAAACGTGTTAGTGTTAGAGAGTGTCAGAGTGGGGATACCCTTTTCTGTGGCCCTTTTGAAAAACTAGGTTATTTTAACTAAAACAATCGTTTGGCTGTTAATAAGCTACAAGCAAACAAATAAACAAATATTCATTTTTATGTCGACATGTCATGTAAGAGTAGATTTATAATTAAGCCAAAATAAGGTCTTATTTACATATTCTGAAACTTTTAAAAAGTTGCTAAAAGATTTGTCAATAAATTTAATTATTTTGCTGATCATAAAAAGAACAAAAAAATCCGCATACGAAATAAAATGACTTAATTTCCTCACGTCTAAAACTTTCCACAACTAAAACAATGAAAATTTACTTTGATTTTATTAATTAAACTTTTTACAAAAATTTTTATTATTTTTTTTTCGTTTGTGTGAGTTTCGAAAACAATAACTTTTAATATTTAACCTTTTGTTTGGTGTCGTTTTTCGTGTTTTATTTTAACTTTTTTTCGGTTACTTTATACTTTATGAAACCGAGAAAAAAAACTGTTTATCTACTGTTTAATTTTGGTAAAATTAAAACAATGTGGTTACCCGCTCCTCTTCTCTGCACTGCTCATATCTTCTGTGTTAAACCAATTGCCGGTAAAAATGCATCTATCTATCTCTCGTGCATACCCATACGTACTGATGTTTCTGTCCCCGGCTCTGGTACCAACTACCGAGGACAATTTTCGTAGCTTCAAGTTGTTTTGTGTTGTTTATTTTAACTGGTTGTTGGTTGGTTGTTACACGACCAAAATAAGCGTGCGTAATTTTATTTATGTTTTGTATTTGAACAATATTACATTTATTCATTCATTCATTCGCTTGGTAGGTATAAGTAACCCAGCAACATATTATGTTTCTTGAATGTGTTTGGAATTGTATATATATTCTTTAACATTTTCTAAATATTTCTATTAAATTTATTTTCGTCCCGGGTGGGTGAAATGCTATCGATAAACTGATTGGTAGTGCGCTAGTCTATGAGTGTGGGGGTTGCGGGTTTGATTCCCGCCATGGACAGAAAAGTTGGTGTTTTTCCAAAGGGATAAAAATTGACTCGAAAGTGGAGTATGGAATAAGGTTCTTCACCTCTCCGTATCTTATTTTTTTTTATCTTAAGAAAAAATTATCTCCGCAATTTACGTTCAGAAAAGCGAGACTATGATGTATATGGTCGATTCGATATCACTCTTTTCAGTACTGCTTTAGGTAACTCGTGAATTACGGCAGGAATTTGGTTTTCAAATGTTGAATCGTAGCTGGGTAATCAAAATTCAGAGATCTAGATAACCAGTTTTCAGGTCTAAAACCCGTAATCAACTTCTCTCTAGCATAATTTCTTTTTTATTTCAGTTTTTATTTCACGAGTAGTGTATTACGTACGTTATTCTGCCTTCTTGAAAACAAATATCGCAGGCATTCCGGACTTTAATTTCAGGCAACAAAGTCCATTATCATGGTGGCGCTCCCCATTTGCGGTTGTGTTCTATACGGACCAATGATTCCATCAGCCCATAAACTACACCAAACAGTGCATTTTAGTGGAAGTTATGTTAGCGTAAATTCAAAGCAGGTGGCTTCAATTCTTGATTTTGTAACCTTAAACAAGATTTTGTCGTAAAATTTTTGAAGTTGCGTATTACGTAAGGTCGACATACTGCTTACGTCGCTGAACCGAGTGGTCATATTCTCCTCCCTAAATATTCGGTGTGGTCTATTCAGTCGCGTAGTCGAAGGGCCGATTATGCACACAGCATACATTGATTGAAATAATACTGAACATTAATAGGTCATGTGTGCTCTGTTAAAAAAAATGTAAATACGTTACCCAATATAGGACAGTTTAAGTCAGGTCACGGAGTTTTACGACGAAGAATAGTTGCATCGAATAAAATGTGTGTGAATTTCAAAATTCTCAGCTTTGTTGAATCACAAGGCCCAGATCGTCATACATATTTCTTTTTGAAAAATTCATTACAACTAACTGTAGACTTTGATTGGGATTTTGATTACTTCAGAAATCTACTGCTGGGTTATACAATTCATACCGATTAAGTACACACAAAACAACACAAACTATCCACTAGTTAACCAACAACCAACCATCCAACCAAATATTGCTCGAACATATTTAAAATACGTACAGGTTGACTTTTCCATTTAACCAATGTTTGGAATGTTATTTTACTCCGTATAGGCCATTCATTTATTCGTTTTTTTTTTTTTTTTTTTTGTTGTAAATACATGCATTTTTTATACAAAATTTTACGTGTTTGTTTTTTATTTGTCATTTTATTTTTTGGTATTTTAATAAACTTTTATTTTTAATTTAGTCAACTTGTTTTATATACTTGGTGGGCATTCATTTACAAACATTCATATTTGTGTACGTACTCGTGCAAGCGTGTATGAGGCTGTGTGCGAATGTATTAAATACTTGGTATTAAATGTTTATCCAGTATTTTACTCGCCACCAACTTTCTCTCTTACAATCTATAATAATATGTACGTTGTACATTGTATTAAAATATGTTGTATCATTTCGGAAACCCATCATAATCAACCTCATCATTTTTGACTTCATTTGCCTTCTCTTATTATTTTTTTCTGTTTTTTTTTTTGTTTTTTGTTGCTGCCATCCTCATTCAAATAAACGTTTCTACACTTCTTATTTAAGCCAACAAGCTAGCCAGCAGAGGACGATGCTAAACTTTACATCTGACAAATGAATATTTGCGGTTGCTCTTAATTCACAAGTAAAACAGCGAAAATAAAATAAAAACACAAAAAAAAGAAGCACAAGTTTTCATTGTAAATAGTTGACTTTTAGCATTACGTGAGTGAGCCTCAGGATATAATTTTATTTTTATATTATTTCATTTTATATACAAACACACTTACACGAATACGCGAGATGCTATAAAGTAAAGAAAAAGTCAAAAACACTGGCAAAAAAACATATTCTATTGGCAAAGAAGTGGAAAATAGTTTATTTCATTCCATTAGAAAAGTAAACAAATGTTTAAATTTAAAACTCTTTCGAAATTAAAATCAAATAGATTCATTTTTTTTCTTGGAAAAGGAATGAATCATTACACTGCTTTACAGATTAGATTCTTTTTGGATTAAATAGGGTATGCTGATCACGAAAAAATATATTTTTTCATTTCGTTCAATTCTCTTTAACCCTCCTTACTTACTTACAAGGTCCATATGGACCTTTCGTATTTTCGAAGCCCCAGTATTTCAAGATGGCTTGGCTGAAATCCATAAGATTCCATGACTTCTATATTTGTAATGTTTTTTAGATTTAAAAATAGGTTTTAGATTATAAATTTTAATATTGAAATCTTTATGGAGGATTAAAGACGTTGACTACGCGGATAACCAACAAGGTCCAAAGGGGCCTATAATGTAATGGGGAGATTTTTTTTATAACTTTGGAATTAGCTTTAATTATAAAAGCCCAAGAGGGCTTAGCTTTTGTTGACTGTGTTCGTAGTAATAAAGCATTTGTTCCTCTCGTTTCATGTTTTCACTAGTTGGATTTTATCTAGGAGATGTATCCTTATATTGGTATGTTGCTAAAAAGAACAAAGCTGTTTTAGTGCTATCAACTTTGGATTTAACGGAATAGATGTAAGTAATATCCCACCAAACCAAATGTTCCGATTCGTAAAGAATTTGTAACGACATTTCGAAAAAATCTTCCGATTTCGGGACCGAAATATTACCGAATTCATAACGATTTTTATATGAAAGTTTTGACATGACTTCGCAACGATATGTAGGAACGAAATCGCAATGATATGTAGGTACGAAATCGGAACGATATGTAGTTACGGAATCGTAACCATATGTAGGTATGAAATGTATTCTGTCAGTACCTCCGTATAAACTAGAAATTCGTTCTCTGAAAGTGAATATAATCAGTTAACAACTTAATATTCAAGGAAATGCTTTACCGTATTCAATTCAATTGTCCATCTTCCATTAAGTTTTTTCGTCATTATTATAATTCTATTTCATTTAATACAATTTTGGCTTTTATTTACTTACATATACAATAATCAATGTTTTATATATTTTTATTTGTTCAGACAAACAACCGAAATGTCTTAAAGAAATCGTTATGACTGGGCTGATTTCATACAAACTACAGAAATGTCTTAACGAATTCGTTACGACAAGTCTGACTTCAGAAAAAATCGGAACATTTGGTTTGGTGGGATGAAAGAGAAACCTTTAGCTATGCTTGACTATAATTCGAACAAATGTGTTATTATACTATAGACCAAATTTTGAGAACTCACACCCGCAAACTTACAATAAAAACGATGGCCATTGGCACTGTTCTACAATATGATTGATATAGCTGCTCTGGCATCATTTGTAATGTACGATGAACTGAATCCTAATACTGTATCAGATAAACGATTTTCATTTTTAAAGCGTCTTTTAAAACTTCAAGTTTCGCTGGATCGATAAAAATAAGTTTTATATTGTTTGAGAGGCTATTAAAATACGCGTTGAATGTCTTTCTGAAAGCTGAAGTATTGTATCATAGTTAGGGTGACCAATCCCACACTATCATAGTGTATAGTACACTATTTTAGCCTCCTGTACACTATTTTTTCACATTTACTAATTGTCAGTTTTTATTAAAAATTAGCTGTGCCCGCCTCTTCGTCAGCGTCCTTACAATATTTTGTTCGATTTTGCTTTGAAAGCAATCCACACCAAAGACCCTTACTTTTTTAGTGCTTCAGTTATGGTTTATGTATTTACTTTATATAAAGGTACCTATCCTTGGCATTCTGAAATTCTAAAAATTATTGTAAAGCTCTGTAAAACGTGTCGTTCCACAAAGTAAAAATACAAATCAAATAAAAATTTTATTCAAAGTCGGCTTACTTTTATTGCTTTTTCTTTTTATTACCTCCTGGAAATAAGGTATTTTTGCGGAAAAAAGTATCCTATATTGTGTAAATTGCTTTATCATAAAGAAGAAGAAGATACCCACGGGGGTTCCAATTGTCACTGCAGGAATGGCAAATGCTTTGACGCGGTTCACTCGGGGAAAATAGGGGCACCAGACGCTAGGGTTCCTAGAGCCTAAATCTGGAAGAAAAGGTCTGCGATAAATATTGCGGGTCCTCTTCGAGGCCCGACCAATGCCCAAAGGACTGGTACCACGGGAATCGGTCGCCCCACAGAGAGCCTTTCCTCTCTGTGACCGGTTATTGGTGAGGTCCCCTTCGGGGGTACACGTGGTAGTTGTGGTTTAAGATAGATTTATGTAGGTAACGTGCAAGGTCGATCAAGTGTGCTGTTGCACTCTCAACAGACGGAGTTTGGATAGCCTCCAAACCCCTAAGCAAGAGGTTATAATGTGGATCTAGGCTTGCCTTGGAAAGGCTTGCCATATTATATAAATTGCTACTCATTGTGACTGTATCACACACAAAAAGCGATTGGTGGCAATCGTAAAGTGTTGTTATACTACACAATGGGGGCGCTAGTCTACGCCTAAGTTTCACTCGGTGGTAAAACCACCGTGAGGTTAGGCCGAGTAGGCAGGTACTCACGTTAATCTTGTTCCACAATTATCATAAAGAAGAACTGTTTAAATTTTAATTAATTAACTAGCTGTGCCCACAAACGTTGTGTGTGTCCTGACAATATTTTGTTCGATTTTGCTTTGAAAGCAATCCACACCAAATTTTAAGTCTCTTAATCCTATAGTGCTTCACGTATACGTATTTACTTTATATAAAGGTACTTATCCCTAGACAATAATTCTAAAATATATATTATAAATAATATTCTAAAAGTTATTGTAAAGGTTTAAAATAATTTAATAACAATGTAATTCCATAAAGTAAAAATACAAATCAAATTCAAATTTTATGTGTATTTTTAATTTATATTTTATCATTTTTTTAAAGCAGCGCCACCTGCTGCGCAACCGTGTTCAAAATATCACGCTTTAAATTAATATTGCTAATATTTTAAAACAGCGCCATCTGTTGGGTAACCGTGTTTAAAATATCCTGCTTTCAATTCATATTTTCTCATCATTTTAAAACAGCGCCATCTGTTGTTCAACCATGTTTAAAATACCCCGCTTTCAAAAATAAAAGATGCCTTAAAGTATGCAGTACCTTTAAATCGGTAAAATTACGTACGTACTTTCACTGCTTTTTCTCCACTTTGCAAAAAAAGAGTATCCTATATTAGGATACTAAGGTACCTCCACATTTTGTTAAAATCCATCCAGTAGTTTTTATATGATGCGAACTTAGACAGAAAGACAGACAAGAAATGAGTTACTGTTTTGTTATATGTTTAGATAAATAATTCAACATTTCGACGAATGCTTATATCTTTTTTAAATCGCAGTACATAAGTAGCTGTGAAATTGGTTTTTATAATATCAAATCTAAAAATGTCCCCAAGAAGAAAAAAATGGACACTTAACAATGATCTACAGAACAAGAATCCATTCATTCAAGAGGGGAACATGACGAAACATGTACAACTAGCACAACAATATTCCTCAACATAATTGACACCAACCAAAAAATAAAGCGGTAACCGTAAAAAGTTCTAAAAACACTGCCTTCAAATCAAACGAAGACCATTTGACTTGAAGGAATCTGTATCATTTTTCATTTTAAATTGATTAAAATAATCTCACCGTAAGAGTTTCAGTGAAATTAGTAAAATAAAAATTAATATTTTGAAGTTAGTAGATTTTTCAACTACTCTGCCAGAAGCATTAAATGTAATTTTTGTTCACCAAACCTTACTTTACTTTCGAGAAAAATGACTGTACATTAATAGTTAACAACACTTGTTTTCGTATCCACATAATATCAATAAGCTCGATTCTCTTGTTAATATATGATAGTATACAACTTATTCAAACGTGTTTTTTAACTTCAATTTCATCATTAGAATTTTTAAAAACACTAAGTATTTGCTGTAGGACAGAAAAGCAATCGGCCAGACAAGCAGACATCGGAGCGATATAAATGGTTATAAAATCCTAAGAACTACAGGCATATATTTTAGTTTCTCTAAAATGAATACACAATTAGAATCCTCCTGGGAAGATGATTTCCTCAAACTCTTTATCCTAGTAAGCCTTCGTGCAGCTTTCGCAGCATCTTTTGTAAACCATTAATTTTTAACGTGTAGTTCTTATCATCTTAAAAATTTGACCCTCACCACAAAACGTAGTGACCGAAAAAAAGGAGAAAAGAAGAATATTGCTTGCATGCCAAAGGGCACATACCACGGGTCACGCAAAAGGAAGTGGTTTTTCGCACCTTGTTTATAATAAAAGTATTGCTGCAAGTACATGCATATTTTTCACACACATCTTTACATACTTACATGTGTATACAAACACATCAGTAAATAACAAGTTGAAAATTTGGCTTTAATAATGTGCACGCGTTTGCATGTGTGTGCAGGAACAGTTTTATGCCCTAATGAAAATTTGTTATACGATTCAAGTAAATACTTTTACAATTTCCTACTCTCTCACCACTGCTATTGGTATGTGTGTGTGTGGCTGTGTGGGCACTTTACTTCCTTTACTTGAAAAGCTAAAAGAGGAAATGATTTAAAAATATTTTTTAACCACAAGAGACAGGACCAAAAAGTAACATTAAGTATCTGTGTATAAATATTTTTCCTTGACACACAAACAACATACATTTGTATGTGTGTGTACGCGTGGTGTTCATGCAAGCATCTAAACTGACCGGTGAGTGTTACTAGACAACATATGTACATGTGTATAGGTGACATCAAACTCTGACACAGAGAAATAAACCACAAGCCTTTAATTTACAGGTGTCATATGAGTCCTTTAGTACACAATGTTGTCTTTTTTTTCTTGTTTTACTCGCGAGTTATTTTTATTGTCTTTGGAATTATTTATGCAAAATGTTTAACTTGATATGTTGGAATTTTTTTGCTGTTCTGGCTGTTTATTTTACTGAGGTTTCATATAAAAATTAATCAATTAATAACAAATAAATGTCCGAAATGGTAGAGATTAAATTTTATAATAAAAAAACTTAAAAATAAAATGTTATTTTAATATTTATAAAAATTGCCTTGATAAAACAAAAATCAAAAAAACAAAAAAAAAAAAAAACAAAATCACAAGCCGTTAAACAAAATGTAGAAAAAATCCATTTGAACTTATCAATTTGAATAAATGACGTTTGATTCTGTTTTTATTTTTTTTTTCTGTTCACGTCGATTTTTCGTTGTTGGTAATCATGGTATTTTATGAATAATTTAACTTGGGTTTTTCTTTCTTTTGAGGAATCTGATGTATGCAATTTACCCTTTTTTTGAAAATAAAGTAAAGAACTCACTGCTTCCCCTTTTGTTTCTTTTTCTATTTGGTAATCATGTGTGGTAGTAGCCCATAATGAAAGCCACTTTAGAGTGACATGTTGTCGCGAATTTCAAATGCTCTCACATCACATGCTCCTGAGGTAGAAGGTGCTTAAGACAGTGTGTAAAATATTTGTGTGGCCAATTTCTTAAAGAGTCGTAGTACTTGAAATGCTATATGCAAATAGGTGGTCTTACCACTGCACAGTGGGGCAGAATCAAAATATTTTGGAAATTACCTAGTTATTTATAAACGGCTAACCCGATTGATCCAAAATTCGACATGAGCATAACAGAGGAGTATCTGAACTTAAGTTTTAAAGGTGGGTACCATACACCCTCCAGGCGTGGCGCTATGTGGTCTCAAAATTGGGAACCTCGCACCTGAAAATTTTTTTACCGCTTGCCATTTCTTCAGTTTATTCTGATTTTTTAAATTGTACATGGTCTTAAAGGTCTTGTCAATACCTACAAAATGGTATCTCAATTTGCAAATAATAATTTAAAATGATTGAGTTATAAGCATTTTAAGACATACATTTTTTGTTTTTTCGCTACCCTGATCCAGTTTTTTAAAAATATTGGGTACAATTAAGTACCAAATTTTTGGTCATAGTTAGGGAGCCAAATTCTCAATATTTCTGAAAAATTTGAAAACTGTATCTTTACTAAATTAAAAAATTGACGATTTTCAATTTAAAAAATCCAAAATTATTGCATTTTTGTTTGCGAGCACTTTAGCCCAAAAAAGGTCATTAACGTTTTTTTTTTTATAGACAAATTTTTCTTAAGGGTGTATATTTTAAAATACCAAAGCTGGGATCGTAAAAAGAAGACTGCTATAATAAAGCATTATATGCTCCAAATTGTTTTTGAAAGAATTTTATGAGCATTAGTCCGTATGTAGACTTTATGGACAAAAAAGTAAAAAATCCGAATTTTGGGAGTTTTGGTCATTATTTTAGGAATTGTGGAATTTCCTTTTTCTTAATATTCCAGATTTTTTGCCATTTCATTTTACTTGATTAAAAACACATTCAGAGAAAATTTTATTTAATTTATAAAAATTTTAGTGAATATTTAAAATGTTTCCTTCCCTCAAATTTGCCCGTTTTTACTATAATTTTTCGAAATTTTCAGATATCAGCAACAAATTTTAAAATAGTGTTGTAATATTTAATTTAATATGAATATAATATATATGAATATAAATGATGCAATTTCTTGTTATGATAATATGTACTGGAAAATAGAGGATAATATGAAGGCAGAAAAAAAATGTCAGGCATCCGCCACCATAAAAAAACAAGGTAGAAAGAAATCAAAGATTTATTAGCAAAAATTTCAAAGGAGATGCCAAAAAAGCAATTGTTTTCAATTTTTTATTTTGAAAACTTTTTGTTAATTTTTTTGTTTTTATAAAAAAAACATGATAGACTAATAAATTCAAGAAGAAAACCTTTTTGAAAACAAAAACAAGAACAATATATAATAAAAACCCTAAGTTGTCTTCTTGATTTTTTCAAAAAGGTATTCCTTATATCAATTATATTTTTAATCAAGCACAAGGTCTTTTTTTATATAAAAATCTTTTAACAATTTTTATTTACAATATTTCGCTACACCATTGGGTAGCATCTTCAGGAAATAAAAATAAAAAATAATCCTTATTAAAATAATAAGACTTTCTTCTTGAAAAATAACCATAAGATATCTTTTAAATTTTGTTCTATTTTATTAGGTATTCAGATACTGTTTTTTCTGTGTGTGTATATCAAAAAATTACACAGTAGGATCCCAAAGTTTATGCCGCTGCCACCTTTTCTTGGTTTATTAAAGATTTATTTCCGGTATCGACTGGTAACTTTCCTCTTTCTTCCTTATTACACAGCAACCACATTTAATATCTGTCTGCCCGTGCGTGATCCGAAGCCTAATGCTAACCATGGCTAGACTTTCGCCCTCCCCTCTATGTATGACCTTCGCAGCATATTCCAGGTAACTTCATCCGTATATTTGTTACTACAGACAGATTGTTCAAGGTTTTACCTTTTTTTGAGCACTAACTAGTGTTCTAGTAACCGGCAGTGATCAAGCTCACTAAGTTTATATGTAAAAATTGTCATGGATTGTCGATTGGGCGGACTTCTATGACATAGTCATACTAAAGTGACAGATTCCTACAATTCAGACTATTGACATGACAAGTTTTGATTCAGTTCTTCTCTTTGTTGGAACCTTTTTTATTTCCATGTTGCCGGTGACCAACATGACATAATTTTCAAGCGTTTTAAAATTACATTTATTTTACTAAACTGCGCTTTGTATCAATCGTTTTTTTCTTGTTTAAGACCTCGTTGAATTATTTGATGGCTTGCATTCGAAAAAAACTATTGACCTGATAGTCTGCAGATTATCGAACACAATCTCAACATGTAATAAAACAGAAACTCATTGCCTGTCTGTCTGTCTGTCTGTCTGTCTGTCTTTCTTTTCGTGTTCGCATCACATTAAAACTACTGGATGGATTTTAACAATATTTTGTGAGGACGTACTTTAGTATCCTGAATCCAATATAGCATCATTTCTTCGGAAAAAATACCTCATTTCCAAGAGAAATTGGAGAAAAAAAATGAAAGTACGCTCTTTTTTCCGATTTAAAGGTACTGCGTACTTTAGGCCATCTTTTATTTTTGAAAGCAGTCCATTTTGCACAATGATGCGCAACAGATGGCGCTGTTTTAAAATAATGAGTAACTCATTTCCATCTGTCTTTTACATATTTTTACAATAATTTTTAGAATTTTATATAAATTTTAGAATTTTATCCAGGGATGGTAACCTTTATATGTAGTAAATACGTAAGAGTCTTAAATTTTGGTGTGAATTATTTTCAATGCAAAATCGAATAAAATATTATCAGGAGGCACATAACTTGTTTGGACACACCTAGCAATAAATAAAAATAAGAAATTCTTCTAATGATTGAAGGCTACAAATGAATCCATTCGGAAGAAAGCAATAAGAAGCCATTGAAATAATAGGATGGTAAGGCAATGATCAAGCTTTTTGAGCCGTAAGAAGAAAACAATAAATGCAGAATGCTATTAATTATCATTGAGTCTATTAAGGGAAGAAAATAAAAAAAAAACATTGCATATGACCAGCTTAATTTATTTCTTACCGAACTAATGCTGAGGTATAAACCTGTGCAGTTTCAATTAAAAAATATACAATATTTGTGTTTCGAGCTTATTCTAGAAACTTATTCTCTAAACTTAGCTCCCTCCACTTTTGCCTATTCTTGAATTAAAAGAAGTGAATCGGTAAAAAAAGAATCGAATTATGCGAGAAAAGTACTACTGCAACGAAACATTATATTAAGGATCAGTCATACTTTGCGGACGACTTTAAAAAATATGTTAAAAACACGTATCATAACAACCGGTTTCTAATGTTTTTGTTAAGTCGTATCTTCTTCTTTCCGTAAGAAAAAAACATTTTTTATAAACTCACGCACTACTTTCAATTAATTAATCTTGGTATTGTAGCGCTTTCATTCTTTCTTTGAAATCACATCTAGCAGAAACAAATTTAAACTGCATATATTTAATTTATATGTACTGTAATTCAAGTAAGTTTACAAAGTCATACATTTTTGTGCGTATAATCCCAGCAAACGTAGAATCATACGTTTGAAAATAGGTTAAGTTTTTGTTTTGATATTAAGCCCAGTTCTCAAACTGTTTTCGAATACTTGTTTAAACTACAATTGGTGTTCAAAATATAATTAATTTTTCACACCTACAATTATGGTTTAAGGTTTGTTATTAATTATTAATAAGGTTTATTTAAAAATAGGATGATATGAAATTTAAATTATTAACTCTTAGAATCAAGGGAAACTCTTCTACATTGGAATACAAGTTTGTTACTAATGGCGTTTTCTTTTCTGACAAAAATGTTCCATATATTTTACACTTTTTAAATTTTTGTGATCTTTTCTACAAATATTATCAGAGTGTGAGCAAACATCATGTTCTTTTCTAAATATGTCGCACCAAAATATGCTATATTTTTTACACTCAACTTTTATTAAGGGTGAAATATTGCCCTTTTTGTAAATATTTTTTTTTTTTTTATTGAAAGCAAGAATTTTATTTTGAATTAAAATTTTTATGTGAATAAATATTTTATTTTATACGTCACATAGGCATAAATGTTAAATGTAAAATCAGGTTGCTTTTGAGTTTTTTTGATATCAGAAAAAAGGTCACACTTTTCAAGTGCAAAAAGTATTACCTATTAATAACGCAAAATATTTTTTCAGAAAAGAAAACGGTATAATGTATTTTTTTCATTTTGCATGACAAACATTTCTTCAGCAAATTCCTGTTTTCCAAATCTAACCGTCAACGCAAAATACTAAAGTTTGGCTACTTTTAGTTTTTAACGTACATATGTACGTTGGAAAGTTTTTTATTTGCTTTGATTTAACCTTTTCTGTTGTGTGGCTGCAAGAAAAACAATATACAACAAAATAAAATAAAAAAAGTTAAATAATAAAATGGAGAACAAACTTATTGAAGCTGTTCAAGTATTTCCTAGCTGATTTAATATCCGTCAACAAAAGACTCATTGCGTCAACCTCTTCCGTCGTTACGTTGATGACAGTTAAAGACGACAAAGTATCGGGTGGTTAAATTTTAAGGGCCAATTTTGAATGTGAACCACATCTAAACGTTAAGTTTTTTTCTGCATTTAATTCAATTTCAATGGCCGTGTTATCTCACGTGGTGGCGATGTCAATTGGCCGCCAAGATCATGTGATTTGACACCGTTGGACTTCTTTGAAAGAAAAGTGTACGTCGATAAGCCAGCAACAATTCAAGAGCTAAAGGATGAGATAACTCGGCACATTAACGGCATAGAACCGGATGCTTTAAGTCAAAATTTTCATAAAAAATTTGATATAAAGTAGACTTAAATTTTTTTTGGATGAAGGAAATATTTTTTAATTTTTTAAATGTCTATATAATTATAAATTACATACATTTAATACATACATATGTATATTTCTTTCGCTTTTAATTTATCGAAACGAAGTTTCAATAAACCAAGGTCTTTTGTGGGCAACTAACCCATGTTCCCCAGTCTAATAGACTGACACCTTAACTACTAGCCTACCAGGCCACACATTTAAAAAGAAGTTTGAGATTAAGTTGGCAAATAATGAATATTTATAGTTGGAAAAAAAACAGAATCACATTTTTTCAAATCGTTTTCGAACGCTTAGCATTTAAGAAATAGTTAAATTTCAAACTCATTATAAATTTTAAATTAAACGTATGTGTTTGCTGGGATGTAAACGTATGTCATAAAATGTGAATGATTGTATGCGTGTATTTTTTACCAGTGTTACAAACACACACAATCAGATAGGTTTCTAGCGAACATAAGGAACCCAAAATTTAATATAAAAAACACTTGTAAAAAGGCTTAAAAGCTATTTCCCTTGAAGTAAATGTAATGAAGATGCAAGGTTGTTGTTTTTTTGAGTTGTACAAGGACTTTTAAGTGGAAGAAATAATCAAGCAGCAATTCTGATTCAATCAGAATTTCAATAGATCAGTGATTCTCTTACTTTGCTACAATGCTAAATTCGTATTTATTTAGATTTAAGGAAACATTTATGATGGTTTTGTTATAAAATACAGATGTTAGACATGTTCTCGCATGACCTTGCCAATAAAAAACTGACGAGAGGTCTTCATAAAACGTATGAAAAATTTTTAAAATTCAGCATTAATTTTTTTTTTTTTTTAAAGAAAAAGAATTAAAACCTCAGTTTTTTTATTAAATAAACGAAATGATAAATATATCGAAACTTACACCAAAAATCAAAATTATACCATACAGTATAAGTTTAACCAAATACTTGGACAAAATTACTTGATATTTTCTTTTATAGTTAAGGAAAAGTAATAATTACAACTTCAAAAGCCGTTTCTCATAAGTTAAGAAGACAAGTTCAGCTTATCGTTTTTACTTTTGCTTAAGAAACACATCATTGTTGGACTTACGTCATTGATTTATAAACTTTTACTCAGTTGGTTTATCTTTACGTCATAAATAATACATTTTTATCTTAACTTGTCTTCGAAACCATTTTTTAGAGATTTGTTTATATTTTTATTTTTTAATTTTTTATTTCAGGAAATTGCTGCGATTCTTATCAGTTTTGATAAACACAATGAATGGCAGTCGAAAGAGGTTAAAACCAGGTGAGTCATTTAGTTTATTGTTATTATTTCTGGCTGTTGACAGAACTTTTAAATGTAAAAAAAAAACAATTAGAAAATCAAACGCACAAAAATGCGTTTTAAGTAAAAAAAATTGTAAAAATTAAAAATAAGCCTTAAATAACACTTATTTCACATTTTCCATTATTTGAACTTTAGTTTTAAGATAAATAGTTATCGCACAGTGGGAAATGGACACAGAAATTTGTTTTTAAACGGCTTCCCCGATTTGATGGAAATTCCACACCCTTTTAGTTACAAATTTAGAATGTGGACATATAATATGTCAATTTTTCGAAAATTGTGTCTTCTTTTCAAAAAATTATATTAGTGGGGTTCAATGTTCGATGCAAAAGTGCTAGTGCATAATATCATAGCTTTTTTGTGAAATCCCACAACAAAATACCTATTGTTTCTGTTAAATTTGATAGCTATAACGGATTTGCACTTTCGCAAGACTATTTGCATTAAACACTGAATACCGCTATTGTATAAAATTAAAAAAGGAATTACATTTTTCATTAAGTTTTTTGTAAATTTAATTTTTTAATGTTATTAAATATTTAATTGTCAATATTTTTTAATGAATTTTGAAATGTATACAGTAAATAGATAAATAAAAAAATAATCACACAAAAGTAAAAAATTTCCAGATAAGAAAATTTTTCAGTTTTTCCACAATGAGGTGGGGAAATTCGAATTTTTACCATGTAGGTAATAAAAAGACATATCGTCGCGTTTATTTTTAAACCACGTAAGCGCCAAGAAGTCGTTTTTCAGAAAACGAAAAAAAAACTTAATAACTTCTTTAATATGGATTTCAAAATATTATTTTTTTGCAAAACATGGCTGTGCGACTCTCTGAAGGGTATACAAACTTTTTTTTTTTTAATTTGTTACTTACAATTACTTGTAGCCAAATCTGTCGCTTACGTGGTTTTGGCGCAAACAGCAAATTGCAAATTTCTGTCTGGTGACAACTGTTATTTTCTACCATAAAAACCAAAAAAATCAATTTTGAAAAAAATGTCGCTTACGTGGTTTAAGAAGAAAGGCGACGATATGAAGCACTCAAAATAGGTTTTATTTTATTTCTTTCTTTGTTATTCTATATGGTTTAAATTAGGGAATAAAGACGAATTTGATAGTCTGTTTGACCTGCAGTCAAATATCATTTGAAAACTAAAGTACTGCTGCCCCATTTTTTTTGTTTTTGTTGATCCAAAATTAAAATAAAATTTGAAAAATCGAATGGGTTGTCCGGTAATAGCACTAAGATAGACTAGAAAAGATCAAAAAAAATTTAATCAAAAATAAGAAATTCGCAAAAATCGACTGTAAAGTGTCATATATCCGAGAAACCATTCTTTAAATTGAATTTCGTAGACAAATGCATATATTTGGCCTTTTTCTTTGTTATAAAAAATAATTGTTTATTTAAAAGTATATTTATTAGTCGCCAATGTTACGATTGTTTTGGAAACAGTAAAACTGAAAAACATCTTTAAGATTTCCCGGATATAGGGTCTGCCTTAGTGCTTCTAGGAAGCAGTAAACAGTTTTTGGCCTTACTTTGCAGCTTTCACGGAGCAGTACTAAATTGTTTGCTGTTTAGTATTTACAAGAAGCGAATTTAAAAGCTATATTGTAAATGCCAGTGCTTCCAAAGTCCAATGTCTTGCGAGGAATATGGTGCGGTCCTCATAAGTACTACACTTTTTGTATACTTATGCAGAGCTTCGATGAAATCGGGCGAGCTGTTTAGAAACGAAAGTTTTATTTATATTTTTTTTGCAAAAGCCCCACTGTGCATTGTACTGTATTTACCTTTTTTTATTTTGTTTATTTATTTTTCATGTTTAAGACCGAAAAGTGGTTCCCTATTATTGTACTCTCGAAAAAAGGTGCGCTACCGACGAGATGGCTACTGTTGGAAAAAACGAAAAGATGGCAAAACTACCAGAGAAGATCATATGAAACTTAAAGTACAAGGCACTGAGGTGAGTTTTTCAGTCGATTTGTTATAAGTTACAGGAAATATGTTTTAAAAATAAAGTTTAAAAACACACATATACATATACTAGAAAATATTAAAAAAAATTAAATCTTTAAGAAAATTGTATACCTTTTCCAACACTATAAATTTTTGAACCAGTTAAAATTATAAGTACATTTTTAACACTAGTGATCTATTCTATTTAGAGATATATACAACTCCGTCCTCACATGTATCTTAATAAACTCTGAAAGGCAACACTGCACTGTAGCACATGTTTTGAGAAGGCGGCCAAAAATCATTTTTATGGTTACCGATTTTAAAGTTATTTATTTGCAAGTAAATACCATTGAACCTAGGGAGCCAATAGTTACAACTCAATTTCAACTTTATCACAGGGAACAAGGGTATGCAAAATAGGTCACATACAAAAAACAAAAAATAAAAATACAGAAAGAGATATAAGATGCAGCGAAGAGTTTCAAGTAGAGGCAGAGAACAGATAGACAAATGGGATCAAGGTTAACTTCAGCACCTAGCCGTGTTGGCCCTTATCTGACGATAGACCTATCACCGAGTGAAAATAAAGTGTAGACTAGCAACCTATTTGTATTGTACAGCACACAATACGATACGGTGTCATGTGCAATAGCACCTTCATCGCACTAAAATGTACTGCCCAGTCACAATGAGTTGCAATTTATAGAATACAGCAAGCCTGAACCCATGTCCTAACCTCTTGTTTAGGGGTTGGAGATCATCCAGCTCCTTCTGTTAAGAGCGCAACAGCATACTTGATCAGCCTTTACCATCTCTGCATGTCACACAGCCACCACGTGTACCCCCGAAGGGGACCTCACCAACAACCAGTCACAGAGAGGAGCGGCTCTCTGTTGGGCTACTGGTTGCAGTGGTACCAGTCGTTTTGACACTGGTAGGGCCTCGAAAAGAACTTATAATAAAACAGACCTGACAGCACTGCGTCAAAGCTTTGAGAATGTACCGCAATGACAATTAGTGCCCCGGGGGGAGCGCAGATAGACACACAGAAACAGACGAGTGGAGGAAAGAAAGTTGTCATGGAGGGCGCACTGGCCGAGACATGCAATTAGCTAAGTAGCTAAGACTCGCCAAGTGGGAGTGGATTAGAAAATCAGCCGTAACTCCTCAGAAAGGAATTAGACCTGCTTGGTTCCAATACTGAAACACTAGAAAGGCTCTCAAAATACCGCCGTCCGAGGTGCTCAAGATGACGGTATTCCAGTGCAGGACGTAGGCAGAGGAGGTGTTGGACCGTTTCCTCCTCTTTCTGATCTTGGCAGCTTCTGCAAAAGCCATTGTAAGCGAGGCCCATCCTTCTCGCATTGTCTCCAAATAGGGTAACTTTGCTATTAAATCACGTAGCTGCATTTTCAGCATCCGAAATCCGTTTTCTTCTGTTCTAAGGAGGGCCAGATCGTCCTCGCAGTTAAACATGTCGACTCGTTGGACCATCTGACCTGACCTTAGAGAGAGGTGTATTTGTATTTGTAGTTATTTGTATTTTTTTATTGAGTGATTTTCTAATACAACAAGATGCAACATCTTTTAATTTACAGTATTAGAATCAGTTAAGTTATAATCAATTTAATTAAGACAAATAAACATATATATGCTTGTGTATAAAATAGATATAAATATATATACGAACAATTTTGACAAAATTAAAAGAAAAGAAAATTTTAGTGTTCAGTTTAATTGTTACCATTGTAATATTGGAACAAAAGTTTTTTAAATTTATATGCGTTGCTGGTGAATTGTAGGTATGAGGGAAGACGGTTCCAGAGATGTATGGTGAAGATGAAGAATTGATGGTAGGATGCTGTATCACGATATTGGAAGGTCCTAATTGAATTATTCCTAAGTGATGTGGTAAAGGTCAATTTGTTATAAAGATGGTAAGGCTCCTTCGTAGTGATAATTTTATGTAGAAAAGTTAGATTTTTTAGTTCCAGGTAGTTATCGAGTGTAATTCCAAATATACGTTTTGAGAATGAAGAAACACTTTAAAATCGTGTTAAGCCATAAACATAACGTGTAATATTGTTAAAAGTAGTGTTAATCTTTCTTTTTTCCTTTAAATTACAACTTGCAAAAATTTCTGATGAATACAGCAGTGTGGGTATAAGGAACGTCTTTGCTAACATCATCCTTATTTTCGGTGGTGTGTAGTTATGACTTGGCCATAGACTTCTGAGCATACCATATGTTCTTCCACAGGCTTGTGTAATATGATCGGACCAGTTAAGCGACCGATTGAATGTGACTCCAAGGTTTTTTATAGTGGTTACAATATCAATTTTGGTCTCTCCCAGGTATATATTGATGTCATCACTTAATGATACGGTTTTTTTTGCAAATGATAATACATTTTGATTTCTCTGGATTTAATCGTAAACCATTGGCAGAGGCCCAGGTAATAACTCTATTAAGATCTTGATTGAGTTCGTTAACTTTATCATGAATAAGATCCTTGGGACTACTGAGGTAAATTTGAACATCGTCTGCATACATACGAATACGACAGTGTTGGATTTGCTCAGGTAAATCATTTGCGTATAATGAATACAATAATGGACCAAGTATAGACCCTTGAGGAACACCTCTAGGCAAGTGCAAAGGCCTTGATGTTCTGTCTTTATTTGTAACTGATTGAAATCTATCCATCAGGTATGATTTAATTAACTTTGTCGCTGTGGACGAAAAGGTAAATATTTTTTTGAGTTTCATAATCAATGTATTGTGATCCACAGTGTCGAATGCTTTAGAGTGATCTAACAAAACTAAGAAGGTAATTTTGTTGTCATCAAGATTAACACGGATATTTTCAACCACTTCCGTTAAGGCTGTGATACAACTATGATGTGGCCTAAAGCCAGATTGCCGATCAGTCAAAAGCTCGTTTGAGTAGATATATTTGGAAATTTGTTTATGTAAAATCCGCTCGAAGACTTTAGAGAGATAGGGAAGAATAGATATAGGTCTATATTCTTTATCTGATTTTAGCACTGGTATTACTTTGGCATACTTCCATTCTGTTGGATATGTGCTGGTGGTGACTATGGTATTAAAAATATGATACACATAACTTATGATCCAAGGGAGTATAATTTTTATGAATCTAGGATGAATATCATCTGGCCCAATGGCATTGGACTTAATTGACCAGAAACCTTCAAATACTTCATTTATGTGAAAGCACATAACGTTAAACGGATTTTCAGGCGACGTAACAGCAAGATTATCTGTATTATAAAAGCTATGTTGTACTGGAGGTTGAGGTATATTCACAAATTTCTCATTTAGGGAACTAACGTCTATTTCATTAGTATGAACTTTCTTTCCAATAATGCCAATATCACGGATTTTCTTCCAAGTTTGTTTTGTGTCGATCGCATTGTTGAATTTACTCCTATAATATGAAGACTTTTCTTGCTTTATTTTGGAGGCAGCTGCCTTTTTTGCAGCTCGAAAATTGATAAACAATTCATTTGTGCGGTAGCGTTTCCATCTGTAATATAAATTATCGCGATTTTCTATAAGTAGCTTTATCTCCGCTGTGAACCATGGTGTAATTTTTTGTTTTGTATATTTTGTTTTTAATGGGACGTGTTTATTAAATATCGATAAAATGATGCTGTTGAGTAACTTTACTTGATCATTGGCAGATTGGATATAGTAAATATCATTCCACGGAGCATTACTAAGATCTGCTATAAGAGATGCCATATATATTTTATTGTAATCTCGAAAGGAAAACTTTTCATTGTACCGCACAACGTTAAAATTGTAAGACATAAAGATAAGATCATGCTTGGAGTAAACTGGTGCAGCTAACTGGTCGTAGTGCAGAACTTTACTACTATTATCAACGAAGAAAATGTCAAGCAATGTAGAATTGGTCGCTGTATAGTGTGTTGGTGTTGAGCTGTTTACA
Source organism: Phasia obesa (assembly GCA_949628195.1). NCBI lineage: Eukaryota > Metazoa > Arthropoda > Insecta > Diptera > Tachinidae > Phasia > Phasia obesa. Next base: position 78,735,776 of record OX451219.1, on the reverse strand, counting down.
GCAGATAAGTTGAAGGAGGCCATAGTAGAACAAAGATTCAATCCAGTTTGAGTTAGTATATTACTATTGAAATCACCTGTTATTATTATGTTAGAGTATGCCACAGTATGTAATTCTAGCTCAGTTACAAGGGAATCAAGTTTGATATTATTATTTGGTCTGTAGACATTACCTAGCAACAACTTCTCATCCTTTGAATTCAGCTCTACAAATATGTATTCAACATCATTCTTAGCTTGAAATTTTGAGATAAGCTTACACGATATGCTGTTTTTAATATAGATTGCCACTCCTCCAGCATTTCCATCACGATCACATCTAAAGATTTTATAACCTCGTAGTTCGATCAGTTTGTTATTATGGGCTTCGTTAAACCAAGTTTCTGAGATGCACACAGCATCAATAACAGAGTCTTCAAAAATGTAGCGAAATTCATCGATTTTTCGATATAAACTTTGTGCATTTATATGACAGATGGAAAAACCAGAATAGCGTTTTGCAAATATTCGCACCATATTATAGTTACCTTCCCTGGAACCAAGTTGATTAGTTGAAGAATTTATAACTAAAAAATTGTGTAGCAACGCAATAAGTATTAAAAAACTTTTTTTTGACAAGTAAATTAGTTAAAAGGTTAAAAAAATGTTTGTATGTCACGATATAAATGATAAATAATAAATGTTTAATAAATTATATCTATCATTAAGAGTAGCATTAAAAGTTATGAGAGAGATTGTTCGGCTCCAAATCATCTTAAAGAAAAAGCTGGTCTAAATTCTCTTGAAACTCTACTAAAATTGGGTCATCATTGTGAAATTTCTTAATGTATACAAGACCTCTGAGCGTATAGGCCGACTGAATTTTATTTTCCCTTTTCATACGCAGAGCAGCTTTGAATATCCTGTAGTTATGTGGTGTTAGATTTTCATTTATGTAAATTGGTTGATCGCTTTGTATATCAGCATGGTTTAAGGTTAGTGCAGTTCTGGTTTCACGCCTAAGTTTGGCTATAGACTTAAGCAAAAAATTTTTTTCAAAGGGTGACTGAAGTTTTGCAACAATAACTTCATCAGTTGGCACGTATGGTTTGTTGTTCCTATATATCTTTTGAAGTCTATATATCTTTTCAAGTTTCGGAGTGGGGATGTTTAAATTTCGGCAGATAGACTCGAAAACACAATGTAAATTTTCATTATCCATTTTGGGTACGCCAGAAATTCTAATACTACTTGCCACAACAGAATTTTCATGGGTTAGCATTTTCTTCTTAAGGTCTTGAATTTCAGCTTTCATGCTATCTATTTGGGAACATTTGGCCTCAAGATTACTAACTCTCTCAGATATATTATTCAAGATTTCCCTGAAACTTTTAAATTCCGTCTCAACAACTTCACGAATCCTCTCTTCACTTTCACTTATAAGACCTTTCATATAACTAAAATGCTTCCTTTCACTGTCCTTAATGGATTCATCAATTTTCTGGGCAGTTAGTGCTTCACTTTCACGTATCAGGGCAACAAGAAAACTTCTGTCACCAGTAGACAAACGTGGGGTTTTTACACCATTTTCAAGTGGAGAGTCCGCCGCGGGATCTCTGGATCTTTTGGCTGAAGATGATGCACCAGATCTAGTCGTTATGGTATTATTCATGTTTATTTTTGAATATCTGGTAAAAAAGTTTGCTGGGAAATAATGTTTTTAAAAAATAACGGCCTTTTTTTACTATTGCAATACCGTGCTCAATTAGTAGTACCTGTAGTTGAGTTTGGCAACACTTTCACAAACCAGTATTTGTTCAAGTGAAACAGCTGGTGTTGTTTGCAAATTTAGTTATTTTTTTCCGGCAATAGTTGTCTAGTTTGTGTAGTTTGAGTGAAATTTAAATGATTTTTCTTTTTTTTTTTTAATTAATATAATTAATTACAAATTATAATTTTGTCCAAACGCAGGTAACTTCAATTTCCCGGGATAATCACAAAGTGCACAATTGTTTTCCCGTAATTTTTGAGTTTTAAAGGTAGAGATTATCGGACTTTTTTGCAAAAAATGTGAGAGCCCCTATCACAGACGTGTGTTATTTTGTTACTTTGTTTTTTTTTTTTTTTTTTTTTGTCTAGAGGAGAATACCACAATAGATTTCTATTACGCTATCATCGAGCAGCAGGGCTTTACTGTCGGTACAAACTAGATGTCTCTATTCAATATTCTGTAGTATTTTAGCCAGTTTCCCGCCGTTTTGATTGTGGAACAAGATTAACGTGAGTACCTGCCTACTCGGCCTAACCTCACGGTGGTCTTACCACCGAGTGAAACTTGGGCGTAGACTAGCGCCCCCATTGTGTAGTATAACAACACTTTACGATTGCCACCAATCGCTTTTTGTGTGTGATACAGTCACAATGAGTAGCAATTTATATAATATGGCAAGCCTTTCCAAGGCAATCTTAGATCCACATTATAACCTCTTGCTTAGGGGTTTGGAGACTATCCAAACTCCGTCTGTTGAGAGTGCAACAGCACACTTGATCGACCTTGCACCTTACCTACATAAATCGATCTTAATCCACAACCACCACGTGTACCCCCGAAGGGGACCTCACCAATAACCGGTCACAGAGAGGATAGGCTCTCTGTGGGGCCACCGATTCCCGTGGTACCAGTCCTTTGGGCACTGGTCGGGCCTCGAAGAGGACCCGTATGTTTTAACACACAGACCTTTTCTTCCAGATTTAGGCTCTAGGAACCCTAGCGTCTGGTGCCCCTATTTTCCCCGAGTGAACCGCGTCAAAGCATTTGCCATTCCTGCAGTGACAATTGGAACCCCCGACGGTAACCCGGGGGTAGCCGCCGTTTTGATAGCAGATATTTCTGCTTCTAAGACATTCCTGTCGTTTGCGAGTCTAAAACACATTTTGATTCCAAATTCTTTTATATAGACTCCGCTGCCAAACCTCGGTCCCCTTTTGGAACCATCTATATAAACACAGAATGTTCGAAATGGAGGAGAGTGACACTCCGTCATGTCGAAGTAAAAACCTTTTTTTGAAGAGCGGTTTTGGGGTGCAATAATCCATGAGTCTAGAAATATGCTTTATTACACGTTATGAAGATCAGGAAAAATGCTTCTCATAATGATCATAGACTTTTATATTAAATATCACAGATTCAAACCTGTACAAATAATATCCTAAAGGATCGGGTTACATTCCACTGAGAAGTAGAAAAAACAAGTGAAAAAATGTATTAATATATATTGTAAATACATATATCCTTTAAACCTTTTTATATATCAATATACCTATATTTTTTCAAGCAAAAAAAAAAATTAAAGTAAAAAAGTACTTTTCTGGCTAAAATAGTCCTTTTTTATTAAAGCAATACAATTAAAATAATAACACATACATACATATAAATATACGATACATTATCACACAAAAATTCCGTTATGATCGATCCGCAAGAGGCATCTGGAAAGTGTATGTACGCCTTCAGTTAGATAGCAATTTAGTCAAACCCATTTTAAGATACTGATACGCGTTTTTTTAAAAGCAGGTAATACAAAATCCAAAGATATATCAAATTTCGAAACAGTGAAATAAATATCGATATATCACTATAACAAATATCGGCGTTATATATCGATAGTTTTATAAAAAATATCAATATATCGACATATTGATTTCTTTTTGCTCAACCCTGCTAAGAAGAATGGACATTGCTTCTCTTGGCCAAATATCAGGAAATTATCCGTTATCGCATATTCATAATAAGTAAAATATATTTGAAACTAGCTATGCCCGGTGCGCTTCGGTACACCCGTCCACAAAAATACAATAAACGCACGCTATTCTCACGACAAAACTGTTTAAGTTTATATGCAAGGTACGACGCCGACTGTTCTCATCCAATCTGTTTTTGCTGGACTACGATAATAATAATTTACTTTTTTGGGAAGGTACCACTCTCACTATCCTAATTTAGTATTTAATTTACATTTGTATGAGGACTACTTGCGAAAATTTTAAAGACTCTACATATTGTAGTTCTCTAAGTACTTAATAATAATTTTTACTTTGTATGGGAGCTACCAGGCCCACTGTCCGAATCGAGTGTAAATTTTGCTAGGCTATGTTCATTAGTATTAGGGTTACTTGTGCAAGGCTCAACCTATTTCAGATCTGCAGGTAGACGATAAGTAGATAATAATAATTGTTCACTTTGTATGGGATGTACCACGCCCACTTTTCCGATCCAGCCTGTGTTTCGATAATCTATGTATATTGAAAAGGGTGCAAAATTTCAATACTCAAAAAGTATAAAAAGTATAAAAAGAGTAAAAGTGGGTGTAGTAAATTTTTCTTTCCGTAAAAACCTAAGGTGGATTATGACGAAGATTTAAAAAAATGGGCTGATCAGTTAAGCCGTTCTTAACTAATGCGATTCCAACTAACCACATTTGATTATATTTATATAGATTTATTTTAGAAAAAAATTTTGTATTAAACATTTGTTCTAAAATACATTTCAAATAAGTTTTATTTATTATGAATATGGTCCTTTAAACAATTCTTAATCATTTTCTATTAAATAACTATAAAAAATCTTTGATGTTGTCTAGAACTTAATTTTTTGGTTACGAAGCTCTTAACACACATTTTAGTCGTTTCGGATAAAAAAAAAACAACAAATGGTCTTTTATACCCTTCGTGCCCTCAACTATTTACATACAGTTTTTTAATGCATGAACTTAAAATGCTAATGCTATAGTTAGTCGCTAGATCTCAGCACCTAATAAGAATTCTACTATTGAGGTCTTGTACTCTGGATTTTAGCTACTTAGTCCGCATGCTAACTAAATTTCAAAACTTGTGCTTTAAACCCCTCAGTAGTAATCAAAATTAAGAGCATTTTCCTACAGACTTAAATTGTCCTTCAATTGTTTGTTGTCAGTAAAATCTCGTAAATTTTACTTCAAAGAACTTTTAGACCAAATTTTTTAAACACACATCAAGAAATAACCATATTAGGCAATTAGCCATGTTTTACATTCTTTCTTTCTCCTTTTCCCTTAACTTAAGAAAAAAAAAAAAAAAAAAAAAAACAAAGAGTAAACTGACCAACGATATATTCCATACCATACCATTCCATTTCCTAAGTGTTTTTAAGTACCGGCAAATTAGCGTCGTTTATTAGGATTTTCTTTAGAATTAATTTACGACTTAATAAAGAATACAATTAGAAAAGAATGCAAAAAAACAAAAATCTGAGATTGTATTTATTTGCTTCTGAATAAACAAGTACGAATATGTTTATCTTTGCATTTAGTTTTTTTTATTTTTTATTTTATTTGTTGATTTTGTTGGATTTAAGTGTTCGTTTTATTTTCATTATTTACTTTCTTTAGTTGTTTTTTTTTTTGCAAATTTTGGGGAAATGCCATGAATTATGATTTCCTAACGGAAACATACTGAATTACTAGTCAACAAAAAACACACATTTGGAATTTTTTTCTTTCTTAAGGGTTAAATGTTAGATTAAGTTTGATTTTTTTGTCTTTGGTAATGTCCTGCCGAAGGTGACTAAAAACTTTAGAAGGAAAAGAGATTTAAAATATTTTTCGTTTCAAATATAAATGTGAAAGATAAAATATCGGAAGCAATAAAAGACCCTGGACCGTGGCCATTTTCATTGCAACGGGGGCTGGTATAAATGCAGACTTTATCAGTGGGGTCATACTCTCAACTGAAAGGAATATTTAGGAACCATTTAATTTTATCGTTTTCCCAAAAATTTTTGTTGCAGAGGCTGTTAGAGATGTTAGAGGTTGTTAGAGATGCGGACCATAAGGCAATACATGAGAAACACCCTGAAGATGAGAAACACACTGAATGGCCTATTGCAAGCAAAAGGGATTTTATTTCCCTTTAGACCCAAAGTATGAGTATGCCAACGCATAGACACGCTATAGTTCATGTTGCTTCAACTGAAAAAATGAGTAATAAACACTAAAACATCTGAAGCTCTATAAGTTCTTAGCATTAATATTCAGGGCGATTTGTTTACGACCTTAAGTTCGCAAAAAGGCATTATTTAAAACCTTGTAGAAGACACTTCACCTTATCTGATCTTATTTACACCGATTTTGTTTCAAAATCTATTTTTGAGCTTAGAGATCGAAAGTGGTTATCGGCGGTACTTATTTAAGTCGATTCAAATTTTGCAACATTTTTTTTTATAATTCATTTTTTCATTAATAGTTCGTTGATTTCCAGATATCATACAGGAAAAATTCTTTCTGTTCGTTATTTTCTGCAGGGGTTGTCCTGTTTCAAATAAAAAAGTTTTAGTCGAAGACGCACACAAACTCCTCCTTCGTTTCAGCCCCTCTGAGGCTTCTTCTTCGTTGCAGCACACGTTATATAAATTATGAAAGACTTATTTATTTTCTTATTTTTAAAGTTATTAAATAAATTTCTGATAGATTATAATCAATAATTACTAAAATTAAAAAATTTAGTTTAATTAGAGCAACTGAAAACTGCAGACCATTTTATTATATTATTCTTAGTTATCGAGATATACCATTATATCAAAATGAAGAGAGTGTCATGAAAAACATTAGCAAACATCGATAAGCTTAAGCAGCATAATACTTCGTTTGGGGATTAAAGAGAAAGTTGTGACTAAAAAATAAGAATTTCATGCAAAATTTAAGCAAATTTGTTTCGTGAAAGTTCACAAAAAATAAAAAGTGTCTGTTTCTACGAGTAATTGGTTAATATGTTCAAAATAAAAACATCCCATATTCCATTGAATCGATCGATCAAATCGGATCATCTTAAGTACAAAGGAATCAACTTTTGAAATCGAAGTATTAGTTTTGGAGATAAAAAATATGTTTATATATCCAATACATCGCTCTATTGGGTCAAGTATATCAAGCATTTTTTTTTAATCGCTGGGATAGTTTCAAAGATTAAAATTAACAAACAATGTACACGTGATTTTTACAATCAAATTTCCGACATTCGACACCGATACAGACGTACACAATTGCACACTTCTTTAGATCGCTGCAGCTGAACAGCACTGTTTTCTGTGACAGCTATGGTTGCCAGATACCAAAAATCAAATAACTGGACAATGGAAGAAATTCACCTGGATTTTGAAACAATAACTGGACAATTTAAAATTTTTCTTTACAAAAATAATTATTTACAGAAAATTTTTCCAACCTTATCTATTCTTTTTGAAATTGCAGCCTTTATTAGGTCGCAGGATATTCTATTCCTTTCTTGTGAGTGTAGATTAATGAAAATAGTGAAAAGTTATTTCACAAAAAGCATTGCTGCTATATGGCATGGAAAGAACAAATGAGATCAATTTATATAGATTTTATACTTTATTTTTATCAATTGCCTTTGATATTTCTAAAACTTTTGGAAGCTACGATAAGTTATTCCATGATAAAAGCGACTGTTTTAAATTTAAAACGGAAAAATTGTTATAAATTGAAAATTTCCAAAATTATATAGTTGCTCCAATTAATTAACAAAACGGTTATTTTTCAGAATTAAATAAATTCTTTTTTAACTGGAAAAATTGCATTTTACCTTTCTAATACCATGTTCACACATAAGCCTTAATTCCGTAATTAGAGAAATTAAATTTAAATTTAAATAAAATTAGTGAATTAAATTGAGCAATTAGTACATAATTGCGGCACTAATTGAATAAAATATGAAATGCAACTCCGCTGTATGTCTATTGTGAATTATGTTCAGTGAGAGAAATTGAATTCGCTGCATGTCACAATAATATTAGGTAGTAGCTTTAGTACATGTGTTTTGGGGGTTTTCAGTTGTCAAAAAGAGCTGACTAAAATAAAAAATTGCAAAGCAAATAGCGGGTTTTTACTCTTAAATTCTTTTAATTGTGTTAAATAAAATCGCAATTTTTTTTAAGCGTAAGTTTTATCATTTTTTTTTTAAACAAAATGAAAAATGGTATACAATTATAATAAAAACAATGTTTTTTCATCTGTCAAATACTAATTGAGTAAGCTTAATTGAGCTTGGGTGAACACTAAATTGCTCAATTAAGATTAAATTGTCTCAATTAGGAAAACATGTTTGAACAGGGTATTAAGGTGATAACTGGAACTAGACTTGAAAAATCCAGGCCATTCCAGGCCGCCTGGCAACCCTAGTGATAGCCGATTTGGCTGTTCTCAGTTATTTTGAGGTTAGTTTGGTTTGTTATCATGAATATAGCAACTTATTTTTGAAATCGTGGTTCAATTTGAAAAAATTATCGGATATGACGTTAAATTCATGGTGCTCATAATCGCCCATCAATCCGATTATTTTGGGGAACTATTAATCATATTCACAACACCCACTACATCAAGTGCGCTTTATGGGCCGGTGGAATCATTGATCCATATACCTTCACAAAACGATGGTCAAAATGTTACAGTCATTGGTGAGTGGCATAGACATACTTATTAACTTTTTGATGCCTCAATTAGAAGGCATGACAGACATGCTGCTACTCGACACTTTGACGCAAAAATAAATTCAAAAAATTTAAATTTTTCTGGCATAACTTGCTCGATATCTCTGAAACTACTAAGCAGATTGAAAAACATTGTCTGGATAACTTTTGTTCATTTATTATTTATTGTATCTTCAATATATTTGAACTAACAATAAATACTCATATCTTAAGTCTAAAATAAAAAAATATAAAAAAATTAAGTCCAGCCAGTGCTAGACAAAAATAATGTTACGCACCAAGGGGTTTGGATGAGATTCAAGCTACTTAAGATACGTTACTGCATGTTTTGCTATTTCTGCTTTAACTGATGGCATGGTATGGTCTTTCTGGATGTTCGAGTGTTTTATATACCAGGGAGCAACTGTAATCATACGTAGAATCTTCTGTATGGCTTAAAGATAATTTTAGAGTGTATTTTCAAATTTCTTAATTAATTGCTATCGAGTTAAGGTAATACATGTCGTGCAAATTCCCTTATTTTGGATTTTGAAATTTAACGTATCTCATACAACTTAACGGAGTGCATGCAGATTTGAATTCTGCTCTCAAACTAACCTTAAAACAACTTTTAGTTGTTCGAGTTGACCTAAGTTTATTAACTTGTATTAATCGGAACTAATTTCATTTGATCTAAGTAACTTTACTATCTGAATATTCGGTAGTTTGCTTTCTTTTTTCGTTTTCTTTTAACTTAAAAAAAATAATTTATGAAAAAAAATCCAAGTAATTTCACGCCAATTTTTTTCTTTCGTTCTCACTTTGAGTTTTAATTTTTATGAATTTATATTTGCCAACCCATTTTTTTCTAGCTGCTATTATTTTTTGTACCCTATCGAACTTCTATCTTAAATATGTTTAAACGTAAATGTAAATGGTGCTTGTTTTGCTAGAATTTTTTTATTTTTCTGATTTTTGCCTTTAGAAAGGCCAAGAAAAAAATATCTTTAAGATTTATGTATTGTTTGAAGACGGAAATGCTAAGACAACAACGCGTCTGTCTAATGTCTGGAATATTTTTACGCGATAAACTAATATTCATATGAAATTAAAGGAACTAAGAAAAAAAAAGTAGAAAAAAATAGCGAGAGTGAGAGCGAGGCCCATGCTATTTGAAAAAAAGTACAACTGAAGGAGTTGGTCGCTTTGTTGGTTGGTTGGTTGGTGTCTTCGCTCAATGAATTAGATTACGAAACAGCGGTATATCAGAAATAAGAAAATTTATCATTTATATAAAAATGTTTTTTTTTTAATTTTTTATTGTTGCCCTTCTTTTGCTCTTGTTGATGTTGACAAGACAAAAGGGTTGGTATGTTGGCACTGATTCCAATTGGAGGTTGTTCTTTTTCCATAACAATGTTTAAGTTTTTTTTTTCATAAAAAAAAAAAACAAAAACTAATTTCGTTGAGCAATATAAAATGCAAAAATATTTGTGTTCTTTTTTAACTAAATATCTGCTCGTATAAATAAATCAAATAATTTATATTGAATTCTTTGATTTTTACAACATTTTTATGTTTTTGTTTGTTTCTTTTATCTCCTCCCTTTCTATTTTTTAGTGCATCTATGGTTGTTATGTACACTCTGCCATATTGCCCACATTTCATCGCAGATGTTACTGGTTGTTACAGGTATGAACCATTTAAGTTTAAGTTTATATTTATAATCTATATTTGCTTTCTATTCATATAAATTTAAATGTTTAAATAATAATAACTTGATTAAATTGATTTTTTTTTTTTTTTTGGAATAAGAATCCTGATATAGTTTTGGTTCATTATTTAAATGTTCCATATCCGGATGATAATAAAATGGCTGTTATTGCACCCAGCATCAGCTTGTGGGGTGATAAAAAGGAGTGGACTAAAGAGGAACTTGTTAGTCAGCTTAAACCCATGTGTAAGTATAATAGTTTTAAAACAATATAAAGGTAAAAGAAGTTGCTATATTTAATCAGTTTTTTTTGTGGTACGCAATAACTACTACTATCTCATGAATATTTCTTTACATAGAATTTATAGAGCGAATAACGCAAATAGCCCAGACGATTCAATATATTGAAAAATAATTTATATTTTTTTATTTATATAGAGATAATTATTATAGTTCTTCTTTAAATATAATAACCGATTGCTTGATTTTAGGGCCTCAGGCAAAACTTTAAATTAAAGATTTTTAACTTGACCAGATACAACTTGAAGTTCATGTGATCTGTCACTAACGCAGTTAACTGTTTGTAGACACCCAGATTGTATCCAAGAACCTTCTTGATCTTCCTGCCAACTTGCAGTGCAAAATACCAGAGTCTCTGGTGGGAATCGAACCCACAACCCTGCATTAGTAGACTAGCAAACTACCCACTACCCGCCCAACTCAGTCTCCACCTAAATTAACTCTGTGTTGACTTAAGTATCTAGACATGTGGTCGTTTTCTTGTATTTAAGCATTTTTGGTTTGACTTGCTTGGTACATATTTACCCATATAATGGGTGGATCAAATAGAAGAATCTTTTTAAAAGTTAATTAAATTCTTTTCGTATACTAAACCTTATTTTAAATAGCAAGAACTCTCATTTTTATGGGTCATTCATGTCACTGCCGCGGCTAATTTTGTAGAAGTTTATCCTAATTCTAGTTATATCTCACTAATGGCAGGGACTATAATAGCCTTAAGGATGTGAATGTGTGTTTCTGGACTATTCGCATCGCTTTTTAACGGCACCCCACAAGAAAAAGTCTAAATGGGTCAAATCGCAGATCTGAGACGGCCTTAGTTAAATTGCAAAAGATCGGTTTTTGTAAATAAGTTTCTGTGTGACATGATGCCTAAAACAAAGATTAGTTCATGTTTTCTATTTTTCCAGCAGAGTGTTCAAAAAAAAATTCGCCGATAATGCCACCACTCTAGAATCCAAAACAAATTTTCACTCTCTGTAGATGCATTGGCTTCTTAAGAATAATATATTCGATTTCGATCCGCAAATGAGGTAATTTTGTTTGTTGACGTAGATGCTCCTCATCCGAAAAGTCGTTTGCTTCAATTGCTGAGCTAATTAATAATTTGCTAATTTCAAAAAATAAAAATTTTTAAGCATTTATATGGAAGAGAAGGTGTCTTTTCAATGCCTAACCAATCTCCACCGCCCAAGGATATTACATTTTTGTAATGTATAATAATAGTTTTTCTTTTTCTTTCTGAAAATAAATAATTTATTGATAAATAGCTGTTGCCGTCACCTTCGTCACCATCCTTACAAAATTTTGTTCAATTTTGCTTCGAAGTTGCCCAATTACGTTATGCAACTTCTTCCTTAAAATTGCATTTGTGTTTATATCGTGCAGTTTTTATTGCAGCAATTGTATAGATGTTCGTATTTGATTCCATTTTAAACTTTATAAATATACCTACGAAGAAGAGGACAAAACGAATCTCAAAACTGCATGCATATGTGTAACCTCCTTCCCTCTTGCCATCTAAGTAATAATTGCAGCGACAAAAGATGCACAATATAAAAGAGGACAAAGTAATACACGCTAAATCTTAAGACTCTTACATTTATAGTGCTCAAATATGGTTTATGTGCAAGAGCCCCCACGGTCTGTGAGCACATACACAATATCAACCAGAATCTCACAAAGAGAACGAAACATGTAAAAATTTTAAATCAGTAGCATAGCAGCTTTCAACAATGTAGGTTTGTGTCACTTTGCTAAATATTTAGCAAACCAATGCATTTTCATTTCAACCACTTTTTTGGTTGGGGGCCTTTGTTTATGTGTTTACTTTATATAAAGTTACTCACAAACATAGCAATTGTATACGTTTCTAAACTTAATATAAAATTCTAAAATGTAGAGTTCTGTAAAATGTGTGTTTAAAATTCCCCGCTGACAAAAATGAAAGTTGCTGCCAAGTCTGCCATACCATAATTTTTCCTTATTTTCTCTTGAAAATTAAACATTTTAAGGAAAAAAGTTTCTATATTTTAACCAAGATACTAAGGTAGCTCCATAATATTTTATTATAAGCAATTTACTAAATTTTCCTGATTGTCCCAAAACGACAAATCTCAGTATATAACTAGGAGCATTAAGAATGTTACGCGCCAATGGATTTGGATGAGTTTCAAGCTTCTCCAAATACGTTACTAAATATTTCGCTGTTTCTGCTTTAACTGATGGCATGTTTAGATCTTTGTGGATGTTCGAGTTTTTGATATACCAGGGAGCAACTGTGATCATTCGTAGAATCTTATTTTGGCGCCTTTGAATTTTTTCAACATTGCTAGCTGAGACAGTGCCCCCTAATTGAATCCCATAGCACCAAATTGGTTTAAGGATCGACTTGTACAGTAGTAGTTTGCAATCTAAGCTGAGTGTAGAGTTTCGGCCAATAAGCCAGTTTAGTTGAACTGCTTTTAACTTCATGTGTGTTAACTTGGATTCTATGTGGCTTTTCCAACTAAGGCGACGGTCAAGATGAATATCGAGGTATTTGACGTCTGAAAGCTGGGGTATCATTTAATTATAGGGGGGGATGAGCCCCTTCGCAGTGTGAAAGTTATATGAAAGCATTTTTGTTCATTCACCTTAATTCTCAAAATTTTTCAAACAGCTTTGATATGTTTGATAAAAGGCTTATAGGTCTGTATGATTCAACCTTGGTGTGGTCTTTTCATGGCTTAGGTATCATAGTAATCAAAGAAATCTTCCACCTTGTAGGAAAGTATTCAAGACGTAAAATGGCATTAAAAACAAACAGAATAATTTTGTTACTGATTTTATTAATGCTAGGAGCTTTCTTAGAGTTTAAATCAGTTATTGCCTTATCAATATCTGGAAGCTCAAACCTTAAGAAAGTTATGTTAAACCAAAATAAAATAAAATCAACCTCTAAGAACAGATAGGTAAAAAAAACTCTTATCTTGTGGAAACTAATAATGAAATGCTTCTCTGCTATTATTTCCTTCCAAAATAAATAACAGCGTGGGGGATCTTGAAGCTTAACATTTCCTTTGATTGCAATTGTAAAGATTTTTGTTTCAAAAACTAATCCTTTTACCATCACCGATTTTAATTAAATCATTTTTTTTTTTTACTTTTAAGTGTCCACTGTAACGTCAGATGATGACTCCGATTCTGGCAATGATATTGAAATATCGGTAAGATATAACTGTTATATAAAATAACCATAAACAAAATTTAAAATTTGAATGTGCCTTAGACTGCCGAAACTGTGGAATCAATAGTCTGCCAATTAATGGAAAAACAACGTTTATCACGACAAGCAGCGCTAGTCAAACAATTGGATTGTGGCTGTGGCGATGCATCCTGTGCTGACGGCAAAACTTGTACACATCCGGTAATGCGACGGCCGAGTTTAATAAAAGCAAGTAATGAGAAACGTTTGCCAGCCACAACTGCTGTGGAACCATACAATCCGAATAATACGCCAAACGTTGTAGTTGGACCCAAGGTAAGTTGTCAATAGTTGAAAAGATTTTTTAATTTGTTACTAAAATAAAAAAACACACATATTAAAAGCTCTACTCAAGATGGGCGGATAAGAGAGCAATACGTGAATCGTCTAATAGCATGGATACCAATAACTATCAGCATCATCATGGCCATGGACATCATGGCCAGACTCAACAGCTGGCACAAGAATCGGCCATCAAATTTCAAATTATAACGCCACACAACGAACAGCAACAACAGCAGCATTTTCGACATCATTATAATACAAATGGTAGCAATTCATCAGCAGATGCTGCAGCAAATCATCAACAATTGATAGCAACGAGAAATAATTTAATTATGCAGCATCAGCAACAACAACAAATGCATACAAATCAATCAAATTTCAATCAAGCACACAACCAAAATAATAATAATACTAACCACAATACTAATAATAACAACAACAATTTACAACGCTATACTACAAATAATAGCAGTGTCACTATGCAATCACAACAACAGCAGCAGCAACATCGCTTTCAAATAGCAAAAACAACAATTACTGCAATGGATAATAACACAAATAATCAACAGCAGCAGCAACACAGCAACAATAATTTAACTTCTGCTTCAACCAACAATGGTGGTTTGACAGTGGGTGGCAGTGGTGAAATTGCAGTTGATTTGTTGAGTACACAAAATCACTCTCATCACACTCTTCATCAGCAACAAAATCAGGCGATGAGTACAACGAATTCTAATACAAATAATAAAATTAACCACAACACAAATATCACAAGCAGCAACAGCAACAATGCCAACCACAATACCACAAACCAAATTTCACATTCAAATCAAACAATAACAACAACATCTTCGATACCAGTAGCAACAAATTCTACTTCTAATATTGCAACATCGACAACGACGACACCACAATTGATGTCAACACCTCATCATCATCAACAGAATAATTTAAATGTCATCAATAATAATAATAATGTTATGAACAACAGCAGCAATAGCAGTGGAAATGGCAATGGCAACAACAACAACAGCAATAATAGCTGTAAAAGTAACAGTAATAATGCAACAACAAAATTTAATAATTACAATCAACAGCAATTAAATGCTTCCAACAACAGTAATAACAATAATTCTTTAAATTCTCACACTGCAAACCAACAGCAACAACAAAAACATTCTATACCACAAGAACAATATTATAAATTGCAACATCATAAACAACAACAGCAATCAACTCCTAATGTTGTAGCTGTCACCTCAACTGTTGAACCCATGTGTATGTCACCAGAACATCAGCCCTCACCACAATCCCAACTCAAACAACCACAACAACAAACTCATTTAAGAATTTCATCTTCTGACTCAATATCTGAATCAGCATCTTCAATTTCCCCATCACCATCGTTGTCTTCATCTTCTCAAACATTCATGGACGTAAATCAAAAATCCTCTACCCCTGTGGCACTCAACAGTAGCTGTAATAATAACAACAACAATAATAACATTGAAAATACAGAGGTAAGAAGAGAAAATATTTTATACTTTTAAGAAACCTATTGCGAAATCCACATTCATATATCTATCTATGCATATAATAAAACTGTATCTACAGGACCATTTCTGTACATGAAATATTTTTTGAAAATGGTTTTGCTGGTGCAGATGATAATCGAAATGGAAAACAAAACAGCAATTTTTGGAATTTTTGTCCTTCGGTCCATCTGTCTGTCTGTGTTCGCATCACGTAAAAACTACTGGATGCAGTTTAATAAAATTTTCTGAGGAGGTACCTTAGTATCACGGTTCAAATATAGGATATTATTATCTCATTTCCAAGATGAAAATGGAGAAAAAGGTGCTGCAAACTTGACATCACCTTTAATTTAATAAAGCTGAATATTTATATTGCTCTAGAATAATTTTGGAATTTTATATAAATTTTAGAATTCTAACCAGGGGTGGGTACCTCCATATAAAGAAAATTCATAAACCATAACTGAAGCACTATAAAAGTAGCAGTCTTAAAATTTGGTGTGGCTTACTTTCAAAGCAAAATCTAACAAAATATTGTCAGGACGCCTACAACGTGGTGGGAACAGCTAGTATTATATATTGTTTATTTACAAATTATTTTACAAATTAATTATTAAAATATAGAACAAGGGTTATATAGAATAGGAAGAGATATAAAAAATACTTGTCAAACTTGGACCTAGAAATCCTGAATGTTGTTGTGTAGCAGACTTCTTTTGATTTTCGTGATGTTATTGTAGTTGCTCTATCATATCTCCTCCAGTGATTGTTCTATGCCCGAATCTTGGCAACTTTTCAGCAAGTATAAAATTGCAACTGAAACATCTTGGCGGAATAGTTTTTTCGAGTTAAATTCACATTTACCCAGTCTTAGGCGGGCTAACATAATGCTCTCAGACCTGGTCAAAATGGCTGTTGTTTTTAGGTCTGGTAAAATATATAATCGGTAGACCTTGTGTAACCCTAAACGGATTTGTTATGGCTTCTGGGAAACAAAAGGGTAAACTCGGAGCCCTTTTAGCACCATAATCAGATAATTCATTATAAAAATTCCGTGAGTTCCATTTTCCAACTGTAATACATTATCATAAACACCGTTGCGATTTTTTCTTTAAGCCTGGGTTGAACTTAAGCTGTAGTATTAAATATATTTTTTATTTAAACTTTGGAACATTGCACAGTGACGTATAATAAAAAAAAAAATCCAAAAAAAGAATTTCTAAATTACTGAACCAAATTGCAGTTCGTAACAAAGGACGTATGCTATTCGATGAGTTTTTAGACACCATGTTTTCACACAGGATGGCCATAAATAACACTACAATCACTTTTTATTTCTATTCATGATGTTTAGTTTCAATATTTATTGTAAGGATAATAAGGTTGATAATCCAAAAAACGACCACAGGTATGAGGTTTCGACCTTCAAGAGCTTTGAGTCTCACACACTTAAAATTTGCAAATATGAATATTTTGTAAGTCAGGTTTTTCCAAGTTCTAAAATTATTTTAAATATACCACTATTATATGTGCATTAAGTACCCCCGCTGACCACTGTTTATATGTAGTTAATGTGTTATACTAGCCCATCTCCATTCTTCTGCATTGTCCACTAATATTCCCAAGAAATTTTAAAATTAAAATTCTTTTCATAGATTTTTTAAGTTTTTTCGGAAATTGCAATATTTTAGCATCCCCCGAAGCAACATTTCGAAATGTCTTTTTATGGAACTGCAATAATAACATCACATTTTTATATAAACCATGAACCCTATTCCAAGATGTAGCGTCCAGAATAAGTGTAGGAATATTTACAGTTAAAATTATACGAATAACAGTGCTCGTTGACTGCAAAATGAGCTCTGTTAAAAAATATGGTTTGTGTCTTTGCTAGTTAAATTCGAATTTATCTTCACAAACATTCAAGTGTATTTTTTGACTCAATAAAAAAGTGAGCACATATCACAGCTCAAAATAATTATGCATTTGCACAACGAAGGTAAATCTTTGATGAGATTCGAAAGTTAATGGGTCGAAGCCGTTTTGCTTTTCGCGTTCTGTTCGTCTGCGTAAATTAACATTGCTAGAGCGGAAAGTTAAAGTTGACCCACAAACTACATGGGTATAACTTCAGTGTGGTTAGACGTAAACCATTAATATCTGCTAAAAATCAAAAGAATCTCTTGAACCATGCCTAGAAAGATCAAATAGCTTGATGTCTAACTTGCGTGACAGAACAATGACGTTAATTTTTTGTCAAAGTAAATTGATTATCATTTATCCACAGAATTTTTCGTTGTCGGTGATGGCCTGACCAACGTTGTTTTCAAATGAATGAACAGAGTAATCATGTCCCGGTTCATAAACCGCATTAAATAATTTATTTTTGTTAATGCAATGCCACCTGATAAGCCTCGTGTGGGGTAGTGTCATTCATAAATTTTTCTTTTTAACACAATTATAATTCAAAAATGCTCCTCATCGATAAAGATGATTTGCACAATATTGTTTCTACCAATGACCTTACATTTTGCTGCATAAGAAGCAACATTTTTGACAGACTCCTCCAAAAGAACATAGCCGAAACAGAGTGTATATATAGACCCGCCTTAATTAGAAAACCCAATAGTTCAATGATTTGAATGATTTTTACGTTCAAAATGTTGAAGCGCTTTTTCTATCCAATAAAGAGCATTTTGTATTATTTAATGATACTTTGCGAACTTGTTTGAACTTAATTTTATAGTTTTACTTCTTCCTAAGCACAATTTTCAACCCTTAACCTAATTAAGGATTTTTCTTATTTTCTTCTGATTTCAGATGTCTTCTAATAACAACGATTTAAGCATTAACACTTCCAACATCAACAATAATGATAGCAACAACAGAAACAATCAATTAAATGAGTACAACAATTGTAACATAAATAACAAAAATACCACTGGTTGTGCAACATCATCCTCGGATGCTTCCAATTGCAATAATAATGATAATAGCAACAAAAATAAGAACAATTCTGTAACGAGTTCACAGCAACAACCCTTAAATTCAAATAGCCAGAACAACAATCACAACAACAACAATATAAATAGAGATAATTTACAGCTTAATCATGCAACCCCAACTTCGACTTCCTCTACAATTTGTTTTGATAATTTAGTAGAACAAACCCATCATGACGGCAATCAAGCGCAAGTACACTCACAGCAGCAGCAGCAACAACAACAACAACCTCAAGTATCTTCAGAATTACACGATACGTTAGGATTTTTTAATGAAACTTTAGATTTGTCACACGAAGATATCCAGAGAACTTTGATTGCAAATATGCCAGGGGAGGGAACTCTTTTGACGTCATTAGATTTTATAAACTCGAGTGTTTCAAATGGCGTTAGTGGTACTATTGTACAAAATGCACAATGTGAACCTGAGCCGGAAATTTCGCGAGTAGTTGAAGCTGACGATGAAGATACGGACGATGTGTTTGCCAATTTAGATGCATTCGATATGTTGGTCGAATTTCCCGAATTAGATTTGGATGATAAACAGGCTCTAACAAATACAGCTTTAGAACAAGCTGTTGCTGGAGTCGCCACAAATGAATCTTTAGGTATAAATTCATCTTGTCAAAATCTTCATCAACTTTCCCATTATGGCAGTAGTTCAGCGTCCGCATTGAGTTGTGATAAAAAGGTTTTGAAAATATGTGACTTTAGTCCAGACTGGTCCTACCCAGAAGGTGGTGTAAAAGTTTTAGTGGCCGGTCCCTGGTCTTCTGATGCCCACTACACAGTGTTATTTGATTCGCAACCGGTACCCACAGTGCTAGTGCAAGAAGGGGTATTGCGCTGCTACTGCCCATCACATGAAGTTGGTTATGCCACTTTGCAGGTGTCATGTGATGGTTTTGCCATATCAGACTCTGTAATGTTTGAGTATAAAATGATGTCTTGTCAAGAAGCTCCCTTTGATGCCAACACAAACGATTGTCTATACAAGTTTTCTCTATACAACCGTCTTACTACCATTGAGGAAACAATGCAAATCAAAGGCGAAGCTGTAACTGTTACGGCTTCACAACAAATCTTTTCTTTACAAGGCAACCTGGAGGAAAAATTGGTCAGCTATTGTCATCGATTGGTGAAAATGTCTTGGCAGAGTAGTGCTTCGATTAGCAGTAATTTGAATTCGGGCTATAAGGGTATGACTCTCTTGCATTTAGCTGCTGCCTTGGGTTACAATAAACTAGTTTGTGCTCTACTTAATTGGCGTACCGAAAATCCCCATATCATTTTGGAAACTGAAATAGATGCTTTCAGTCAAGACTCGCATGGCTATACGCCATTGGTAGGTAGTCGTAATTTTTAAAAAATATAAAACCTAATCTGTGAAATATTATTTTTTAGACTTGGGCCTGTTCTCGTGGTCACTTGGATACCGCCATCCTGTTGTATAAATGGAATCAAAATGCTTTAAAGATTAAAAATCATGCCCATCAAACTCCTTTGGATGTGGCTCATAATAAGGGGTAATTAAATTTCTTTTATGTTTTCCGTATTTTGCTTTAACCAAATGACATTATTTCAAGGCACAAAAATATAGTTTCGGAAATTTATCGTTTGGAGCATGAACGACAACGCAAACAAAGTAGATGTTCTCTAACTAGTTTGTCAATTAATCTAAATAAATATTCTGTAAGTTGATGTTTTGCTTTTAAAAGTTAAAAATTTTATTGTTTGCGTTTATTCTTTTAATAGCTAAACAACGATGAAAGTGATGATCATCCATCATTTGCAATTTTCGATTCCACTGATTCACAACGTAGTCATGATGGTGTCTTTTTAAGACCAGTAGCTGTATCAAGGTAATTCCCAATTAATTGTCAAGTAAACGATAGGACACGCCTTTCTTTTGAATGGTTTATGTTTATGTTTGTTTATATTTTTATGACATCAGGTTGAACTACATAAGTATTTTTTATTATACGAATAAAATTTAAACGACATTGAATTTCATACGTAGGCAGTGTGATAATTCCTTGACTCTTTGTAGTAAGTTTCAATTAAACAATTCAATTCAATACTTCTCCCGTTAACACGGGCTGTTGTTTGGCCATTAGAAAATAAAACTTGTTTTTTAGGTTTTTTTTCCTTAAAAAATAAAATTTATTTACGGGGTTTTGCTTATTGCTCATAAATTCTCTTAATTTAATTTAATTTTTGGTCAAAATTTAAACTATTCTTTTAAGAAAAATAAAAATGTTCTCTCAACTCTATTTAGTAGTTAAAATTAGTGCTGGCAAGGTATTGACTAGTGGGTTGTTTAAGTACACAATACACAAAAGTAGTTAATCGATACTTTTGGGTTAGTATTGTTAGAAATAAAATGAATAGAATATTTGACGATTATAACGATAAATTTCAGTTTCTATTATGTAAACGAAAGTTGATTAGGGATACAAACCGGTGTGATTGATAACTTTTATATTCTCAAAAATAAATAAAACCTGAAGAATATTTTTTAAAGTTTGATTTTATAATAACAATTAAGCAAATAAAAATTAATGTTGATGAAGTAAGTCTATAAAAAAAGATTTTTTTTTTTATTTTTCACGTATCATATTTCTTTCATTCTAATTTTTATTTTTTAAATTTAAAATAAAATAATTGTGATCCCCGTTGAAGATATTTTCGTCAGTAAAAATATCGCCAAAATCGTATATCGCCAACCCGAAGTATCGGTATCGGATGCATCCCTAGTAAATATAAGTGTGTTGATGTGTGTGTTTATTCTGTTATAAAAATCCTCATTAGTAAAAGCATTATAAGAAATAAGGTTATTGCGGCCTTGCAGGTGCATAACGCATAAGTTGTTTAGGAATTCTTAGGATTTTATTTGGTTTAGAAGTGTTTGTAAAAATTCAATTTTTTTACAGCAATCAAAGTCCACCAAATAGCAGTCGTTTTTCGAAACGCTCCTCGATTGACAGTGGTATTAGCATGGATATTAGAACGAAACCCATTAAATCATTTAAAGATTTAACACGTTTGCACAGGTAAAAAATCATTTTGAATAGATAAATGCTGTTGTAACACCAATATTTTTTAATTTAAATTTGTCAAAGCAGTCTTGATGCACACGAAAACTTTAGCAGTTCTATTGAGTCTCCACTGGATACCATTGGCACTGCACCAAATACAACGAATTCACTTCTGTCACCTCTACGAAAAATGGATTTTGCTTTGTGTAAGTATCAGGAAAAACTAAGAGAATAAAAATATTTAAGTTTTCTTATCCCTTTCCCCATTTATTCAATCACTGCATTTTTATAATCCTAATTTTTTGTTCATGTATTTCTTTAAATTTTTTTCTTTAATTTTACAAAACTTATACTTAATTTGTTTTACATTCTGTTTCATTTATTAATTTAAATTTGTTTAATTTTATTACTTAAACCAAAAAAAAAAAACTGTGTGTTTTAAAATTGTTAACAAAATTAGGCGAAGTATCAACTGGTGATTCAAGTCCTTTGCCAGATAAAAATAACGATGATGATACATTGACGATTGATAATGATGATTGTAATGACGATGTAATTTTACCAAATAAAAATGTTGATGCTGTTGTAGGTCAGTTATATAAAAATCATCATAATCTACTACCACTACTACTACTACTTACTCCTACTACTACTACTAATAAATATTATTATGGAATTATAAAAAAGTATCCTTGTTATTTTGTAAATTCTTGATATACAAACACATCCATGTGTATAAATTTGCTTGTGGTTTTCAACTCTTTGTTTTGTATTAACGTTTTTTTTTAATTTTAAACTATTAACACATTTACATACCCATGCACACACTAATACATATTCATACGTGCGTTTTTATAATAAAATTCCGGAAATTTCTAGACTTGTAATGCTAGTACTATTAAGTATTTTCGATTTTTATTGTAAATACGGACGTTTGTCTTTCACAACTTTTTACTCGTAATCATAGATGATAACATGAGAGAAAACTTAGAGCTAAAAATCTACAGCTGTTGGATTTTTATTCCTTTTAGTTTCCGTTCACTGTCTATTTGTGACACCTACATTTTACAATATACGAGTATATAAAATATAAATACAACACATACATTAATGTCATTGATGTCGATGTTAAAAAAATATTATTTTCTTAAAAGAAACAGTGAGAGAACTTGCACAGAGATTTTTTTAAAATCTGATTTTCTTCTTTAAAAATGTGATTTAATAACAAAATGCAATTGTGGAAAAATTGGAATTTGTTAATCACTGAATACTTTTGATAAAATATAGTCAGTCGTTCGTACTACAAAAACAGTTAAAATTTAAAATTCTTTTTGTAAATTTTCCCGAGCAATATTTTTATAGCAATTCGAGGTTAGAAAGTAAATTTGCTGAAAAATCACTTTTTAACAAATTAAGGTTTATTGATACCTACTTTGTTGGGGCGATAATATTTAGTTCTTATCATCATTATTGAATGAAAATAGTTTATAACAGAACTTCTTTAGTTTCCTGCATCACTGCATCACTATGAAAATGAATGCCATAGCATGCATTAACGTCCACGACCGTGTTAAAGACCAACAGTAAAAATATGAGAAGGAAAATGTGCTGCCACATTTTGCAAAAAAAAATATTATCTTTCGGAATATCAGTTATTTATAATTAGTTTGATTATGTATACGAGGTCTATCAACTAGCCCTAGAGAAATATACTAGCATCGTTAAATCACAAAAACGAGATAACTAATTGGCATTGCCAAATTGCGTAATTACGGGACTGGAAATTTCTATTCCAACAACTGAATTGGATGGCTGTCAGTATGGCTGGTAGCCATGAAATGAGATCACTGATATTAAAATTAGCTAGTTGTGGCCACAAACAATTTTTTATAATGATTTGGTAACTCATTGTCTTAACCAATGAGTCAAATCTAGGACTATTTCATTGCTAGCTTGAATTTTATAAAATCTACTTTGTTTTAAGTTTTAGTGTTCTTTAACTATTTTCTAAAGATATATCAATAGCCTCGTAACTAAGTGCCGAATTACATTAGGCAACTTTTGTCACTGTAATCTCTCTCTTTTCTTCTTTAATATTGCATTTGTGTTTATAACGTGCAATTTTTGTTGCATCAATTTGTATGGATGTATACATTTGATTACATTAGAAACTTAAAAATTAAAATTACGAATGAGAGGACAAAACGAATTTCAAGAGTACATGAATATGTGTACTCTTTTTTATTTCTCTCTTCCCTCTCGCCTAGTAATGACGAATTGCAGCGACAAAAGTTGCCTAATGTAACACGGCACTAATCGTATCACTGACAAGTTATACATAATAAAAAGTCCCCAAAATAAAAGTATTTTTAACACCGGTTCCAGTTGTTTGTTCCGATTCAAAAACTTCTTAAATAAAACAAATAAAAATCGAATTTTTTAAAATCACTGTGCAATACATTAGAACTCAAACTTTACCGCAACTTTGAAGAAGTCATAACTTTTTGTTGTTTAAACAAATCAATATGGGTGTTCATTGATGATTGTAATATATGTAAATGTAATAACTGTTTGTGTTGTGAGATTAAATTTATTTTAATTGTGATTTTTGTTGCTAATTTTGTTTAAGGCAAAAACTCGTTTGTGTTTAGTTCACATCACGATGCATACCTTACATTGAGTTGTGTTACATGTTTTACATTAACATACATTTATTACACACCTGCAAAAATAGATTGTAGTGTAAATATTTTTAAATCAAACTCCAGCTGTTTTGTATAATCAAGTCTAAATATTTGTTCAAATATATTGATGTTGATGTCTGTCTATTTGTTGTAATCTGAAGTTATTTTTTTCCATTTTTAGTTTTTGTGCTCCTAAGCAAAGAATAATTATATTGTTTTTTTCATTCATTAATTTTTCATGGTGACTATTAAATTTTTTTATTAATTTATTTTTGTTTTTATTTTTTTACACTGATAGCAAAAATAATGAATTTAATATGCTCCAAAACAGCAGCTTGTTTTCTTGTAAAATACATTTTAATTATCATTAATAATTGTCAAATAAATTATAATAAATTCTAAATTTTGTGTACAAAAAAGTCTTTCTAATGTTAAAATTTAATGTAGTTTCATGTTACTAATTCTGTGTATTATTGATGTTTTAAACTGTAAAATTGTTGTTTAAACTTTGGAGACAGAAATAGTTAATTAATTGAAATTCCTTGTATATTCTTCAACATTTTTAGGGGATTCGGATGCTAAAGTTTTAACATTAGCTGAACATATTATAGCTGCTATGCCAGAACGCATAAAGGTGAGATTTTTTGTTTTAAATTATTTTAAACATTTTATTCGAATTTTGATTAATTTAACCTTTAGAATGAGGCCGATGAAATGATGGTTTTGGGTAGCCCCATGACAGAAACCCTCAACACCGAATCAACGGGCTTGAATGACAGTTTCATGGATCCATTATTAGATACATTGCCCAATGCTCATTTCGACAATGAATTTAATTTTGATTTCAACGATCACAGCTATCGTTATCACGAGGTCAGCACACCTTGCTCAAGTTTAAGTCCTGCTAGTTCAGGACCTTTACAATCGCCAGCCAGTTATTCTATATTGGGACATGATCCTTCAGTTTCTTCGCCTAGTCCCCCACCATCGACAAAACAGTTGACCGAATTTCTGCATGCCTCCAGTAATACTCAGTATCCATTCGAAGCTGATTTTTCAAAGTTGACTTTAACAGGTAAATTTTGAAAAAAGTATATTACTTTTATTATGTATTAATAACACTATGCTACAAAATAAAAACAAAATTGGAGATATATTTAGATTAGCCTAGTATAGGTTGCAAGGCGTGGTTGAGTTGATCGCTTTGTAAGTATCAGCAATTAAATACACTTTTAAAGTCTACTCTATAGCTGGACTAACGAAAGTTTCGTTTATTACTTTTAGCATCGATTTTAAAATGTTTTTTATAATACAAGGGTCGACTTTCGAAGTGGTACCAACCTAACGCAAGCAATCAAGCTCTATTTTTGATAAGTGTCAATCTGATGTTGAAATTATGTTGTTTCCAAGCCTACGGAAACTTGAAGAAAAAAATGTTCGGATGGAATTCAATGGAAAACCTCAAGCAACCACTGTCAATGAGTTTCAATAATTCGTCTACAAATGTTTTTTAGAGAACCATTACGCGTTACAGAAACATTTCAACTGGAAAAAATCCGCAGTAGGCTAGTAGGTAGTGTGCTAGTCTACTAATCAGGGGTAGTGGGTTCAATTCGATAGTGGGAAGACCAAGAACGTACTTGTATATAATCTAGGTGCGTTACTTCGTTAGTGACAGGTGATTGAAACTTCAAGTATTAGCTAGCCAAGTTACAAATAGAGGTATAAAGATACTTGCAGACTGTGCCTGAAAAAAAGACTAATATGGCAGAGCACATTTTCTGTGGATGTCCAGGAGACTGGCTAACATAAAGGCTTTGGACCACTGGCAGACCTAATAAAAATGTAGATGCTGTGGAGACCTTAACCTGGTCAAATGTTGGCAATTACCATAGACTTTGTGACGTAGAAGAATGCCAACACGTATCAGTCGCCAGTCTGAAATCACTCCAGTCCAGAGTAAAAGGCTAGTGATAGCATGGGACTCAATAAAAGTAAGGTAGTCGGATACCAGAAATCAGAAACCAGAGGAACGAAAGGGGTCGAAAAGTTAGTGGTCTGCTTCAGTATCCCCATCTACCCTACAAAATATACATATTGTGTGTCTGCTCGTAACATGCAGCACATATCAAAAAAAACTACAACAGAATCTCTGAAAGACACAAAAATGCACGATTTAACGCCTGCCCCTTAGACAATTCAAAGGTGTAAAAAACATGCACAATGGTGACAATCTGGAAAATTTCGTATTTTCGGTTGAAAGATTTTTTACGGTTTAGCAATATGTAAACAAACAATAGATATGTACGTGTGTGGTTGAAGTGGAAGTCAAAAGACAACTTGGACTATTGGATTGGTCTTCGAAAGCAATAGCCTGTTTGTTTGACCCAGCGGTCTCTGCTACAGGGCACATCTCGTTTTCAAAGAGTCGAAAAGTTCAATAAATAAGTCGAAAATAATAACCATTAGATTGGCTTGGCGCGTAAACAACAGAAATAGTAGAAAACATTGGACGTAAAATAAAGCTTAGTATCATACTAATAACGAAATTTCCTAGCTTCATTTTTTTACAACAATGACTTACATATTGCCCAAACTCGCAAACCCTCCTCTTAAAAATATGATACGTCAAACGGAAAAGAATACTAGCAGGCAAAATCTGTAGGCTTAATACGAACAAACTATAGCTAAGGACATATTATCATGCGTCGTGTTAACATTCGTGGTCATAGAAATATCTTTAAAATAACTCTAACAATATAATTGTGATGTGTCGTCAGAGACCGACAACACGATTTAACACGTCAGAGTGTGAAAGCGTCAGGACCAAGCCGCGCGAGTATGTCTACATACTTTTTATATTATTAAGTTTAAATATGGAGGAAGAATTTATAATATTCAAAAAATTCGCATCTGCGGTCGTTTACTGGATGAACCCAATATGACATCAGTTTAAAAACATCAAAGTGTTGTAAAACAACAGATGTCTCCGGTATATCTTGTCTGTGTTCTGTTGACACGTGCTAATACGACACTTATTAAAAATGTGTCCTTAGCTCAAGAGTTTTAAAGGTAGAACACCGAACAATAATATATTTGTCTTAATATTTTAAATATTTGTACTAGTGCTGACATTGTATTCAATAGTGGGTTCCGAGTATATGATTATTTTTTTACAACTCAATACGCAAATATAGTTAATTGATACTTTTAGGTTAGTATTTTTTAAGAAATAAATTAAATAGAGTATTTGACGACTACGACGAAAGATTTGCCATGCTATTATCTTAACGGAAGTATTGAAGTATATTAGGTGCATGAAAGAAGTATAATTCTAAGTCAAAAATATCGCATATTTCAATAGTTTTAGTTTTTAAGTGTGTATTGCAATATCCAGTACTACAATCTATACTAAGACAATTAAAAAGTATGTTTTGAACTGACACAGTGTGTAATTTAAATATTTATTTTTGCATTCTCGTAGACACGGAACAACGCGAACTCTATGAGGCTGCTAAATGCATACAGAAAGCATATCGTTCCTATAAGGGACGGCAAAAGCTCGAAGAGCAAAACAAAGAACGCACAGCTGCTATTGTTATACAAAACTATTACAGACGCTACAAACAATTCGCATACTATCGCCAAATGACAAATGCTGCTCTAGTCATACAACATGGTTATCGCTCATATTGTCGTAACAAACGTTTTAAAAAGTCTCAAACTTCCAGTCATATGAGTGGTGTGGGGAGTTTGACTGGTCTGCACAATACTGAAAGTCAGGATAGTACAAACTCACAATGCTTGTCGAGCTTTTTTGACAACTTCAACAAGCAGGAAAATGAAAGTTCACCACAAACGTGTACAACGCCAAAAGAAACTAGTCCTTCGGGACCATTGAAGTAAGTACCATAATAAAAAAAAAATCTACTGCTTATTTCGGTCTTTTTTTAACAAAATGCTTTTGTTTTATTAGACGTACTTATTCGCAATCAACGCAAAATCAAGCTGCCAGAAAAATCCAACAGTTCATGCGACAATCCCGTATTAAGTAAGTAAATTTTATTTAAAGTTAATTTTTGACAACAGTTTGTGCTTTAGGTAAAGAGGTCACGCAGCACAGGGATTTTAAAATATGTTAGTTCATGAAACACTAAAGATATCTTTAGGTATTTGTATTTGTCGATTTTCTCCCAAAGTAATATTGATAAACCAGACATGTAACAACATTTTTGGTAGATATTTTCATTTAAAAAATTAAATTTAAGAAATCCTAATTATTAAATTATAAATTTTTAGTGACTTTTAAAAAATATACCACACTTTGAGGCATACCAATAAACTATATAACTCCCCTTCGCCTTAGGTAGCCGCCTGTCTGCATTACCCCTGAAAAACACCTCTGCTTTGTTTCTGTGCAATTTCATTAAGATATCTTTAGTGGTTCATGAGCTACGGAAATATTTCTGAAATAAAATGTGCGCAGTGGTTTAACGTTTACGAATATACGGAGCTATTTTATTACTTAAGACATAATTGACCTTTTTGAACGAAACAAATAGTAATCTAAAGGCGCAAGGTCAGAGATATATGGCAGGTGTGACAACACCTCCGTACCCAACACTTAAAAATGTTGTCGAGTGACTTAAAATAAAGCCCCACGGCTTTGCACTATGAGATAGGCCAGATTGTTGCGCGTATTTCAGTGAAAAATTACCAAAACGAAATCTTGAAAACTAGTTACGAAACTGACTTTTTTTTGAATCTAGATCCTCATCCTACTCCAATATCTGTCCTAGACCCCTTTGTATAAACCTCGAATACTTCATAGCGATGACGTGGACCTGCATCATAGATCACACATGAAACATGGAATTTCCCATCAGGTAAAGGTGCAGGCGAGCAGTAATCATTGTCATTCTTAGGCTTATCCCAAGATAGTTAGTTACATGTTCGTCAATATCTATATCGTGGTCGCGGGTAACCGGGTGAGAGTGCAGCACATTCAAAAAAAGATGTGGTGATAATTGCACCCGTTATTTTTAAATATATCTAACAGTTCCTGATTTTAAATGAATTACGATGCTTGCCTTTAAACTTAGATGCTTTACTAGGCAAAAGACATTAATGCTGGCGGACATGGGGTTTTCATTTACACATGATAAGTAATTGTAATTAAAATTAAGGACTCAATTACAAATAGATGTAATTGTAGTTGAAAAATTTCAATTACAATTACTTGTAATTGGTAATTGGACATTTATAATTACTCATTACATGTAATTATATTAGGAAATGTTAAATTAAAAATTACAATAAATTGTAATTAGGCAATAATCATTACATGCAATAGCACAAAGTAAATTTAATTACCTATAATTACTTAATTATATGTGTAACTAATTTTAAACTGTAATTGACATACCCCAAGGCAGGGGTGATTTAAATCGTATATTTTTGCCACAGAGCATAATTATAAATCGTGTTCATAACCCTATAAGCGGTTTTCTTCGAGGCGGACTTACATTGTAAAATAATATGCACTAACCGTTGTTTCGTTTTAAGTGTATAGTCGCGAGTCATTGTTTTATAAATAGTTAAAATACTATAAAAGTTATAATAGTTTATTTTAGTGTTGGGATCAGAAAATGCTTAAATTGTACCGTCGCAGTGATAAAATTGTACCAAAACAGCATTAATTGTACCAACATTACATTACATACATTAAAAGACGCCAATCAAAACTTTTATACCAGGGAATTTAAAAGTGAAACCTTGAATCCTAGAATTCCTATCTGTGGATATTAGTCAAGGCTTTTGCTCATAATGGACTCGGGTTTATGAAATACTTTCAGCATTAATTGGGAATATATAAACCAATTTGGTATTTTAGAACTATAAGCTAATGTCAAAATTTCGATGTAAAATAGATCAAATTGAAGGACCTCCATATTCTCAAAGGTTTGAAATATTAAGTTTTTATATATTCCCTAAGAAATTATTTTACTAAAAAAAGATTGATGGCTCTTTTTCAGCCTAAATTACTGAAGAATGCAATAATTTTAAAGTTTTTAAATTGAAAATTATCTACTTGTTAATTCAGAAAAGGTATCAGATTTTTAAATATTTTCACAATAATATTTAATATTTTGTTCAGCCTTATTAATACTGTTTAAATTAAAAAGAAAATAATCAAGCTTGAGGCCAGTATATTATTTACAAAACCAAATATTTTTATTTTTCCTTCCAATATTTCGATATCCATCGGATATCATTATCAAGGACTAAAAAAATAAGAAAAAGGAAAAATACATTTCATACAAAATCAAAAGTTTTAACCACTGTGCAAAAATAAACAATGTAAATATTACAATAAACAAAAGACTTACAATGAGTAACAAATGTACATGAAAAAAGGACGTCACACAGTTTTCACACAAAACTTTTGGATAATTGTATGAAAAATCTTGAAGAAAACCCTAGATTATTGACGAAATATGTGGATGATATTTTTTGTATTGTAAAAACAAGTGCAATAAAAAAGATTCTGGATCAATTAAATTCCTTTCATTACAAAATAAAATTTGCAATGGAAGAAATAACCAAGGGAAAACTTCCGTACCTGTATACCCTAGTTGTAAGAAGGAAAAATAAAATAAAAATATATTGGTACCAGAAACCAACATCTTCTGGTAGAATAATTAATTTTTACTCTTGCCAACCAAAAAATGTGATAATAAATACTGCAAATAATCCGATAAAGACAGTTTTAAGTATAAGCGATGAGATTTTTCATACTAAAAACCAAAAAAAAAAAATAAAGGATATTTTAGAAATAAATAATTTTCCCAAACGCTTAATTAAAAATCTTTTGAACAATTATAAAAAGAAAAAGACGATTGAACAAAAAGAAACAAATAAAATATATAAATCGATGACGTATGTATGTCCCAAAGATCACAGAAAGAATAAGAAACGCACGTATATATAACGAAGAAAAATTTTGAATTGCACACACATCGAAAAACACATTGAAACAATTATTTCCGAACACCAACAGTAAACTGGACAAAATGGATAGCGCTAACATAATATATAAAATCAGTTGTGCGGGAAATGACAATGACATGTGCGAGCAAGTATATGTCGGAACGACATGGAACAAATTAAAAACCAGAATTGCAGGGCATTTATAAAATATCGACCCAAAAACAGCATTGGTATCCCACTGTGCAGAGAGAAAACACAAATCCAATTTAGGGAATGTTGAAATACTGGAAAGAGAAAACATATATAACAAACGGTACACATTGGAAATGCTACACATAATCAACATACCTAAGGAAAAGAGAATTAAAATCAAAACAGACATAGAAAATTCTGCGATTAGCTATAGACATATTATAAATAAGATAATCAAATAGTCCAATTAGTACAATGTTTTGTGTGAAAACTGTGTGACGTGCTTTTTTCATGTACATTTGTTACTCATTGTAAGTCTTTTGTTTATTGTAATATTTACATTGTTTATTTTTGCACAGTGGTTACAACTCTTGATTTTGTATAAAATGTATTATTCCCTTTTCTTATTTTTTTAGTCCTTGATAATGATATCCGATGGATATCGAAATATTGGAAGCAAAAATAAAAATATTTGTTTTTGTAAATAATATCTTAAATTTTGCTCGCTAACTACAATCCTAAATAGATCTTTAAGACGATGTAAAATTTTGAAAAATCGAATAAAAACTGAAGAAATGCCAAGCCATAAAAAAATTTTAAGGTATGAGGTTCACAATTTTGAGGCCACATAGCGCCACCACTGGTAAATGAATAGTGCGCAGCTTCAAAACCTAAGCTCAGATACTCCTCTGCTATGTCCATGTCAAATTTTGAATCAATCGGACTAGCTCTCCCTTTACAGATGGCCCTTTACAATGTGCAATGTTAGGAGCTGGCTACATTACAATTGCCATCAAATGCTTGGAACTTCGCCAAACTCACCGGATCTTAATCCGATTAACTATTGGAAGAACAATTAAAAAATCATCTAATTGTCAAAAAGACCTTGCGATTTCTCACTAGAAAGAATGGAATAATATATCAGCTGAATACTGCCGGAAACTGATTAAGCCGTTGCAAAATCTCTTGAACGCTGTAGTTCCGAAAAAAGGCGTTGCAACTAAATTACCCATCACTTAGGGCCGGTTTCACAATGTCGACAGAGTTCTTCCTTTCTTACAATAATATTTAAAACAAAAACAAATTCAAAAATTTGTTTTTTGTTTTGATTGCACTTGTTCGAAAAAACGAATTCTTTCGATATTGAGAAACTGGCAGTTAAACATAATAGGGTTAGCAGAGAAAATAATAAAAATATTGAACATAAATCAAGAATGTTGTAATTTAGTTAGTTCTAGAAAGCGTTGGAGAACTATGAAGTTAGAAATGTAAAAAAAAGTGTACCAGTGTACCACTGATTTGTCGATTGTACCAAATTTGGTACAATTGTTCCACAAATCCCAACGCTGGTGTATTTATAACTTTATGTGACCGCCACTTCGTCAGCTTGCAAATAAGATATTTTTTTTTCGAAAAAACTATCCTTTATTTGAATCAGGATACTAAGGTACCTCCTCAAAAAATTTTGGTAAAATCCATTCAGCAGTTTTTGCGTGCGAACGCAGACAGACAGGAAATAAGTTACTGTTTTATTATATGTATGTTTAGATTTGCCAATAAATTTATTGGGACCGCGATCGTAAAACTCAAAATACCTGATACCCATTGGCACTAACTTATCAGTCAATCAAAACTTTGTGTATATTTTATCGGCGAACTCTGAAGTAACTGCATTCACTGAACGTCCTTAACAAAACTGTCATGACATGATAGTTGGCCAAGGGCCTTTAACAGTTTGTCGCGTAAAGTAATGATTTACTTAGTCTCAGTTGCATTTTCAAATATATTTTTTCCCTATTTCGAAAAGGACAGACTAAATTCGGAATAAAATCAGCAGAAAAAGTTGTTGAAAACTCTTTTTTCTTTAAAATGAACAAATAAAAATAATAACATTTTTCGACATGACGTTTTTAAAGATTTCCTTAAAAGTATAATAATGTTTTAAGCAAATGTATTCATTACCAAAATGTTTGTGTGAAAAACAATTAATTTTTTTTTCTTTTGAATGACTTATTTTAAATAAATGTTTAATATTTACAATAAAACTAATAATTGAAATAATTTTCATTAAAAATGCAAGCATATGGGATGACAATTTGACAACCTTGGTAAGATAATTAAAATTTCGAGTATAAAAAAGTTTTAAGTTTTGAAATTATGTCTTCTTGTGTTCTTTTGTAGTTTCATAAAAATTTATTGATTTTGTTAACTTTTTAAAACTAAAAATATTTAAAATTTTGTTTGTTTTTACTTTAGACTTCAGAAAGAACGAGCCGAAAAAGAGAGGCTGGTGCACCAACGCAGGGAGGAATACCTTCAAAACTTGCAGTATCAAGGACAACCGGGAATTGTGTGCCCAATCGAAAAGAAGTAAATATCAGTATAAATATTCCACTACAAAACATATTAATTTTAAATCTACTTTTTACAATTATTAGTGATACAACTCTTAAGGACTTTAACGAGCTTGTCAGCAATGGCATTCTTACAAACAACAATCATGTTTTATTAAACTAAAACTATTTTATTCAGATGAAATTTATAATTAGAAAACAATTGTACATTAAATTTTACATACACATACACATACACACATACAAATATCGAATGTAAAACCTTGAATTTATTCCTAGCCACAAAACATCCTCTTCCTAGTTTTTCTACTATTAACACCTAAACTATTTATATCTTAGCTAATAAAATTTCAGATTATATATTGAAATTTTGAAATTATCTATTAACAAAAAAACAAACAAAACAAAAATACAGAAAAGCTTTACTTCAAAGAAATGAGTGAAACTATTACTTACGTACTATTAACAACTACTATTCAAACTTAAACGTCTACATTACTATTAAATATTAAAATGAATTACTTACTATTGAAGCAACTTATAATTGTTATCATTACTCGTATTATTGTAACTTCATATAATGCAAGTACATTTTACATTTAATGCCATTTGAATTTATCTAATCATTAGTTTTACTCGTTTTTGTATTTCTAAAACTATAAAAACTAATCGAGAATTAAGACCTTATTGAAAAGTTATTAACTCTTTTCTTTAAAATTTAGTATGAGTATTAGATAGATCTTTTTCTTCTATAAACAGTGTTTTACATAAGTATTTGAATTTTACTAAATTCGAAATAAAAGCTGTATTAACTAAAGGATTTTTATACTTTTATTGCTAAAACTTACTTATTTAAATATTTATAGTACACTCCAAGGCGAATTATCGAATTTAAAACGGGTGTCAAAATACCTGTTATATAAAGAAATGAGTAGTTTTTATATCTGGCGAAAATGTTTTTATTCAACTTGAAAAAGATTATTGGTTGAGAGTTTTGGTTTTTAAATAAAGTATTCCATAATCCGAAAGCTTTTCACCAACTACTACAGTGAGTTTCGATTTTAGTTCTTTACTTAACAATAACAATAATCCGAGTATCCGACTTCTTCTAAAGAGAACAAGTCTAAAATTTCGCTGAATGATCAAAATTCAAAATTAAAAAATAAAAAAAGCAGTTGTCTAGGAGAAAATGTAGTTTTAGGAAAACTATCAATATTAAAAAATCAGCGAATTTTCTTTTCTTTTTTTTAAGACAACACTAACTGGAAAGCACCTGACTTGTCGTCAGAAAGCAGTCAATGGCGGTAATCCAACCCGAAACCCCCTGACTAATAGTGTAGCCCAATTAGTCAATGAAGACTCTCATATTCAATTTTGTCGAGTTACGAGCTCCCAAACTTGTATATATAACTTGCGATATCCCGAATATTTTTTGTGTTAAAGTTTATTCCTTCTCTATGGTATTTGTAGCTTAGCCGGGCAAAAGGTAGTTTAGAATACGCACAAACAAGAAACATATGCTTTGTAGTAAAAAGTCCTAGTAAATACAGGGTGGCGCAAATTTAGTTAGCTAATTTATAACTTTTTTACTAAAAGAATATGATTTTGAACTTTAAAATTATATTTGTTTGTATACTGCAGTTTTGTATTTTAACAATGTCAAATATGATTGACGTACGACGCCAATTGCAAAAGTTATAACATCTTCCGATAGGGTGATTAATTTTGCTTCACCTTTTAACAGAGTGATAAACTTAACCCACAGATTGAAAACCTATAATACGATTAAAAATATAATGGTTTAGCATGTTTGCTAATTCACTTTATCTTAAAAACAATCGCAGACTCGCACTTGACTTAGGTGTTTAATGATTCCTAACATAAGAGTCTGTAATAGATCAAACACGTGATGTATGTTCTCAATTACCCAATATATTGTAAAACCACCAAACTCTCAAAAAAAGAATAATGGACCAAAATTTTGGGTAATAGTACATTATAAACAAGTGCCCAAAAATACCAAATTTGTGTAACGGGAATTTGACGATTTTGACTTGATTTATTATTCATAAAGCCAGCTTCGTTGCCTAAATTATTAAAGTTGAATGTTAACTCGACATCACCATGTCTATTATTTTAACTTCTGCAAGGATTTATCATATAGTATAGCATTCCGTCAGAAATAAATATAAACCTGAAGTTTTTGCGATAAAATGCCAAATTAAGAAATGAAATTTATTTATTTTTCATTTTAAAATTCAAATCAATCTTAGTGTTTTTCTACTTTTTATGGCGGAATGCTGAAAACTCCAATTCTGTAAAAGTTTTGAACCTACAGAAATTAAAAAAAAAATAATTTGCCACAATTGACTTAAACTCAATATAATTACTACTCCTGTGTTGTGAAAAAAAAGTAAAAAAAACCTTTCTAGGGTTTGTTAAGAAATCCTTTAATTTATTTACATATATATTGTATCAATATTCAAAAAGTTATGTAAGACACTGTACATGGAAATTATATATAAAACAGTTTATATCATATGTGCACTTTTTACTAAACTTAATTAATTTACAATTTAAGAGCAAACAAATGAATTAAAAAACATCAAATTTTACTGAAATATAAGAAACCCTGAAACAAAATAAAAATAAAATGAAATTATATTTAAATGTAAGCGGAAAAAAATGAATTATTAATTACATACATATATGTAAATAACAGTTGAACAACTACAACAAATAAAAATTTATAAAATTGTATTTAAACAAAACTTCAAATTTTCATTATTCATTAAAATGTAAAAAAAGAAAATAAGAAAACTGAACTCTACAAAGAACCTTTTACCACGAAACTTGTTGTATATATTTAAGAAATTATTAATCCTAAGTCGTTCTTTTATAACTTTATTTAAAACATTAATTAGTAACAACAATTTTAAATATTTCTAATTATTAAAATGAAAAATAATTAAAAAAGTAGTTATATAATTTTTATATACACCCCTTATATACAAACATACTTACATATGTAATAATTCTTATACCTACTTCCTTACGTATATACTATACTAACATCCTTGAAAACTAAAAAAAAAAAATTTTGCTATTTATGCTTTTAAATCTTAAAGAAAAAATTTAGTCGATAATTTTAAATCAAAACGAAAATTGAAAACGAAAACATCTTTGATCTTTCTTACTCTAAATTATAAAATTATTAAAAAAAAAAAAAATACAAAATAACAAAAAAAATTCCTTAATTTTTACTCATTTATAATCGATAAGAGGCGAGTAATGAAAGTTAACAGATGTCAAGATCGCATAAAACAACTGTTTAGTCTAAGAAAACGAAAGGGTAGAAGATGAATTGTTTTCCGTTTAGCTTTTTCTTAAAACCGTCTTGGCGAGCCATTGAATTGTTTAAACAGGAATAATAAGGTAACAAAAATGTGTTTGTTTTCTTCTGTCTGGAGAACAAATGTCGATGTTCATGCTCCGTCCAAACATAACTTTCTGTTTGCCGTCAATGTTTTTTGAATGCTGATATCAAAACAAAGAGTACTTCTACGCTTGAACAACAGATAGCTTGGTGTTAAAATCTTACTATCAAACTAAAAGCAACATTTGATTAGACAACATTTGATTAGGTACCGAGTAGTGAGTATTAGATACTTTTGCAGTTACTCAATACACAGAAGTATTTAATCGATACTTTAAGAATATTTGCAAATAAGGCGCTAAATTTCCGTTGCTAAAGGCCACATGATTCACTATCATACACAGTCGTACGATCTGTCAAAAATAGCATGTATGCTAAAGGAGTCTGATAGTGTGGATTAGAAATGTATGTGTGACAGACTTTTTTACAGGTCTGTACGATTTGATAATCTTTTGAAAAAATTCATAAAATAGTATTTTTACATGCGATCAGAGTTGCAAAATCTTTTTTTGTAGTGTGGCGAAACAATTTTTTGAGTAGGCCAGAATTCTGTTAGATTTTTTTGTAATTTAATCGTACGATTGTGTAGGATAGTGAATCCTGGCCTTAATATGTAAACGGAAGTATTGAGTACCCAATTGAAAAATATTGATTAGTAACGAGCAATTGAAAGTAGTAGAAGTTGCCAGCATTAGTGCGAATAAATATTCTAACAATGTTGTTTGAACAAGAACATGACATCCACAACGATAGACTTCGAGAGACGACTTAGTGAAATTGTTCAATTGTTCAACAAGTCAATCGCTCATTAAAACGTAGTGAAACACTGAAAGTTGCAATTCAAATTAAATAAATTATTCAAGTTAACCAAAATTCCAGGATTTTTTGGTTGGAAATTTTAAACATTTTGTATTTTCATATAATAATTTTTTGTGTTTCTTTTAAAAAATTTATGCTGCGATCATGAAGCGATGTAAAATGAAAATAAATTGGTTTAAAGTATCAACTTTTCCTGTTTCTGATTTCAAAAATACTACAGATTCAAAATAAGAACTGCATACTTTCCTTTATTAATAGCCACTTTCCAGTTGGCCCTTTTGTCAAATTTTTGGCCGAAAGCGGATTGATATTAAACAAGATTGTGACGTTGTTTTTGGTTCAATTGATTTTTATTCAAGTGCTCGAAGTAGTGGCTGGCATCTTTTACATGAATCTTTATTCAAAAAATATTTAGAGCAACAGAGGAAATAGATTGCACTAGATTTTTATACGAAGTAAAACTTTTTAGAGCCTAATTTCGCCATTTCACGGTCCTAAAATCGATTAGATGTTTATTGTTTGAACTTTTCCCAATATCAAATTGTAGTTATACCGTAAACAGTAACGCTTTCTATTTGACCAATCTCATTTACGACTCCATACATACATATGTATATAATAGTTGGTCAATAAAAGTTCTTTTCTTTCACTTAAGTGAAACCGCATCAAAAATTTGGAAAACAAACTTTATAACTCATGACGTAAAAAATCTAAAATGATTACGTTGTTTTGTGAGTACTGTCAATAAAGTCAAATACATATGTATGTATAGTAAACATCGAAAATTGTGTTTTAAAAAAATAACAAAAAATAGACATAAAGATTTATGAAAACCAAGATAAGATCAAAGAAATCTTTTACGGATTGACCGTAGAAAGTTGCAAGATTTAACAGATCCTTTTCAAATTCTAGAGTGCAGTTAATGGAATTCTATCGGTTTAACAGAATATCACAAAATAATTTACGTATTGCTTTTGCCCTCCAGCCATTCCAAGTTATTTGACAAATATTCAACTAGATTTTTGCTGGTTGAAAGTAAACATGTTTTTCTGAAATTAAACGGAAATGATTTTTAATATAATTAATAA
Organism: Phasia obesa; assembly: GCA_949628195.1. NCBI lineage: Eukaryota > Metazoa > Arthropoda > Insecta > Diptera > Tachinidae > Phasia > Phasia obesa. The sequence continues at coordinate 78,696,596 of OX451219.1, read as the reverse complement.
AAAATGCTTACCTTTTCTGTGTTTTTATTACCCATTTTTGTTTTTTTTTTTGCTTTTAAGCTTCTTTAGTTTTTAAGTTTCTTTCTCACTTTAAACTGGGTCGCTCCAAGTTAAAAGTGAGAACTCTGCACATGAAAATTTTACAAAAAACACTTTTCTCACAAAAAAGTAACAGAAACACATCGTAGTGAGGAAAAAGAGTTGTATTTAATAAATAAAATACTTTTATTAAATGTTTCAGTAAATAATTCTTACATTTTATTCAAAACTCAAACTCTCTTTTTCACTGCACCTTCTGGTGAGAATGGACACTTGTATGTACAGTGGGTGACAATTAAATAGATTTTTTTAACTCTATTCCACAGTTCTTAATAACAAAAATGTATTTATTTAAAATTTAAATTAAAAGTTTCTATTCAATTATATTGTGCGATATTGATCAACAAGAGAAAATTTTAAAATTTTCAGTAGAGGTAAAAAACTGTTTATAAAATTTTAATATAATTTAAAAATCCGAATCAGAATACATTGAAATTATATTGATATTGTTAGTTGATTTCTTGCAAAAAATGAAAATTTAAAAATTGAGTTAATACCCTCTTGTCGATCAAGTGCGATATGTATTTGTAAAGGCCAAAATTCACTGACACAAAAAAATCTGAGAGAATTCTGTCCTACACAAAAAATCATTTCAAAATGGTGTTGTAGATCCCACAATATTATACAAAACAAGATTTTGCAACTCTGATCGTATGTAAAAATACCATTTTATGAATTTTTTTCAAAAGATTATCAAATCGTACATACCTATCAAAAGTCTGTCACACACACATACACATTTCTAAATCCAGATCGCATGACTGAGTATGATAGTGAATCATGGCCTTTAGTAGATTATTGCAACCATTCAATATTTTATGCTGAAATGTATGCATCTTTTTCCGCTCAGAAAACAAATCGAAAATCATGTGGATGATTGAAAGGAAAATGTAAAGTACGTATTATCTAAGGAAATTCAAGTTCTAAAAAATGTCGAAAGAAATTTTCGATATTTCTAAGCAATGTCTAACAAACAATCACTTCTGTCAGGATTTTTTTCCATCGAAATATTTCCCTTTTCACTGACTTTGCAATTGTAAATAATTCCCCCAAGAATTGCTCATGTCAACAAAAAATTCCCTTATCGTGAATAGTTTTTTCCCACGAAAATTTCTTCCTTTTTCCTTTGTTTTTTTCATTAAATTTTTGCTAGTAATCTGTGGCTCTTAATAAATTATTTCAGAACAAGAATGCAAAGCGAAGCCAAATGTTGTCTTTAAACACAGCATAACAAATTCAATTTTAAGCTGAAAAATAAGATTAAATTACATGTTGACCGTTATAAACCAATGGCTGTCAGAATCCAAAGTCTTTTATCAAAAAAACCAAAGTCTAAACATTTTGGTAAAAAAATGTTGCTTTCATATGAAAATATGAATTTGTTATTTTTCGTAATATATGTATGTAAATATTTATGTGCAAAATATGTATATTTTAAATTTTTAATTTTCCATTGCATTACATACATATAGTTCGAATTAGATTCAAGACTTAAGATTACAGTATGCCACTCCTTTGGGTGCAAGATTGCCGTTTTATATACCATATTAATAGCTTGAACTCTAGCACACCTATTTCGATTTCAAATAGTATTCGCAAATTTTATGCGAATTGCGATTTTTAGCACATGGGCGTAAATGTTTTCCAAAGACATTTGTTCAATTTTTTCAAGTCGTTTATGGTGCATTCTGTTATTTCAAATTTTAGTTTTTATTAATTGCTTTTAAACATTTTAAGTATCCGTTTGCTATTGTTCAAATAATGTACGTATAACAATCACGCCGTCCATGCTCCCTTTAAATTTTAATTATTTTATGTACCTTTTATTATAGCGAACTTAGTTTTCCATAACCTGTGTACATTTCAAGTACCTGCTACAAGATAAGGCCACAGTCGTAAAATCCCGACATGGTTGAGATAACAACAATCTAAGAGTATTGATTGAATTATATAGTTGTAGTCAAACCATATTATTATTACCGTAATAATAATTATATTGTCCAACTTAAAAATAACATTGTAAAATATACAATTTTTTTATGAAATAAATTAATAGATATATTGAGATATATAACTATAAAAACATATCATATTTGTTTATACAAACACCTTATAACACACACTTGCAATTATTGTTTCTGAAACATTTTTTAAATTCTCTTTTGAAGTTGCGTTCATGTCCATACTTTAAAAATTGTATTTCTGACGACTGTATACATTTATACAGTCATTCTCATTTCGAAAAGACCAAACAACAATAACAATAGAGAGTCGCTGCAGAGTTTCAAGTTTTATTTCCTCTCCCAACAACAAATACATGTGTTGCAGAAACAAAAATTGCAAGTGTGGAACGGGACTAAGCATTCGATATGAGAAATATTTCAATTAATAAATTATTATTTTTTGAAAGACTGTTTTTAGTCATACGAGCAAACTTTTCATATTTTTTTTAGTTGGTTGTAATAGCGGATTTTACATACTCTGTCTTAATTTGAATTAAAGCTTATTACGGTTCAAAAGCTAAGGTTATGTATGTGAAACCTACATATCGTCACCTAAAATGCAAAAGGCCGTAACTACTCAAAAATTCAAAATTTACTTTTTGATTGATTATGACGAAATTAACCGAAACACATCTACACAGCAAATTTTACATGTATACGTCCAAAAATAACGACTTTATTGGTGAAAAACAAAAGGCCGTAACTGCAACGTCAACTTGACCAAAAAGCCGTAACTGCACTTTTCCAAAAAAAAAAAAAAATCAAAACAAGGTTGGCTTTGATTATCTTTCAATGTGTGTTATGTTTGTTTTCTAAGTTTGAATCTAAAATGTGGATATTAAGTTTTAAGTAGTCTTTAATTTATAACGATTATTCCTTCTCCTGTAAAAAACTAAAAAGTGTAGTTACGGCCTTTTGCATTTTAGGTGACGATATGTCACTATGGAAAACTTAATAATTTTTAGTATATCTTATTATAGTGGCCATATTAACCTTTCCACAGATAAAATGCGCTGACAGGGTTATATTTTTACCTTTTGGGTAACGTAACCCTAAAAATTATGTCATTAAAATTATCGCCCATGTTCTGAAAAACGCATATCGCTTAAAATTTGCGTTTTCGATTTGAAAACGCCAAACAGGTGTTCTGGCAAACGAAAACGCTAGAAATCTGGCGTTTTCAAACCGCTAGTGTATGCTGAAGCGATCTGGTAATTTTTATTTAAACTGCACTTGAAAGAGAAAATAAATTGATGTTAAATTAAAATTTAATATGCTCTGTTTTTATTTGAAAAAACTCTTTTAACATTTTTTCACAATTTTAATTAAAAATAAGCAATTTAAAATTTTGCTTTGTTTTTGTCAATTGTCGGTATCATTTGTTTATTTATTACCTCTTCTCTTGCTTGTAGCTTTTTTAAAGCCAATAGAGCAAGTAAATACGCTGTAGGTATTTTAATTTTGATTGGTAGTTTATTAAATACTTTCAATAAAAAATTTTTGTTTTAAGCAGAACGCCAGCAAATCGCTTCGTTTTCAGAACATGCTTAAATGCGTTTTAAAAACGATTTGCTATTTGAAAACGCAGTTTTTTCAGAACATGGGCGTATATACATATATGGTGAAATTTCAATTTTTGGATAAAGTTACAATTGTTTTTGTAAAGTTTAGAATAACAGCTATTTTTTTGTGAGTTTTCGGTAAAATTTTAATTTTTTTGTTGAAATTCCAATCAATATTTTGGTTATATTATGCTAAAAGAGCAACATATTAAAATAAAGGAAATCGTGAATAGAATTTGATTTACAAATAAAACATGAACCGCTTACTTCGCTTATGTGAATGCATAGTTCAAGGCACATTTAACAACACATTTTTTCATATGGTTTTTGACAGTAAAAATTATTTTATTTTCTCTTAAAATAAATAATTAATGTCAAATTCCATATAAAAAAAATTATCTTTAAAATTAGCTCCGTCTTATGCTGTCACCTGGTTAAATGTGCCTTGGCATAGTTTAACAAAGCTAGGTCTTCAACGACATCTTCCTTTTATCATCCAAGTGTGTAAAACAGTTTTCCTTCTATTTAATAAATAAATAAGTAATAAATAACTAGGCAAACTGCTATTGAAGTTTTCAAAATTTAACCTTTATAGACTGCTTGTATATGAAGATTTATGCAAAACTTTGGTTTAGCTTGAGTTATGACTCAGATTTTTTTAAAGATAAAAAAATTTATAAAGGGACACTTTTTCTTCGGTAACTTTGATTTGAGATATGACCATATCTGTGGCTACAAGGAAGAACTGCTTATGTTTTATTTTGTACTTTTGAAGTAGACCATTTTTACACTGCAGTAAAGGAAAGTTTTCTGTCTGGACTTTATAAATTAAGAAACATGACGTTGTACAAATAAATGAGTTTTTCACGATAACAAATCATAAGTCATAAGTTAAGTCGACTTAGGCAGCAGCGATATATAAAAGAAACTGAAAAATATATGTATGTATATGTATAAAAAAGTTCCAACGATGAACTATTTTTATTAATTTATGGTCGATTTAAAAACATTACATCTTCTACACTTAACGTTTAAAAGATTCTCTTGAAAAACCCAATCGGCACCACTTTATTTTATACTGTTTAAAAAAACCTTTTATAGACTTAAAAAAAAACATAAAATTACATAAATTCTAAATAGATTTAAAAAAGAAAAATGCATAAGACATGCTAAAGATTTTTAAATAATAATTAAAAAATCATAATTATTTTTGTCCGTCCACATTGTTAGCTTTCATAAATGCAAACAAAATAAAATCGTAGATAAAAACTATTTAAGAAATAAAAATAAAAACAATTTTTAAAATGCCCTATGGAAGGCTTCAATTAAAATATTTATTAATACATACAAACATAAACACACACATGCGGAGTGAAAGTTATAAAAGATGATAGTATAAACTAAACAATCAATATATATATATACACACACACACACACAAACATTCGCAAATAAATAAATTTAAAAGCATGTTTTCCAAAAGAAATAAAAAATATTTAAATACTTTTATAATAAAATTATACTCGTTTTAAGAATTAGTAGACAAAAAGTATAAAACATGCTTAATGTAGATTGTTAAAATATAAATATTATACTATTTGTTAAACAACAAAAATATGAAACGCGATATAAAAGTATAAAAATCAATAGAGGGGAATATAACGTATGCTAAAAGGCTGTGAATTCCTTATTAATTTGTAGTATAGCGAAAGACGAGAAGGAAATTATAAAACGCTAATTACGAAATACTAAACAAAATAGTTAAAATTGTTATAAAAAAAACAAATAGGTATAACAAAGTAAAGAAAATGTATGTTATCTAAGTAACTAAAGGAATTTATAAACAAAAAGTACACAAACGAAATAAATTGTAAAATATAAAAAAAAACTTAAACGTAAAGAGTTTTTCCAGGATAAATTTAACTTTATTCCTTAAAACTTTATTCTTAAAATTTTTAAAATTTTCTAATACTTATTATTCAGAATATTTTTGCTCACTCTGTTAATATAACTGCACAAGATGTTTTTCGATATCATCCCTAAAGTATACTTTAAAATATTTTCAATAATCTATTCCAGTGATGGGACTAATGGCAAATTGATGCAATTAAAGGTACATTTATTATTTTCAAATACTCCATTTTTGAATCAAAAATTTATTATTTTGATTTCATAATTCTATCGCGTCTTAACAAAATCGTTTTGCTTGAAACTGATCTTTGAATTTTTAGTAATTTTTTATTTATTTTTAACATTAATTAGTTTACCATACGTATCATAAGGTAAAGTATAGTAATCATGAAAAAAATCGAGGTCGGGCGTGTATGCCACTATTTTCGTCAATCTAAATTTGCTTTTTTTTTGCTTTTCTTTCCTTTTCATTAAAAGAACTTAAAATCAGGTAGAAGTCAATAACAGCTTCTAATCAGGATTTCTTTTTTAAATCATTTGAGACTACTTTCACATCTTTTGCTTTCTATTCAATACGGTTTTTTGTAACATTTCTGCATTGAAAATATCCTGGAATTAACACTAAAAATTAAAAGAAAAAATATAAAAAACTCTCTTACTTTCTGCAAATTAAAGTCTCTAAATAAGTTATTTTTCCACGTTTAAATTTAGATATTTTTCAAAATTCTTAACTGCACCAATGAATATTTTGAAACACATTAAAACTTTATAAAAAAATATTTGAAATAAAAATTATTTTAGGATGTTGTATTTAACTCTCTTTAATGCCCACTCTTCTTTCTTTCCAAATCTCTTTAACATTCTAAGCATTCGAAATGAAAAATTAATAAAAGAATACATTAAACCTTAAAATAAATCTTGTAATTTATTAATACAATTAAAAACAAAATAAAGGAAATTAAATAAAACAAACCACAAAAAAAATACTACTTAAGTACCTTTAGCCAATTGGCATTAAAATGTATTTTTCTTCAACTTTTATTTTGCTAATCTTTCTTATATTCAGTTTTACTTTTTAACTTTCACTTTAATAAGTAAATAAATTATTTAAAAAATAAATTAAAATAATAAAAAAAAAAAAATATTTTGATATAAAAACTCACGTTATTTCAAATGAAAATAAAACTCTGTCTTAAACACCAATTAATTTAAATTTTAAACTCTAAAATAAAAAAAAAAATAATAAAAATTTGTAAATTTCGTTAAAATAAAAAACCTAAAGCCTAAACTAACTAAAACTATTTATAAAAAACAAGTTTAACGCATTTGTAATTATTTAAAATTAATGAAATGAAAAAACTCTTTTTTGTAAGAATAAGTCACGACGTCACATCATTTTGTCACAACTTTCAATTGAATCGTTCTTAATGAGAAATTATTGGTTAAAGATACTGGAAGTTATTGAACGAAAAGTTTGTTGCAGAACTACTTCATTATATAGATCTGACTTCAACTGAAAGTTGTATTGATGTTAAAAATATTTAAAACTAAATTTTAACTGTTTATCTCTTAACAAATTCAAAAAAAAAAAACAAAAATAATAATAATAAAACTATAAATAAACAATTAGAGTGGTTTCATTAAACAATATAACATGTATATAACATATGTACATATGTATATGCATGGATATGTTGGTTAAAACTGAACATTAACAGAGAATTTCCGTTAACAAAAAAAGCTAAAAAAAAACAAGACAAAACAAAACAAAAAGAAATCGAATATTCCTTGGTGGAATGAAGAATAATCTTTTCTTCGAAATAGAAAAAAACATTCAAAGAGAAATGAAGGAACATAGAAAATAGTTTTCAGAATTTTACGAGCGCTATTAACAAGAACTCATCAATTTGTGATACATGGAATAGAATACAAAGAATCTGCAACAATCAAATTTTAGCTATTTCAAAAATAATAATCAACCTGAAATCTTAAATTACTGTAATTGGTAAAATATAATTCTTGGAAGAAAAACCGACTTCAAAACAGACAAAATTAAAATCATGTTTCTTTAAGACGGTAATTATACAATGATTATATTATATTCGAAGAAGATTTTAGCGGAATTTTTTAAATGTCATAGCACAAAATGTTAATCAGATAAAAACAAATTATTTTGGAATTCAATAATCTAAAGCAAATATCAATCGATTTTCTACCGGGGGAGCAGTGCTTCCGGAGTATATAAAGCCACAATATCGCGGGGTTCTGGGGTTATTTCAGGTCAAACCAATGCCCAAACGACTGTCTGTATATAGCGATTAAAATCTTTGGCTATATACTTAAAATTACACTAAATATTGGGACACCCTGTAATTTCCGAATTCAAATATTATACTTGTTATTATAGCGGACTTAGCAATACAGGTTGTTTGTAAATATCAACCGTCTGTCTATAACAGTTCAGAAGTTTGGCCATATATATATCAAATTAAGCCAACTACTGGGACACCCTTTAATTTTTAATATTTATACTTATTATAACAGACATAGTAATGGACATTCTGTGCAACTTTCAAGTGTTTGTCTATAACGGTTCCAAAGATAGAATCATAAAGGTGAAATTACGTCACCTATGAGGTCACCCTTTAATTTTATTTTTTTTTAGTACTTTTTGTTATTGGGAGCTATAGTCAGCCTTATTGTGTGAGATGCGTATTGTATAAGTCGATAACGCCAAAAATACGACTCAAAATGAAAATCTACTCCAATTTTCCGTACCGTATATGGCGTTCTTGCCTTTAAAATACGACAAAAACTGTCGTTGGAGTTTTTCATCACGACTGAAATAAAAACAGTAATTAAAAAAATTAAAAACAAGAATTAAGTCATCCAACCGTATTAGTTTTCTTCAAAGGTATTTTCTAAAACTATTTTGAGTGAAAAATGCGAAGATTTGGTTAAGATTCTGTGATATTTTTTTTTTTAATTTTTCCGTCGTGTAGGCATTTTTTTTTTGATATTTGAGCTACGTACTTCGCTAATTAGATTTGCTTTATTAAAATTAATTTCTAAAATGTATTCGGCTGGACCATTCTTAATTTTAGTAATTCGCAACGAAGATGTTATTTAATCCACATACATACTTCGAAATATCCGCAAAAAGATGCAATATGCTGAACACTCAATGTGACATACATACTTATGTACAAATTTACGCTCCAAGCAACTCATGGTCTATATGAGTTATTAGCAAGGTGAAGCTCTCATTTAAAGAAGTCGAAATGTATAATAGAAAAAGATTCAAAATAGAAGAAGAAACGTTCAAAATGTGTAAAATTAAGATAAGGAAAATTTTGAATTTCTTTATATCAAGGAAATAGAAAATTGAAGAGTAACTTGAATTAAAAAAAAAATAAAATATAAAAATTTTTGTTAAATTTGAATTTGTTCTATTAGAAAAAATTCTTAGGCGTTTTTTTTTACATGGTACGGAAAAAATTAAAAAAACACCATCGACTATGCTAGCTGACGTAAAACGACAACGCCTTAAACAATAAGGCTGAGTTATACACACTTTTTTAATTTTAAATTGGTAACCTATAAAGTTCATAATACACGTAAAACACATGTATGTTGTTTAGGGACACCCTTTAATTTTTAAAATCTGCAAGCGTAACCTTTCTAATAATGAAAAAATTATTAAAATCGGGTTCTGAGGGCGCAAATATAAAAAAGCAACACACAGACGAATTGATACCCTTCTTCTTTTTTGAAGTCGTTTAAAAAGAATATAAAATTTACAAAAAATCGAAAGTTCATTTATAGAATTGAAAATCTGTAATTGCTATTAAAATCTATAAAGAAATTTCACCTAGAATCGGGAAAACTCGAAATTCTGGAACCAAGTAAGCTTTGGTATCGAATTAAAAATACATACATATTTGCAGACTAATCATATAACCATATTACGTAATTCGATTCGAAAACTCTTTTTTTATAATAAAAACAAAAATTTCATTTGTACTGAAATACAATGTTTTATTCATAACAATATGACGTCTTATTTGCTACACCCTAGCACATCTACAACACTAAAACTATTGCAGATTTCTGGGTTTTTTTACAGTCAAAACGCTTAACAAACGCATTGCATTTAAATTGTTAAAAGTCAAACATTTACAATTCATATATCATTAATATTGATTTTCAATAAAACAAAAAATAATTAATAATTTTACATGCAATGAAATTTTATAATCAAGCTTAAGTTCGTTTTTATTCTCTCTAAGAAAGAATTAATTAAATTACAAATTAGGTGATAATATTAAAGAAAAATTGGGAAAATTTAATTTTTAGACACCAGCACGAGCGAAATGCGCATTTTCTAGACAGCCACGTCCGTCATCAGCACTCTTGTATCTAATCTACTTAGGGTAGTGTTTTAGTTTTAAGCATCATCTATTTAACCAACCAAACCCAGATAAAGGAATACGAGAAAACTTGAAAATTTTTCTTTAATATTATCACCTAATTTGTAATTTAATTAATTCTTTCTTAGAGAGAATAAAAACGAACTTAAGCTTGATTATAAAATTTCATTGTATGTAATACATAAACAGTTCGACTAAATAATTAAAATTTTCAAAATTAATAATTTTCATAATATGCAATTCAAAGATCATCTGCTATGCTACGAAGAGTGAGTTCCGCCTACGAAACAATTTGTATAACAATTTCAAGACGTTAACATTCTGCTACTACTTTTAACTTGGTAATGCAGTTCACCATATAATGTTAAATCTCACGGTTACAGTTCACATTTAAACGGAACTGTTTGAAGTTGTATACAACCTAACTAACATGTTGTAAGGATTGAGGTTGACATCAGGGATGGTTAATGAAATTTTCAGTTTTTTATTAGTTTATGTTTAAATGCTTAAATTTATTGTCGACGTTTTACAAATTTAGGAAAAATTTTGTTATAGTTTCATGGTTAACAATAGGTTAAGATTAGTGGTGTACAAAATATTTGATGTAAGAGCATTATAAGCCCCGCAACTTCTCATAAGCACCACAAACAAACTGATATTAAAAACAAATGTGGATTCATGGCGGCTGTTTATATAAACCTTGCAACCGCTAATTGGATTGCAAGACACTCGCAATGATATGTGTGCATGATATTGGTAACTGCATGGCTGATAAAAACAATTTAAACATTTATTATTTGTTTTATCGTGTTCCTTATTAGAAGTTGTAACTGGTTCTCGCAAGGAGCCCAAACAGCAGGGCAGGGGTATTATGTTCACACCCTTTTTTTATGTCCTATTATACTTATAGGTGACATAGTAAACGACGTGTAGAACCACTTTTAGAAGTCTAATCTAATGTAAAATTCTGTGTTGGAATTATTCTTCTGAAAGTTGGATTCTTTTTAGAAAAGCTTGGATTCGCCCTTTTACCGATACGATACCGGTAACCATACGCCTTGTGAATCTAAATCAAAGACTTTGTGATCTAAATTAAAGGTAAAATATAATAAGTTGGTGTTTTATTATTATTTTAAAAAAGTACACCCTGGGATATTATATTAGTCATACAAATCAATATTTATAAAATTTTTAAAAAGAAGTTTTCAAGTTTTGCACGATAACGAGTTCGGAAGTATATTTAAGCGAGGCCTGCAGTGGAAAATAATCAGTCAGAAATCATTTGAAAACCAAAGTATTGCTGCACTATTTTTTAAGGTTCGGTATAAGATGGCTTTGCGCTAGAAAACAGCAGGATCTAAATCTGTAGATATGAATATTAGCGGACCTTAGGTATCACTCGACTTTTTGTTTATGAGCATTTTAGCTATAGAAGTAGTAGAGAAAATTTCTTGTGTTTTGTATGGAATATCTGCAATTGTAGGTAAACAATATGTTTCATTATTTTTGAAACCATTAAATCTTTTATTAACAGTCATTACTAAGCCAGATACTTATTTTTTAAATTCAGATATTTCAGAAAATATATATATATATATATATATATATATATATATATATATATATATATATATATATATATATATATATATTTATATAAACAGATAACATCAAACTGGGAAAAATGTAAAAAATGCGTCAAATGAGTCGTTGGTGAACTAAGGTACTTTTCATGTTTAAAATGTACCAAAAAAATGTAATTGTACCATGTTTGCCATTCCTGATTGAGATGCATCTAATGATGTACATCTTACTTTTGTAGTGTAATAAATTGTAATAACAGTCAAGATACCATGTTTTACTCATTTTCTTGACGTAGATACTTTTACACTAAAGTAATTCGAGACATTTGTGTTGCTGTTTTTCAATATTTTTCGCTGGTTTGTTTGTTTGTGTCTTTTGCTTTTGGGTTTCCAAAACTGTTAATGCGACTAATAAGACAATTAAATCCATTATCTGTTGGCATTTGTAAGACAATGCTGTACAAATAAGTGCACATATACTTCTATATGTTTGTATGTATGTATTGAATTTATTTCATTCATACAACAAACAAACAACAAGAACAAATTTTAGAATCGCACTTTCATATTTTTTGTTTCCTTTTTCATTTGCAAGGTGTTAATTAAAGATCTTAAGATCATTTGCCACAATTTCATAAGTACTTGTATGTGACAAAATGACAAAATGTTGAGTAAACAGGTTTTACAGTTGAGTGCAAAAGTGAGTCAATGTCACATGCTTTTGTAAATGATCAACTATTTCTCCATTTGATTTGCAAAAAACATTTTTTTCTAAATTCAGTGCCTTCTTAATTTAATTTACGCGTAAATTTTTCACATGAAATTATAGTTATACTGTCTTACACAGGTTGAGCTAAAGACGACCATGAACTTTATAGTATAAGGAAATTATCAAGTTCGTGATTTAGCTCACTTTGTGTATAATTGTTTTATTTTTTTTTTTATCGAAAATATGGATTTCTCTAAGTTAAAATCATTGGCTCATTTTTTTACCCGCATTGCATTTTTTTATAAAGGGTGGTTAAATATTAATGTATGCCCTTCACCTCTTTGGCTTAGTTTTTGTATATATTGAAAAAAAAAAGCAAAAGACAAATCGTGTGAAGTTTTTTAAAGACTAAGTCTTTGGCGGGAATCGAACCCTCAACCCCCAGACTGCTGAACTAAAGCACTACCAATCAGTCTATCAATACAATTGGTTACTAGTAGCTTGTAGAAAACAGTTCTGAGAAGACTAAGAATTGTCATTCGTCTTGAAAAATCAGTGATCAGATGAAGCGCTCTTAAAAGCATTAAATATAATACAATTGTAGAAAATAAAATGCCAAATCTTGGAATGTTCCATATGTTTATAGTGAGATTGTTTTTAAACTTACGACTTTCTTGTATGTTTTATAAACAATTTGGTCAGATGAGACTAAAATTATCATTTAGCAATGAGATGTATAAATTTGGTATTTGGCCAAACCATAAAACTTTAAAGATGGAAAGAGGATCTGTTATGGTTTGAGGGAATCGAACCCGCAACGCACTGCCAATAAAATGTCGAGGCATAGTAAAAAGTTATAGTAAGATTATCTTCGCTTTTTACAAAACAATGCGCCTTTAACCCTAGCCGAAATGGTAGATGTACGAGTACATCTAATTTTTTTCTTCTGCACGACAACGACCACATATGTTCTGTGAATATTTATTAAAAAATTGGCTTGTTTTGCAGCAGCGTGGAGTCATGGAGTAGCTAACTCACACAATGCCCCCATCAACTGTATTCAAATTGTAGATCTTTCTATAAAATAGCACTTGTCACAGTACAATGAGCACGTAAACAGGTTTAGGGAGCTGTGGAAAAGAGTTTAGACTGTAGGAAAAAAATTAAAGTGCAATACATATCTAAACTGTATCAATCCGAGATAAATAATGCGAACAATTTAGGGAAAAACTACGAATTTAAATAAAAAACATGAGGTAAAACTGAACCAATGACCTAAATAAAAGTATAATTTCTTAGATACTTAAGCTAAATGAATAAATACTTTTTTCACTATTTTAGAAAGATTATTTTTATTTTTGGAAATAGTTTTTAATTTATTTCATAGTCATAAAAAAACCATAGCTTTTCCTTTTGTTTTAATAATTGGTTCACTTTTGCATTTCAATGTATTTGATTTTTGTACATCCGTTTGTTCGATTCCTTTTGTTTCTTTTAAAAATATTTAAAAGGTTTAACTAAATTGAGCAGTCTGTTCTAAATTAAAATCGTTCACTTAGCGGTGGGTCTTCTAATCAATCGTCTAAACCTTTTAACAGCTGGTCATTTAAAGGATGCACTACATTTCCTGGCAACAGGTTACAACTGCTGTTACAGGTAACAAACCACCAATATTGATTTTCTTTGTTTTTCCTCTTGCTCAATTAAACCATATTTTACATTTTCATTCCTTATCTCTTTTCTTAGTGTTCGGCGCGGCGCCAGTTTTTTGGACAATAATTTCCATTTCTACTAATTGATATTTTCTTCAAAATTGTTCTCTTCGTCTCTTGATAAGGAGTGAAGAAAATTCGAAAGCATGTAAAGGAAATAAAACAAAATAACATTCTAATGAATACAAAAGAATTTTTCTTATTTTGATTGTAGCCGACAAAATTAAAATAACTTCATTGAAACCTTTTTTAGGGTTCCGTACACAAAGTGTAAAAACGAAACCCTATTGTTTTCGCTACAATGTCTGTCCGTCTGTCCGTCTGTCCGTCTGTCAGCGCCTTTTATCTCTGGAACCGTAATAGGTAGACTCTTGAAATTTTCACAGATGATGTATAGTTGTTGCCGCTATAGCAACAAATACTAAAACTTATAGGGTGTTCCAATATAGAGGTGTTATTTACGAAAATGTGTTTATTTCTTGAATTGTAGGAGGGATACACTTTAAATTTACAAACAGTTACTAAAACTTAGTTCACTATATAAACAAGTAAATAAAAAAAAAACTAAAAATTATAGGGTGTACCGATAGTGGTGTGAAATGCATGTATAAGGCATAAGTTTTGAACCATTATAGGTAGACTCTTGAAATTTTCACAGAACGTGTACAACAGCAGCCGCTATAACAACAAGTATTAAAACTTATAGGGTGTTCCGATAGAGAGGTGTTATTCAATAATATGTTTTTATTTCTTAAACTGTAGGAGGCATACACTAAAAATTTACAAACTGTAATAAAAACGTAGTTCGCTTTATAAACAAGTCGAAAAAATAAACCTAAAAATTAAAGGGTGTTCCGATAGTGGTGTTATTTGCAATTTTAAGGCCTAAGTTTTGATCCATAACAGGTAGAATCTTGAAATTTTCACAGAAGGTGTATATCTGTGGCCGCTATAGCAACAAATATTAAAATTTATAGGGTGTTCCGATAGAGAGGTGTTATTCACAAATATGTGTTTATTTCTTGAGCTGCAGGAGGCATACGCTAAAAATATGTAAGCAGTAATCACAACTTAGTTCGCTATATAAACAAGTATGACAAAATAAACCTAAAAATTAAAGGGTGTTCCGATAGTAGTGTGATTTGCATGTATAAGACCTAAGTTTTGAACCGTAATAAGTAGGCGCTTGACAATTTTACCAAAGGTGTATAACTATGGCCGCTACAGCAACAAATATTAAAACTTATAGGGTGTTCAGATAGAGAGGTGTTATTTACGTATATGTCTTTATTTCTTGAACTGTAGGAGGCATACACTAAAAATTTACAAACAGTAAATAAAACTCAGTTCGCTTTATAAACAAGTCTAAAAAAATAAACCTAAAAATTAAAGGGTGTTCCGATAGTGGTGTGCTTTTTATGTATAAGGCCTAAGTTTTGAACCATAATAGGTAGACTCTTGTAAGTTTTACCAAAAGTGTATAACTGCGGCCACAATAGCAAAAAATACTAAAACGTAGGGTGTTCCAAAAGTGACGTGTTATTTACGTTTATGTCTTTTTTTTTGAGCTGTAAGAGGAAACCACTTACAATTTGCAAACTGTAATTAAAACTATGTTTGTTCTATAAACAAGTATACAAAATTGAACTTAAATATTAAAGGGTGTTCCAATAGTGACGTGATTTGCATGTGTATATCCTAAGTTTTGAATGAATAGGTGGAATCTTGAAATTTTTACAGGAGGTGTATTACTATGGCCACTATAACAAATAATAAAAATTAAAGGGTTTTCCGCCAGTGACGTGATTTGCATGTATAAAGCCTTATTTCTTGAACCGTAACAGGTAGACTCTTGAAATTTTCTACAGAAGATGTGTTGCCACGGCCGATATGACAATTACTAAAAATTAAAGGGTGTTCCGACAGTGACATGTTTTTCACTTATAGTGACTTATTTTTTAATCGCAATAAGTAGACTCTTAATATATTTATAGAAAGGAAGTTGCCAGGCCACTATAATGAATAATAAAATTAAAGGGTGTTCCGACAGTGACATGATTTTATAAACCCTAATAGATACCCTCTTAAAATGTTTACAGTAGATGTGTTACTTCGGCCGCTATAACAAATACTTTAAATTGAAGTGTGTCCATTAGTAACGTGTTTTTCACGAATATTACCTTATGTTTTTAACCGCAGTAGGTAGGATATTTTAATAGAAAGTGTATTACCATGGCCGCTATAAAATGAATTACATATTAAATTTAAAGGGTGTTCTAATTATGATGCAATTTTCGCGAATATTACTTTAATTTTAAAATTTAAGGGTGTCCCATAAGACATAAAGAAATAAACAACTGGAATTTTTAAATTATAGTGAACACAGTACGGAACCCTACGTGTGTGAGTCTAACTCGCACTTGACTAATTTATTTACTTTTTCATTTAATTCTATATCGAGAGTTTATATTAAATATGCTGTTTCTTAATTGAATAGCATTTCACACTGAACCCAAAGGTGGCACTTAATGACCTTTAAAAGATCAAACAGACATTAAAAGAAAAATTATCATCATATTTCACATAATTCCTTTAGTTAATAATATTTTCCATTTTATTTATTACTATCTATCCCCGGTAAGCCTTTATATCCACAAAGAATTAAACAAACACTTGAAAGTAAAAGATTTTCCAAGTTTTAACTTGAAAATGTACGTTATTCTTTGAGACGCCTGTGTTAAATTTAGAGAGGGCCACTTTTGCAGTTCTCTAGATACATACATACATATCGAACCCTAAATACAAAAAGGCCACAACTCAAAATTATCCAAAACTGACTTTTTTCCATAAATTAATTCAAAGTACATATCTCTAACTACTGCAAAAATTTCTTTCACATCACTATCTTCTTTAACTGGAAAAATACATTTATGGCTATTTTTAAGTTAAGTGTGTTGCTCCGCACATAAACAGTTTTTTGTCGCCTGAAAATTTTAGTATTTTGAGTTGAGACCCTTTGTATTTAGGGTGCATATGTTTATGATAATTTTTAGTTCGTGTACGAGATGCCTCGATAGACTGATTGGTAGTGCGCTAGTCTATCTATAGTCTAGCGTACTAGACTATGTACATTAGTATGATGGTTACTTGTGCAAAGTTTCGTTCGCTAGGTACACGGTAATAATTTCTCACTTTATATGTGATCTACCACGCCCACCTTTTCAATCCAGCCTGTGTTCCACTAAACTATGTATATTAATATGGAGGCTACTGATGCAAAATTTCAAGAGTCTATCTATTATAGTTCTCAAGCTACACGGTAATAATTTTTCACTTTGTATGGGAGGTACTACGCCCACTATTCTAATCCAGCCAGTTTTTCGCTACATTATGCATATTAATAAGGATATTATTTGAAGAAAATTTCAAGGTTCTACTTGTTACTTTGTATGGGAAGTGCCATGGCCACATGTTATATCAAAAAAAAAGGTATTCTATTTTACCCACTGCATATCTGTTAACAAACTGTAAGAATTTCAAGAAGATCGATCCACTGGGGTCGACAGCTATAGCTTTCCGACAAACATACAAACAAATAAAAATATATATTTTGTGCTTTATATATTTAGGTATATTTAAGCTATTATATTTGAAAGTGGTATAAGTCCACTTTAGAAAAAAATGAGTTAACGAACATTTTAGTACAATAAAGACACCTTCTTTTTACATTTTCAGTCATACATGCAATGGAGTACGTACTTTCATAGGGTATGGAAAAATAGTTTTAAGAATAAAATGATAGTCAATTATAACTAAAACAACTTTCTTATTGCAATTCTTGCTGCTTATTACGACTTTGGTATATACTTGCTAGCTATTATTAACCAGACAATGGTCTTATTGTGTTGATGTAATGGTGTAATGTAAAAGAGCTAAATTATATATTTTTTGATTATTTTAAAGACAAAAGAATTCATACGTATTCATTGCTCATAATTGTTCAATTAGTTGATAATAACATAAGTGTTCTTTACCAAAAATTTTTATTATCTCGCTATTCATTTCTTTCAAACGACAGAGATTTTGGAGTTGTGGAAACATCATTAAATAAAACAGATCAACTAAAAATTTTTCCCAAATTACTTTATAAAAATTAATTACCTAATTTGCATAAAAATGTTCCTCAACTGCTAGTAATAGTCAGAGTGAATAAAGAACTTAAGCCTAACTTTAACAGTTCATTTTATGTTAATAAAAAGTCCGACTAATTTAATTTAATTAAAGATTCCTTTAATTTCAAATTAATTTAACATAGCACGCTATTAAATTAACTCAAATTATAAATTCACTAAAATTGAAGCTGCCGATGTTGCAGGCACTGATAGTCTGTTTATACATATAATAAAAAAGTAACTCATTTCCGTCTGCCTGTCTGACTGTCCGTCTGTCTGTCTGCTTTTCATTTGTGTTGGCATCACGTAAAAACTACTGGATGGATTTTAACAAAATTTTGAGAGGAGGTACCTTAGCAGCCTGATTCCAATATAGGATACCTTTTTCCGCAAAAGTATCTCATTTCCAAGGGAAAGTGGAGAAAAAGCAATGAAAAAACGTAATTTCCGGTTTAAAGGTACCAAAATTTTCGGTTTAAAACTGGGATATTTTAAACACGGTTGCACGCTTCTTATTTTTGAAAGTGGGATATTAAAAAAAAATGGGCAAAAGATGGCACCAATTGAATAAAATTTGTATTTGTACTTTGTGGAATTTTAAGCACCTCTTACAGAGCTGTACAATATTTTTTTGAATTTTTATAAATTTTAGAATTTTATCCAGGGATGGATACCTTTATATAAAATAAATACATAAACCATAACTGAAGCCCTATAGAAGTAAGAGTCTTAAAATTAGTGTGGAATACTTTCAAAACAAAATCGAGCAAAACATTATTAGGACGCCTACGATGTGGCCGACACAGCTAGTTTATAAAAAAATAGTATTATGCTTTGATCTTAATTGGGACGACCTATAGCCAATGCAAATAAAAGAAAAATTTGTCAGTCCCATGTTTAAGAAAGTTAAAAAAACAAAATATTTTGAAACATATCTATCGCGTTTTAGGAACTCAGGATTTAAAATGTATAATATTAAAATGCTTTATTAAATTATTTTATTATTTGTTTATATACATTACTGCCCCTTTTTCAGGTTGCACCTTACGTGTTCATACATATTTTGCATTTTTACATCAAAAACTTCGATTTAACTTAAGATATAATTCTGAAATTTATTTTAGTTACAGATAAAGAGGATATAAAGACATTCTTTTGCATCAATAACTTCAAAATACATTTTTTGAGTTACAACTTAGTTGCAATTAAGTAGGGATATGTTGATAATAATATCTAATTTAATCAATTTCAATTGATTACAGAAACGGGTGTTTAGTTGATGGAAACTAACGTTAGTGTGATAAATTTTATATATGATGAATGAGGGTGCAGTAGCTTAAGTGATTAATAAATACAAATACCAAAAATATTTCTGATATGTATTAATTTCTCCTTATAATAATGCATATCACAGCGCCCGCCTTCCCCGGTATTACCACTAAATCGCCGGCGAAGTAAAATAAATATAAATTGGCTATGCTAGTATCAAACTAATTCGCCTAAATAACACTAACGGCGCTTGCAACACTATTCTTAAAATAATCACAACATGCAATTGCAGTGTTGACATAGCGAAGCTTTACTATTACACTAACCATCTGACTTATCTACTCCTATCCCTTTCCAAAGGAAGTAACACAGTTAATATAGGCATTAATTGCCTGAGTGTTACTTCTCTTAAAAAAAGATGTGGCTATCAGGTTCAGTAATATCTTTTTATCAAGAAGGCCTTGAACATGACATTTTGGGATGCTCAGAGCTAGCAAGTGGCAACGATAGTATAGAAGAACTTAGAAAGAATATACTAAACCATAATACCATTGTTCTTATAAATGCTTCTTGCGCGTCATGAGTTGTTAATAGCACATGGATAATTTCACTTCTAAAAAGGGACAATGTACAGATATACTTATGTTGTCTTTTTCGGCACTTGAGCAGTATATCAAAATTAGAAAATGATTCATCTAACAATCCAACATAATAGCAGTTAAAAATGACATTATTATCAATTTGATCATTGAGTAGTCAATGATCTCTTACCTTTTATGATTCAGAGGCATTATGCTTAAAGCAATAGTCAATCATACCTGTAACTAATTGAATTAAACCAAGTATATTAGTGGAGTTCCTTCCAACAATAACTTTACCTGATGAGCAAGGGGTATCCAGAAAAATAAATCTATTCACTACCTTATTACTGCCAGTCATCATATTATCACTAAAGTCACCATATAATTATTATAAAAGTTGTAGTACAGCTGAGAAGGTTGTAGGGAATTTAGCAGACATATTAGGCAAACGGACAAAATTTGCTGTTCGAGTTGTAGGAGTGAAATTTGAAAGTACAATAGCAAAAAGTGCAGCAGGTGCTATACGCAGGCTTTTTTATGAAGTTCTTCAAATCTTGCGAATCACGGAGTAATGCAGAGACTTAAGAAAAACTATAAATACATAGAAGTATAGATAAGGTTTCATTTACATGAGCAGTTTATATGCCTCCAAGTTGGTATCACTTTACAGATTTTGTTAATTTTTACGCTTCCAAAAACTTCAATTATTGTCTTAGATGAGGTTTATGTATAAATTTGTTATGAACAATTTTAAGTAAAAACGCATATATTTGGTTTTCAAACATTTTAAAGAAAATTATGATTGATTTGTAACACTAAAGAAGATTTTTTTTCTTTGAGATCGCATTAAATTGAATACGTTATTATTGATATCAAAGGGTGTGGCTATAAGAGGGAGAATAAAACATTAGCGCATTTAATTAATTTTCATTAATTTCCATAAAAGTATTTAATTAAATATTTATTTATAACAATTGTTGTGTCACATTTTTACCCTGGGCAATTTCTCAAGCTGGCCTTAATAATAAAACTTAAATAAACTAACAAATGCAAATCAAGAGTCATAAATCGTATTGATTTTTTATCGCTTTGATTGATTTTCAATAGAAAAAAATTAAAAATGTATTAATTTATGACAACTTTGCTGAACTATAATTAAAAAAAATTTATGTTAGACACAACGTTTACAATAAATAACACGAATTACAATAAATCACCATTCTATTCTGTAGGTAATTTTCGTAAAGAATTCAAATGCACGAGATTGTGCAGTGAGAGAGTAATTTTAAATGCCACATTGCCACATTAAAACAGAAAAAAAAACAATAAACAATATAAAACGAAAGACTTAGGAAACAAACACTATTTAACGATAGGCATTGAAAACTCCCCCTATCCATCGCTCAAACGTCTAAGTGAATGAGTGGGCGTGTCTTATTATTTCCTCATTAAGTTCAAACCTAGTTAAATAAATTGATAATAAAAACACGTTATTTAAATACTAATTAAATCTTGACTCGAGATGACTTAAAAATCGTATCTTCTCATCTATTTCTCTCTCGCACTGTCTATGACTGGGTTTGTTTAATTTAAAATTTGTTTGCTTGTAATTCATTAGTTTAATTTAATTTAACATTATATTATTTATTTATTGTTTTGTGCAACACCCAATGATTTATTGAATTTTTATTTAAAATAACCTACACACACAAACACTTTTAAATGCTCACACTAACACATATACTCGTTTTAAATTCATGAAAATCTAACAAATTGATAAATGACCAGTCAGACAGATGGACGGACGCACGGACGGTTATTTGGTAGTATCGTGTTGTGTATGAGTTGCGTATTTATAACATTTAACCAATTTTATTTAAATAAATTTACAGCTTAATTGAAATGCTGTTTTGATTTATTTACCACATTTAAACATAAAGTTGGCTGGGCAAATACAGAGTAAATCAAACACAAATACTCACAAGTGAAGTAGAATTAGCAACACTTACAGTTGGGCTCTTAATCTTGCTTCGTCCGATTTTTTTGTTATTTGTCAATTCCTGTTGTTTGTTGGCATTGTTGTGATGTTCATTCTGTGCCAAGTTAACAAGTCTTTCAGCTATGTGATTAGATAGATTAAATGTGGCGGGTTAACAAATAGCTTCAGCCCCTGAGCAAGTGATTGAATTCAGCGATTGTTAACATTTAAAGAAAAGATTCAGATGGGAAAATGTATACACCTCGATATGTGCACTCACTCACAGATGCACATAAAAGTTTAAACAAAGAAAAGCAGTGAGCAACAGAAAACGGGGGTTATCAAAAGTTGTAAATTAATCGCCGTTCCGATTAAGAGCGTATTCATGCCCTTTTTTATTTAATTTTGCCAGGTGTAACACCCGTTGTCTACCCTTCGAACCTAAAATATAATATTGTAGCTAAAACTATAACTGTTTTCGATTTATCAGTTTTGGTCTGATCGAGGCGAATCTATTTTACTAGGTGGCATCACGGCGAAGTTAATTATGTTTTTGACATACTTTTTTTTTGTGCATGGCAGCTGTCAAAAATTCGTTTATCTTTTAAATTTGAATAAAAAGAACTAAAACTGTAATTATTCAAAAACAAGAAACTATTTCAAGATTTAAATAAATTACAAAAAAATAACAGAAAAGGTAAGGAAAAAGTGTTCTTAGTTTTTGGATGTGATATTTTAATTAGTGTTTTTGGCGACTATCGTACATTTAATCAACAACAAAATGCATATAGGTGTTTTTTGGTGTTATATTTGTTGTTGCGGCGTTGCCACCTTATATAAATTTGCCTTGGGTCTGATTTTAAAATATTTTTTTAAATAAATTGTGAGAAAATAAACGAACTTAAGCATACTTAAAGTTTTAAATACATAGACGACAGCTGGCTACCGACTACAATCTGTCAAAACTAAATTACACACGTTTATATGAAGAAGATTATTTTGACGCCATCACAGCTACACTGCTGCACTAACACCTTTGTGGCTGTAGTCAACTAAGGCCAATTTTTATTTCTTGTAAGCGACAATTAGCTGCGAAAAAGGTGGAGAGAAACATATTTTAATTTATTTAACAGAGGAGAATATTGCAAAATAAAAAACTACAAATACGTTTTCATCAAAAAGGTTTGAACAAACAAATTTATTTGTCTTGTACATATTTTTTGAATAAACAAATAATTTTATTTTTGTAAAAGCAAAATACATACATATGTATTTCTACAACAATGGCAGAGTTTTGATATAGCTGTTGGCTTCAATATAAATAACTAGCTGACTACGCGCCGACGCGCCGACGCGTCGACGTTTGTAGTCTATGGCCCTTAAGCAAAATAAATAAATTCTACTTCAGGTGTACTTAGAGAAAAAAATTTGATATAAAATTTGAAATAAAGTAGACTTGAAATAGACTTTATTTTTTTTGGATAATGGCATATAATCATATGTGTTTAATACATTTATTTGTATGTGAAAAAAAATATTTTTAACAAAATTTGACTCGCAGAAATTTTCTATCATTTCCAATTCTTTTTAATTTTAAAAAAGGAAAAGGTAAAAAGAGTTGAGATGTTTAAATGGAAAAATCTTCAAAAAAAAACCGTTCATTAGATTGGACTTTCAGTTGACGTTAAGTAACCTCTTTTATTGTCAGACACTGTGTATGCCAATATAATCAAAAATACAAAGGCCATGTCTACACATACTTACAGTAAAATGCATACAAGTAAAACCAATCAGCCACTCAAGATTTATTGTAAAATCAAAACGCGCCGGTGTAAAAAATATTATCTTTCATTTTTAGTTCCTTCTTTTGGTTTCTTTTTTTTTACATTAAAACTTGAAACAATAGAAAAAGTATTTTAATAATAGGTGTTTCTCTTTCTGGTTTTTATTCGTAATATTCAAACAACAAAACTTTGCGCTGTCAGTAAATAAATGATAAAAACCAATGAAAGTCAAAGGTTTCGCCTTTTGTTTTATCTTACACTCGTATTCATGTAAATAAGTATTTAAATTCCGATTCGAGTTTTTTATTTCAGCTGTTTTCAAGTGATTTGTGTTCGCAAGAATTGCAACTAACAAATAGAAACAGACAAGCAAGTAATATTACAAGTGATAGTATTACATATGACTTAACTAATTGTTAAATGTTAAAAAAAAAACTTGATATGCAAACGACTAATTTATTTGATTTCATTGGATCAATGGTGGTTGGAACTCAAGAAAAAAAAAAGAAAAATAAAAAAGAAGTCATTCGTTTAACAAGACAGACATGCAAGAGTGATTACATGCAGTGAACAGTAGGTTAGTAGGAGTCATAAATTGCAAATAAGAGCAACATGTGTGAAGAATTTTACAAAATTCTTTCTTTTATTTTTAACGCTTTTTAATATTGAGTTTACCAGTGGCGGATTGAAAAAATGGCAAACCATACGATTGTTATTTTTTTATTCCTGAGTTGCATACATGTCAGTATCTCAACAGCATTTTCATCTCTACTTTAAAATTTAACACTGTATTTTTGAAGCAAAATGCTTTTAAATGTAATAAAATTCGTTAATTATATTACTTACATTCCTACTTGCTTTACGTGATGCATATTCTAACTCCGTTAACATTTTTCAATGATCAAAAAATATTCAGAAAATATCCAACTTGACATCTGGCTTCGATCCACATATCTAGCTTGTCGGAAAATGAGTTTATTATTCGCATAAAATTTTACCAAACAGACATGAATATATTTCATTATAAAAAACGTCGCATATTATACAGAGGGTTTTTCGATACCAAAAATGGGAATTAATTGTGTGAACCGAATAAATTTTTGTACTCAGTAAAAGTACACAAAATCCCATATCACTAGCCAAAAATTGTTGTTTATGACAAAAATGAAATATTTGACGTTTTTCTTGCAATAAGAATTGAAACAAGTAAAAATTATATATAATGGAACATTCACCCTGGGGCTAGTAATATTATATGTGCGTCTTTGTTTATATGGATAATTTGTGTAATTATTGTTGTATATTTGTATTCACGCGTAACCCTATAATTTAGAGAATTAATCCGAATTAAGTAAAGGTTAATTCTTTGCCAAATCGGCCGATATTTTTACGATGTTTTTGTCAATGTAATAACAAGAATATCCGTTAAAAAAATTAGTTTTTTAATTTTTGGTTCTTTTGATGAAAAAAATTTTTTGTGTTTCAGAAGAGGATTTTTGAGGGACTTGAGAAAATATTTCTTTTTATGTATAAATGTTATTATTATACATAGATCATGAATTTAACTGATGCAAACTTTTTTTTCAAAGGCACATGAATATGTTAACATAATTGTCACGTTAAACCGATTTTTAAATTACATTTAAACATAAAAAAAAATAATTTCTCAAGACCCTCAAAAATCCTCTTCGGAAACATAAAATATTTACATATTAACATGTTTTCGTGATTTTGAGTCAAATCAAAAACATCGTTAAAATATCGGCCGTTTTGGCAGAGAATTACCCTAAAATCTTTTTTTCTTCTTAGGCTATAAATAATAATAAAAAAACGTTTTACACATTTCTAAATTATATTTAAATATATTGTGGCACTTACTACCTAAAAATCAATAAAGACATACATATATATGTAACTATTTTACTTCTAATCCAGTGATATAAAATATGAAAAGATAACTCTGCATTGCCTCTATTAAATTTCATTAGGATATCTTAAGTGGTTCGTGAGCTACCGAATTATTTCCAAAATAAAACGCTTTCAAACTACTTTGTGTCGTAACCAAATCGGAGAAACCATTTTGAATTATGTTTATTATGTCTATATATACGCTGACAACTCTGTCACCACATGTCTCTTAATTTATTCCAGAAATGAAAAAAATGATATCCACTATCCAAAACCAGACTTACCTACTTGAACTTTTACCGATTTCCCCAGCGATCTGAGGAAGTAAGAAATGGAAATCTTGACAAACCATAAAGAACAACTTTGATGTTGCAGAATGAAAAAATAAGTGTATTTTTAAGTGGCTTTTTCTCAGCTTAAGAAGAGAAAAACCTTGTTCCGCTTTTAAATTGGAGCAACTCCGAGTAATTCGGTTAGTAAATTAGTTCTAGTTTTCAAGCTCTACTCTTATATTCCAAATAAAGGTTTTTCCCGATTAATTAATAGATCCAAAAATAAGCGCTAAGTTTCCTTTTAAGTCGTACTAACATTGTACTTGAACCTGCTTAATATATTCAGAGCTATTGAGAAAGTTAAGGTGAAAAAACATTTTTTCGTGTCCATTTTTAAAATTTTTGTTTATAAAAAAAACTGTGTGTACGAACCCTGTTGTCCAATCCAGGCCTATTTTTGCTAGGATAAGTACAAAATTTCAAATTTCTATCTATTAGAGTTGTCTAGGTACACTATTTGGGAGATATATATCCAACACAAAGTAAAAATTATTATAGATAGATATGTAGATAGATAGATAGTTAATAGATAGATAGATAGATAGATAGATAGATAGATAGATAGATTGATTGATATAGAGTATACTAATGTTAGTAGTTTTTTACTGTGTTAAAAATTTAATTTATTAATTAAGGTCCTTTTGCGTGAAAAGTTTATCTGTGGGCAAAGTAAAGTAATAATAGTGTGAATTAAATTCAGCTACCAACGCTGCCGGGACAAAAGAATTTCTGGTTTAACATGAAGAGACATGCTAATAGAAAAAAAAAGCTAATAAAAAACAGAGCTGAAGGAAAAAGTTAACTCAGATCAAATGAAAATAGATATCGTCTCTTCCTGAATTAAGCGCCGTTTTTGTTCAATGTTCGATATACAAATTTTATTGATATTTTGTTAGAAAATATTTAAAAATAATGATCACAAAAAATAGTACCGCAAAAATTTTTGTTGTAGAGAAATTCTAATTTATTCGATTTATCCGCAACGCCATTTTAACGAAGGAGTTACTGTTTTTACATAACTTTGGTACCATTTTACTAAAAAAATTCTATCGTATATCCTTCGCTATTAACGTAACTACAAGGTCAAACAAAACATATAATCTAGTCTCTTTTGAAGGCCAATTTAAAATAAATAAATAATAAATAAATAATTGATAGGAGTCATTTATTGCAGATATAAAACAAAACGTAATATACCAGACATTTATTCTCGTTTACAAAATGCTTTAAAAGAATATTTAAAGTTGAATTCTTTCACAAGTTTAATTCTCTAGAAAAATATATTTTATTTTGCACATTGAAATGACAATTGCACTCGTTCGTACAACAAATCGAAGTGATTGATTTATGTGTTTGATAAAAATTAAAATTAAAAATTAATGCTTTAATTCAAATTTACATTGTCAACATTTTTGTATCAAACTGTGACATTTTTCTATTTCAGTTCTTGCAGCAAGTAGACCGACCGACGGAAACCCACACTCAAATGCTGGCACACTGTTGCTTTTAAAACGACTTACACGTCAAGTAAGTAGCAAAGAGCTACTTACTGTTAAAATCTTGTTGCTAGATTGTCTTTTTATTATAAGTTTCAAAATTAATTTGGAAATATTTTGGACTCCCCACTGTGAAAACGTGCTACAGAGAAGAAGGTATCACCAACCAACAAACCAGCTAACCAACACTTAAATGTGTATGTGACACATACGGGTGCACGTATTTTTATGAAGTGTTTATGTTTCATTTTGTCTTTATACAAATTACATTAATAAAGTTTTCATTACTGCCACTTTAAAAGTGACCACTTTGTGGCAAAATTAATCCGAATTATTTAAATAATAATTTCCTAATTTTTACTTAAGGTTCAGTATATAAGCGAGAATTCAAAATAAGGAGTGAATGCAAAAGCTAGGGACTAAGAAAAAACGGTTCTACTATTAGTTTATATTACGTGAATAAAGAACCACTGGTTTAAATTTGTTTTGTGTAATTTTCGTTCTTAAAAATTATTCAGCCTAAGATTAGGGCGAAAGCAAAAACTTTTTAAAAATAAGTGTATAGAGGTGAGACTAAAAATATGTTCTCTCCTTTTTAGGGTTCCGTACCCGAAGGGTAAAAACGTAACCCTATTGTTTTCGCTACAATGTTTGTCCGTCTGTCAGCGCCCTTTATCTCTGGAACCGTAATAGGTAGACTCTTGAAATTTTCACAGATGATGTATGGCTGTTGCAGCTATACAAAGAAATACTAAAACTTATAGGGTGTTCCAATAGAGAAGTGTTATTCACGAATATGTGCTTATTTCTTGAACTGTAGGAGGAATACACTAAAAATATGCAAGCAGTAATTAAAACTTAGTTCGCTATATAAACAAGACTAAAAAAATTAACCTAAAAATTAAAGGGTGTTCCGACAGTGGCGTGATTTGCATGTATAAGCCCTAAGTTTTGAACGATAATAGGTAGAGTCTTGGAGTTTTTACAGTAGGTGTATTACTATGGCCGCTATAAAAAATACTAAAAATTAAAGAGTGTGCCGACAGTACCGTGACAGTACAAATGGTGTATTACTATGACCCCTATAAAACAGTAAAAATTAAAGGCTTTTCCGACAGTAACGTGATTTACATGTATAACGCCTTATTTTTTGAATCGTGATAGTTAGACTATTTCAATTTGTTCAGAAGATGTGTTGCCACGGCCACTATGATAATTACTAAAAAATTGAAGGGTGTTCCGACAGTGTCATTTTTTTCACGTATAGTGACTTATTTTTTTAATCGTAATAGGTAGACTCTTGATATATTCATAGAAAGAGAATTGCCATGGCCACTATAACAAATAACAAATTTAAAGAGTGTTCCGACAGAGAGATGATTTGTACGTAAATAGCCTTATTTTTTTAACCTTAACAGGTAGACTATTGAAATGTTTACAGCAGATATTGTCATTAGGGCGCTGTAAAAATTACTAATAACTAAATTGTGTTAATTCAGTGACATGTTTTTCACGTATATTAACTTATTTTTTGAACTGCAATAGATTGGCGCCTGATATTTTTATAGAAAGTGTATTACCATGGCCGCTATAACCACAATTACTAAAATTTTAAGGGTGTTCTATAATAGTGATGCAATTTTCGCGAATATGACTTCGAAAATTAAAGGGTAACTCATAAGACATGAAAAAAGTAACAACTTGAATTTTTAAAGTTGCAATAAACATAGAACGGAACCCTGCGTGTGTGAGTCTAACTCGCACTTGACTGATTTTTTATGCATAATTTCGAAATAAACAAGTCTTATAGTCCATTTTAGCTAATCTAAAATATTTTTTTAGGTTCTAATTATCTTCAACGGGAAAAAGTAAATAAGTCTTCAAGCATTAAGAAGCTTTCTAATAGTTCATTCAATTGCAAACGATGTTTTATTGATTCTCTTTTATAAATGAAAAATACGAATGCTGTATTATCATAAGCACTAACGCACTGCATAAGCACAAAATATTAAGCTCATAAGACGCTCATTATATTATTTCATTGAATTCATATTTGTTTATTGCACACAAATAACGATGAGTGGACAAGAATAAACAGCGAACACCAGCGAGCTAAATGCGAAGAGCTTGCAGAGTTTTAATAAGAAAGTTTCAATAAGTATGACTAAAGGTTGAACACAATCGCAATGAACTTGGGCGAGTTCAAGCAGTTTTATGCTTTGAGCGAAACACGAACACAGTTAGAGAGTAAAAACAAAAAACACGGAATTTTTTTAACTACATTACCCCCCACATTAAAATACACAACTACTAAGCAAAACATACTGAGTGTTTCTTACATGAGACGAGTAAACATAGCGCTCTCTAGTATAGAAAGTTCGTTTTACTCGTTGTGTTCGAGTATGACCACTTGCTCATGAGCCAACTCATTAGATGAGCTTGTTCATGCAACAGTTTAATAAACACCTTTAACGGAAATAAAAATATTACCGCCTTATATATTTGATGAGGAAAAACGCATGAACAAAAAACAAGCTTTAGTGGGTGGTATACGTCGTTCTTACGAACTGACCATAGATGATTGGAATACAATTTCTCATATGGTATCTAAGTTTGATTGGTTAAATAGATTATGTTTACAACTAAACACCACCCAAAGTAAATAGATACGAAGAATGCTGAAGAGAGATGTAGCGATCCAGAAATGCATTACATTCCCAAAATGTCTAAAATATTTCTTTTCCATTTTTCTTTAAAAGTCATCACCTAATTTGTAAAAATTTTGTTCGACTAATAAATGTAAATGTTAAATTTTAGAGTAAATTCACATTACACATTAAGGCTAATCGCAAAAAAATGGTATTAATTATATAACTTCCTTATTGCTGATTCGATTTGCTTCAAACTCGAATGGTAAATTGACAAAAAGCCTGTTGGAATTTTGTTTTAATACATTAGGACAAATTGGATGTGAATTTTTTCTTTCTCCATTTACCTTTCATTAATCTGTATTGATAATAATTTGTACGATTTAAAGTAAAGATATAGAAATATCTGCTGTTTTATTTAGCTACATAAGGACTATCGTTATTATTATTTACAGCTGAGAATGTCAAACTGTATTGACATGTCTGTTCAGAAAGGTTTGGCAAGTCATCATGAATCGTTCAACGCTAGAACACAGCTTCCAAATCGTGGAAATTTACAGCGAAAAAATAAATCTCTTCGAGAAGTTCATCAAGCACAATAAAACAAAGAAACGTTCGTACCGAAAAGACTATTGCTGCTGAAGCGTGAAGTATTGAAGAAAACGACGAAATACCATTTCGTCGTCGTTCTCAACTTGCGGTCTTTGTCCTTCACAACTTAGAAAATTTTACAAAAGGATCTTGGCTTATGTGCTTATAAAATACAGCTCGTAGTAGAGGCTCTGTAGTGATTGCCAGCGGCTCTGTAGTGATTAGCGATGACTTTAACGCATGGGCGTCATGCCCTAATACAAGTGCTAGAGGAAAAATACTCCTTGAATCGTTTTCTAGTCTTAATGTTGTACTGATGAACACCGCGGAATATACATTCAACTGAAATAGCGGAAGTTCGGCAATAAATATTGCATTCACCAGTACTAATATTTTGAGTAGAATTAATTGGTTAGCATGTGACAACTAAACGCATAGCGATCATAGTGCAATACTGATGGAGATGGATGAAAATACATCGAACCCGGTCACTGGTGGGCTGAGAGGTTGACACCATGGACAAGGAGATATTTAATATGCATATGGAAAATATATGACTCACCGGTTCTGCGGAAGAGATGGCGTCACAGATAATTGACAAATTACTCAAGCATGTAATGCCTCCATGGTGAAGAGAAGACACGGAGTAAAAAAAAAACAGCTGTATACTGGTGGAATGAGGAAATTTCCCAAAGACGTAGATAATGTATACGAGCTAGACGAAAGTAGAAATAACAATGATTTATATCATCAAGTTCTTAAAGGCCTTCAAATTGTCAATTCGCCGAAGTAAGAGAAACTGTTTTCAAAATATATGCGACGACGTCGAAAATAATCCATTTGGCCTGGCATGGCAAAGAGTCCATTGCACTCGACATAATAGTGCAACAGCTTTTCTCGCAACGAGAAGTGACAATGGACTTTGCTTCTGAAGAGGAATACGATTTTAAAATGGTATATGCCTCTGAGCTACTACAGGTTGTCACCAAATTTAAAGATGTTAAAGCACCCGGACTTAATGTTATCAGAGAGTATTGTGTGTAAAAGACTGGAAGAAAGTGTAGAAACAGCAGGCGGATTATCTGAATCTCAATACGGATTCAGGAAAAGCATATCGACATTATTGTTTCCACAGCAAGGAAAGCGATAGAAGGCAAACGATGGACGAACGGTTCCAAAAACTAACGCTTTTCACAGCGCTAGCTGAGAGAAAATTGTAGGCTCTCTAACCCGTCTCATTATAGCCTTACTATCTAGTGGCTATAATCTATCTACGAAATAGAATACCGATATATGAAACCAACGAGGGAATGAAGCAGTACAAAGTAAAGGGAGGAAACGCTGTTATAAAACTTCATGTATAATGCTTAATCTACCATAAAAAATAAAAATTGTTGGCTTTGGGGATTAAATTGCACTAGTAGTTGTTGCAGGCGAGACAGTACTTTTCTGCAGTAGCAGTATTGAAATTATTCGATCGTGGCTTACCTTAATGGATCTATTGTTTGCTGAATATAAAACAGAAGCCGTTTTAATCAGTAGTCTTAAGAAAACGACTAAAACCAAAGAGTATATTCAATATCTCTGAGTTATAATTGATGATAGATTATCTTTTAAAAGCCACATAGAGTACGTTGAAGTGAAGGCTGTCTAATAATGCCAAACAAAAGAGGTCCGAAATACCTAGGGAGGAAAGTCTTCGCCGGAGTTATTAAGAGCGTAATATTGTATGCGTCTCCAATATGGCCAAATTCGCCAAAGTTTAAAACTTACAGGAACAAGATTACTTCTGTCTACAGACTGGCAGCGCTCCGAGTTTGCTTTACTTTCAGAACAGTGTCAGACGAAGCTGCGTTGGTCATTGCTGGTATGATACCTATCGTCATATTGGTTAGGGAGTCTGCGGTCACTCGGGCGTCAACGGCGAATAGCAAGCATTAACGAATGGCAAATGCGATGGAATGAAACTACAATGGGTAGATGGACATATGAATTGTGAGAGTTTGGCTTGAGAGGAGCCATGGATATCTCAACTATTACCTGACTCAATTTCTCAGTAGACATGGCTGTTTTCGAACATATTTATACTGCTTTTGACAAGACAGTTCCCCGTTCTGTCCATTTTTTTATGGAGATGTGGCTCAAGATGCCGAACTTATATTCTTCTTCTGTCCACGATTTAATCCCGAGAGAGCAAACTTAGAGCAGATGTTAGGGTGTAGAATTTATCCTATTAACGTAATTGGCTTAATGTTATCCACTTAAGAAAACTGGGAAAATATATGTAACTTTGTAAAATTGGTACTGTTAGAACTTCGTAGCCTTGAGGAGATTCGAAGAAGAGTCTTAGCAGTTTAGTGTAGGTGTATACCTCTTCCGACCCTGCGAGGAAATTCTTTTGTGGTGGTTCCGCAGGGATTCTGGAGTAGTGTTTTGAGTTTGTTTATCTTGTTAAAGTCTCGCAGTCCTGGCGTCTAGGGAATATACATACATACATCCATACATACATACATACATACATACATACATACATACATACATACATACATACATACATAAACATACATTGAAAAAATGTTTTATATTTAGATTTTTTTCTTTCTACAAAGCGTTTTGTGGATAGAAGTCTTTATTTGATGGAATGACAATTGAAACGATATTTGTCTTTGACATTTCTCATGATTCGTAAAAAAGTTTTCTAAAATTATATACTTAAATACGACTAGATTGACTTAGAATAATTCAATGATCCAGAGGAAACATCGTCCAAGAATATCTGAACTGCCATATGTCTATATGAATATTCAGTGATACATAGTAAATATACGTTTGTATTAATGGTAACACTGATCAAAACAAACACTAACAACTATGTGTTAGTAATTACCTTCTTTACTGCGAAAAACGAATCCAAATGAGAATATTTGAAAAATAAGAAAAGACAACTTCTTATAACAGAAAAAAAACCAAATTAACGAAGAGGCCCCTGTTTGTCAGGTATGCGTTCATATACATAAATACATACATACATACATATGTACATGTTGCAAGTGTTAGTTTTAGTTGTAAAAAAATATCGTCAGCAGCAGTCAAAACATTTATCTAGCACATTAACAGCTAATTGTGGTAAATGAGAAATGTTATGAACTTTTGCAACAAACAAAAAATAAAAAAAATACAAAAATCAAAATAAAGTATCAAAAGAAAAAACAAAAACAACAACATTAACAAATCTAAATTAATAGGAGAAGCAATAGCAAATAACACTTACTACGACAGTCAATGTTAAAAAAATCCCACATGCTATCAATGAAATTAAAAACTAAAAAAAACCAAATGTATGAATGGACAGCTGGCTGGTTGTCTGGATGGATTGGATGGGCAACAAAAAAACAAAGATGTTGCTGCTGCTTCTGCTTCTGCAATTATAATATCAAATACTTATATAAATAAATACAATTGTTGCCACTCGTGCCGCTGTTTGCTGCTACTAACACACATTCATTAACATGGTACTTATCAAAAACGTTATAATACTCGTACTACCGCTGCCTCTCACAATGATGCTGCAACTTGTGCTGATAATGATGATGATGACGCTGATAATGATATTTCTAGTTGGGTTAATTAACATTTGTGTTAGACGGTTGTAATAAACATACGAGTACATACTTACATATGTGACCCAAAAACAATATTTTCGTGTACCAGTACGTAATAAAGATATACGTTAGAGGTTTTTTTTCTAACATTTTGTTAGTTTTTGGAGAATTGAACGTACTGTGGCGTGGTGGAAATGGTAAATTTTTTAAACAAAAGTTAGGCACGAGTCAGAAGAGTATATTTAGTTGAACAAAACCTAAGATGAAACATAATTGCGATTCTAACAATGGATTTAAAAATAAAGCAACTAAGGCCACTCTTAATCTAAGAACGTAACCCTTTTAAGGATCTATAGTCGAGGAAAAAAAAGTAATCCTATTTTTGTTCGTCTGTCACAAGCCTTTCTATTAAACCGTAATAGGTAGAAATTTTTACAGAAGAGGTTTTGTTATGGCTGCTTTAACAACAATTAAAAAATTTAAGTTACAACTTTTTACGGTTTAACCAATGGACTGTGGTGATCAATGCTATTAATAAGGTTACCTTTTTATCCTTTAGGTACTAAACCCTATAAAATAAATCTTAAAAATTTACAACATAAGATTTGACAATCTTGTTGTTTAATTTTTTTTTTTCGTAGACAAAATATCAACAAAAGAATAAAATTTAGTTTTTGCTTTTTAGCTTATGTGGGTACGAAAATAAGTGTTGTTGACTACTTTAAAAATAAAAAAAAATTTATAGTTTAAGTACCTTATTTACAGTACTTTTATATGGAACCCTTTATTTGGAACCCTTTGTGAGACCTGCTAGCACTCAGCGCATTTATTTACAAAAAT
The DNA here is from genome assembly GCA_949628195.1 of Phasia obesa. NCBI lineage: Eukaryota > Metazoa > Arthropoda > Insecta > Diptera > Tachinidae > Phasia > Phasia obesa. Next base: position 78,661,386 of record OX451219.1, on the reverse strand, counting down.
GGCTAACAGCCTACGATTAATTATTCTATAAAGTCCAAAGAGAAGTTTATATTTATGTAAATTACATTCAAAATTAAATATCTTGCAGCAACTTTTCATTAAAAATTTGAAAGAAAAATTATAACCCCCATATGTATAAAAAGTAAAAAAAAAACATTTGGAATCTATTAAAAAAAAAATTTTCAAACAAAAGTTGTTCTAAAATACGTTTCAAATAAATAAAAAATTTTAGAACTAACAAAGCGTTATCAAGTTCTGTTTTGTGTAATCTGAGCACACAAAAGTGAGCTTTATGTTGTCATTTTTATTTATACGAATGAAAAAGTAATTTTGTCTTTTGGACCAAGTGCGGATATTGATCGATTGTTGGTTTTTAGATTCTTAGAAAGATACGAGAGTAAAGGAGGTTTCTGATAAACGTTAAGGTGCAAGTGATAAGTGAAATTTTTTTATTATTTATCATTTTTCAGTAATCGATTGGTAGAGGCAACTTTACACACTTTTGAAGGACGTTTCAAATATACGCAAGATTTGAATTCATTAGAAAACACGGTGGTGGTTCTATAGAAAAGGGATATGTATGAAATGGCACATCGGAAAAAAGACCCCATGGATTTGCGCTCTTTTATAGAAAATTTGTATGGCCATTTTGAATGAATGCAACTGAATTTCATTGATGCTGTTGAGTTTCACAACTGTTTTTTCTTTTCTTGTTATCTTTAGATGCATAATTTTATATTGTAGATATGAAACTGTTACAGCCTTAACAAACAAATTAAATATTTATCGTAATTCAAACTTTACTTCTAGCTTAAATAAACAGCCATTAACAAATTACTGATAATCTGAAGAAACTATGATGTTAATGATAAATAAACGGTTAATATGTAGATTTTGGTTTTTTTTTTCAATATATTTTTATTATAAAATATAAAATATTAGAATTATTCAGCTCAGCGCCAGATTGGCATTATATTTAGGGCTTGTTGGCAAATACTTAAACAAATTAAAAATTTATGTTCTAAAACTAAGATTTATATGTAATATTAACCCCCATATTTATAAAAAATAAAACTGATTTGAAATGTATTTTAGAACAACTTTTGAATGAAAAATTTGTTCTAAAATATATTTTAAATATATTTTATTTTTTATGAATACGGGGTAAATATTTAATTCATGATCAAAAAATTTGCATCAATTAATTAAAAAATGTATGCAATACTATTTTGAATACATATTAATTTTAATATATAAAAATATAAAAAAAATAATAATAAAAATATTATGTTATATCAGAAGCTCATCAACATGTTCAAATAAAATTTTTTTAAGGATGATTTAAACTGCGATAGTCATTCAACCTGTTTAATACTTTGTGGTAAATTGTTGTATAACTTACAGCCAGAGGCTTTGAACTATAGCTTGAAAAATTAAGAATTTTGTATTTACATCAAATTTTTTTTTAAACTTATATAATAAGCCCAGGGCAGGAGAAATTTAAATTTTTAAATTCCTAAAATGTTGATCCCACATAAATCTTATGCTAAAAACAAATGCCTAGGTATCTAACAGAAGAAACTTCTCGAACATCCTTGCCGTCAACAAAAACACTAAACTAGTTACTAAAACCAAAATGTGGTTTAAACCTTATTAACTTGGGTTTAAACGGATTTAAAAAGAGTCTGTTTATGCGAACATATTCTGAAATTAATGAAGCATCCTTCTCCATGTAAGCTTTTAATGCAGTTTCATAACACTTCCTTGTGGTACACCATGCTTAACAGTTTTCAAAACACTAGCTTTTTCTTTAACTTGAACGAATTGTCTTCTATCACTTAAATAGCTCTTCAAAAGCAATAGTTCTTTACCATTAATACCGTAATATTTTAGCTTTTGCAGCAAAATGTTATGATCTAGTTATAAGATCAAACGCTTTCGTCAAATCAAAAAATATTCCTGCCACAGCGCTATTACTTTCATCCATAGCTGTTAAGTAATGATTACTAATCGTAATGATTACCAGTGTTTAAAAAACTGCAGTTAATTTCATTTCGATTGCTTGTGCTTCTGCTTATGCTTATAAAAAAATCGACAGTCACAGTCGAAGCAGAAGCAAAAACCAACTTGTAAAAATTTTAATTTTGCTTACGGCAGCAGTCGAAGTAAAAATCTTTCATATGCTTTGCTTTTGCTTTTGATAAGTTCGCAAGCATAAGCAGAAGCAGTTTCCTTGCTTTTGTAAGTCGAAAACAGTTACAGCTCAAAAAGCAAAACAGTCGAAGAAGCAAAACAGTGGAAGAAGCAACAGTCGAAGAAGCAAAACAGTTACAGCTCAAAAAGCAAAACAGTCGCACTTGAAAAAGCAAAACAGTCGTACTTGAAAAGCAAAACAGTCGTACTTGAAGAAGCAAAACAGTCGCAGTTGAAGAAGCAAAACAGTCGTACTTGAAGAAGCAAAACTTACAACTGATGAAGCAAAAACTACTTTGCTTATTAAGTTTTAAGCAGCAATAATCAACTGCAAAAAGGAGCAGATAATCAATTTGTCTGTTGCTTTTTCATATTTTAAAGAAATTAATTATTGTTTTATATTCTTAATTTTATTATTTTAATTTATTATATTTTGTTTTATCTTTACGAAAATTAGATAAAATTTAAATAAAGGTTATTTTTCATTTTTTTTTTTTTAATATACAAAAATAGCGGTTTTAATTACCAATTTTAGGGTAGATCAGTTGCAAAGCAATAAATGGATGGAAATTAGTTTTAAGAGTTTTAAATGCAAAAAAATTAAGTAAAATAATTTTGTTTTATGGTTGAAAAAACCCCTACACAAACGGCGCTTGTGACAGTAAAGGGTACTTCTAAATAAGCGCTATTAAATTTTGTGATTTCTCTACCTGTTGTTCATAAATACTGAATATGTTACATTTTTTAATAAGAACTGCTTGTACGGAATTTTCACAACATATGTACATTTGCTAAAATTTGTGACTATTTTTCAATTCTAAGAATCTTAAGAACACTAATTCAATTTTTCATTAACTCAAAATTTTACAAACAAAATTTGTGCGGGATTTTCGCAACCATAAAATTTCCATACGTTACCATTTATTGCTTTTTTACTCTATCATAAAACAATATCATTAAAATTTGGTTAACTCATTTAAAATTAAACTCTTTTGTATTTACTAATGTAAAACATTGTGATTTGTTTTTAGTGAATATGTTTTTACTATGTCCACTATAAAAACAAGCAAACAACTAGAAGCAAAAGGGTGACTTCATTCATAATGAATATTCATTATAAGAGATATATCTTTTGAGTCGTTATAGAAATATATTTGAAATTTTAACAAAGTGGATATTTAAAATCAGATATGTATAGTAAAAGCGTGCCCTTATAGGCGATGTTATTTCCTGTATACCTTTTGAACCGTTACATGCTAATATTTACAATTTTGAACCATAATAGGCAGAAATTTACGCACAGATTTACTAAAGGGTGTACCATATTACCGACTTTAAAATTTTTAGTTTTAGTCGATTATGTTACAGGTTTTCTTTTTTCAAAAATCATTGGTTTGGCTTCTTATCTTGCTGCCTGGTCAACGATATCGCGAGAATTCGATCTTTCGGACATTTACATGTAAAACAAAATTTGAATTTTGTTTTTGTTTTAAATGTAAGTGTGCGAATTCGCGAATGCGTGTGACATCACAGGTCAGGTAGTTACTGTTTTTTTGTTTTTTGTCTTTAAAAAAATTTTAAGGGCATTGCAGATATGTATATATATATGTAGATTGCATTTAAAAAATTAGTTTATTCTGATCTATTAACATAATAACTATGGCGCCTAAAAATGAAATTTGGAACTATTTCGAAAACTTTGAAAATGAGGGTTTAGCTATGTGTAAAAAATGTAAAAACAAGCTAAAAAATAATCGGTTATCAAATTTAAAAACGCATTTACTTAAATTGCACAAGATTAATTTAAATGAAGAACAAGCTGAAGCAGAATTGCCTATTTGTTCAAGAAGTGTTGCGAAAACAATTAGAAAAAAGAAAATTAAAATTGAAGTAAATAAAAAGCAATTTTTGAGATCATACATCGGATTGGTAACAGAAGACTGCATTTCCTTCAATATATTAAATTCACCAAATATGCGAAATATCGTTGATCCAATTTGTGATGGACTAAGAGATGTAGATGGAAAAAAAATTACATTGAATGCGTCAACCTGTAAAAAAACCTTAAAAACCGTGGCGGATAGCATAAAATTGCAAATCACCAATGAATTGAAAAACAAGTTGTTATCGTTGAAAATAGACAGTGCTACGCGGCTTTCAAGAAATATGTTTGGTGTAAGTGCGCAGTTTGTTAATGCAGTAAAAATAAAATCTATTGTTTTGGGAATGGTAGAATTAAAAGGAGTTGGTTCAAGCACAGCCAAAAATCTTGCCGCCGAAGTTTTCAATGTGCTAAAGCGATATGACATCAATTTGAACCAAATAGTTTCCATAACAACAGATAACGGTGCAAACATGCTAAAAGCTACAAACATTTTGTCATATGTTTGCGAAGAAAATGATGGAGAGTGCGATGAACTGTGCACTAACGATGATTATTTAAAAAAAATTTCCCTTGTAGAAAAAGTTCCAAGCGTGCTTCTTGGAAATATACAAGTTTGCCGCTGCGTTGCACATACAACCCAGCTCGTTGCTCTTGATGTTGTCAAATCTTCAGACATTCTTAAATATCTATGGAATTGTCGAAATCTTGCAAAATACATCCGAAAAACGACAAATGGCTATCGGGAAATATTTGAGCTCAAACAATTGAAAATGCCTCAACTTGATTGCCCGACCAGATGGGGATCAACGTATATTATGTTGCAAGACTTATTAGCAGCTAAAGATGTGCTTGTTAAAATTGAATCAATTAAAAATAAATCCCAAGATGAGAATTTCGAAGTAGATCCATCATTATGGGATTTTATCGAATGCTATTGCACAGTTTTTACTCCCTTGCAAAAATCAATGAAAAAATTTCAAGAGGAACAACTGCACTATAGCAGCTTTTATGCGCAGTGGCTAAAATTAAAAATTTTAACCGAAAAAATTGTCAACGGCTCTAACCAGGAACTTATAACAACAATTGGAAACGAGATCTTGAAATCTATAGAAAAACGATCGGAAATATTATTTAATAATAAATTCTTAATTTCATGTTTGTTTCTGGATCCGCGTTTTCAACATATTCTAACAGTAAAACAAAAACTGGATGCAATTCTGCATCTCAAAGTAATTTGGGATAGAATCCAAGAAATGAAATCTACTGAACCCCCATGCTCCACACCAAGTTCGGCTTCAGATCCATCTGTTGACCATTTTTATGATGAGGAGGATGAACTCTTGTATGAGTATTTGAAAAAAGGAGTTGAAAAAGAAATCAACAGTATGTTCAGTGTACATTCAAAAATAGAAAATCTTCAACTTCCCTTCCAAAATATTGACATAGGTGTGCTTAAGTTTTGGAAAGAAAAACAACACACGGACCCAGAATTGTACGCAATAAGTAGCGTTTGTTTTGGGGTACCACCAACTCAGGTAAATATAAATTAATATATAAAGTAATATACAATTAATATACAATTAATTCCATTTATAATAGGTCACGATTGAGCGAGCATTTTCGACGCTGAGGCTGGTACTAACTGACTACCGTAATCGACTAAGTCAAGAGGCACTTGAAAATATTTTACTTGTTAAATTAAACCCAGGTTTTTTAGACACAGCAATAGAATCGTTGCCTTTATTTGAAGATGAAGAGGAAGATGAATAGTATATTTTTTATTAATATTTTTACATACATTTATGCATATTTACATAGAAAAAATTTTATTTTCTGTATTATTATTTTTATGAAATAAAATAAAATACTTTATTCCTTCTGTGTTTAATAGTCAAACAAAATGTTTAAAAAAACTAAAAAAAATAGCAATTTTCTTTTTAAAGCCCAGTACGACTGTTTTGCTTTTCAAGTACGACTGTTTTGCTTTTTCAAGTGCGACTGTTTTGCTTTTTGAGCTGTAACTGTTTTGCTTCTTCGACTGTTGCTTCTTCGACTGTTTTGCTTCTTCGACTGTTTTGCTTTTTGAGCTGTAACTGTTTTCGACTTACAAAAGCAAGGAAACTGCTTCTGCTTATGCTTGCGAACTTATCAAAAGCAAAAGCAAAGCATATGAAAGATTTTTACTTCGACTGCTGCCGTAAGCAAAATTAAAATTTTTACAAGTTGGTTTTTGCTTCTGCTTCGACTGTGACTGTCGATTTTTTTATAAGCATAAGCAGCAGCAATCGTTTGTTTTAAAAAGTAAGGAGAAGCAAAAGCAGTGAAAAGTAAAAATTTTACGACTTTTGCTGCTTCGACTTAAGTTTTTTAAACACTGATGATTACTAATTTGATTACTTTTACTTTTTGGAGGGTGAAGTAATGATTAAATTACCATTACTTTCAGTTTTACACGGTAAATAATTGATTACGATTACTAGTAATGGGAAAATAATCTAAATTAATTGAAATTACAAAAAAATAATCGAAAAGAATCAAAAGTAATCAAAAAATAATTGGATTACTTTTAAGGATTATTTTTAATTCTTTTTGATTATTTATGAATTTTTTACGTTTTTTTAAACTTCAATTATGCTCTAGTTCTTCTAATTAGCGAATGGGTTAATTTCAAAATATTTTTGCACTACACCAGATATTTGGTCGGGAAACCACAGAAGCTTCATTGAATATACCTGTCATTGGCTTACGGATAATTTGGAACGCAAATCGGCAGCTCTAGCATGCAGAAGAATTTTCGGAGAACACAACGCTCAAAATATATCTTAGATGATAACTGAAATCAGTACTGATTTTGGTTTAAACAACTCAAACATTGTTTTGACCGTTACAGATATCGGCTCAAATTTTGTAAAGGCGTTCAGGGAATACGGTGTGGGAAATAACTTTTTTGAAGATGAAATCAATGACGAACTGCCAGTCTTTCATAATGAAACATGGTTGCCTACACATCAGAGATGTTGCAGTCATACTCTGAATTTGTTTGCTTCAATAGATTTCGACAAAATTTTAAAAACTGAGCAGCCTCTATATATCCAGCATAAGATGGTATTTACATTTATTGTTTAATGCGAACATTTTTTAGTGTTTATTTTTTAGACATTCGATAAATGCAACAAGTTGTGGAAGAAGTGCAAGTGGCCAAAGTCTTCGGAAATAATTGAAAAGCACTTGGGGTCGTCGTTGGTTTTACCTACTGTCACCCGTTGGAATTCATTGTATGACGCAGTTCAGAAGTTACTTTACTACAAAGAAAAATTAAATAGCCTCTGCAATAAGCTGACTTTACCACATTTTTCTCCAGCGGACTTGCAATACTTGGAGATGTATAAGTTGGTAATGGAACCTATTGCTAAGGCGCTGGACTTTCTTCAAGGAGAAAACAACATTAATTACGGTACTAATAGCATACTATATATCAATGCTTAAATTTCTTTCCTTCGTTGCAAAAGTTAGCGAAGCGGTCGTCTTTATAATAACACTACGTAGCAAAAAATCAAAATACTTTTAAAATGACCTATTCTGATTTGTACATCTATAAAAACACACTTTTAGGAATCGCTGACTTTAAAAATTATAGCTTGCTCATGTTCCCATGGATTTTGATTTTTTTTTTCAACAGATTCGGGTAATAATAAATCATATTCCAATGTTTCATGGCAATCAGTCTACATTTTACTATAGCTCCCCTACAAAAATCTCTAAAGTTTCTATTTGTTATTAAATTATTTTAGTTTGTTGGTATAGGTTATCGCATGGCCGAACGTAACCGAATATAATGTTTTCTTATTTGTTTAAGTTCTATTTACAATTAAGACTTGCAAGATTTTAAAGAAATCTTAGGCCCATTATTATAACTTGCCATTAGCTGAAGTTAGGATTTTATCAGGGAGATAAGTAGCTTTTCATTATTATAAGTATAATTAAAGCTAGAAGTGACTAATAAACTAAAGGGAAGAACATCTTGCCTTTAACTTTTAACATCAGATATAAGAGTTTGAAGTTGCCATGTTTTGTCATCTATAAAGTTGCCGTATTTTCTAATCTATGAAGAAAAATAAATTCATTTTAATTTAATTTTGCATTTGAAAAATAAAAATGGAAAACAGATCTCGTTTGTTGTATATAAAATATTTTCGTTTGTTTGCTGCACCGATAACTAATTTGTGGTTTGTTGAAAGTAAACTAATAAATTAAAGGTATGATGTTGCCACTACGTTTATTTTATTTTGTCAAAAGTAGTTAGTTGGTGTTTCTTCTTATACTACCATATTTTCAAAAATGTTAATTTTATTTTACAATGAAGTTGTAATAATGAAAAATAGTTATTGTTCACTTTATCGCTCACTTGAGCAAAAGTGAAATTTAACTAAAACGTACTTTAAAGGCAAGTTATAATAATGGGCCTTAGTGATATAAAAACAACGATATATCAAAAATCGGTGTCATGTCGTGCTAAGTAACGTTACGAACCAATTTTCAATTTTCAACATTCATGTGTGAAAAATGAAAAATTATTCCTAAAAAATTAATTGGATCAAACCAATTTCAAAAAACTGTTTACTTAAAATTATTTTGGTGATATTTTTTGTGTGTGCAAACCTAAAATTTTATATGAAATATCCTAGGTCTGCAAAATATCCAAGGCTTTCTAGGCAGTTTGCAACCACATTTATTACCACAGGATTCCTTGTTCCGACTCTTGTTACACTGATTAACAGGCTTCATAAGCTAAGCAGAAACTTCTTCAGCTTCAGTTGAACGACTTTTTTAATTTTCCGGGATCGTCAACAGTCCAAGGCGGCAATCATTGTCTGATTTTTCCTTTGAAAGATTAGTGTTAATGAAGGCCAATATATATTTTAAGTAAAATTTTTTGGTGATTTGTACTACAAACATAAATTGAATATTTGTTTTTCTGTATTACTTTCTTTGTTTTTCTTTATAATTTTTTGTAAGACTGAAATTGTTAGTGTTGTTATATAACTGAATGTGTTAATAGTTTTTTAAATAAAAAAAACTAATTTTATAAATTTACTTAGAACATTTTTTAAAATTAAATATGTAATATACACTCAAAATTTTTGAAAATAATCAAAAAGAATCGAAAGTAATCGTTGAAAGTAGTTGGATTACTTTTTGATTACTTCTGATTCTTTTTGATTATTTTTTAGTAATTTTCAGTAATCCAGATTATTTTTTCATTACTAGTAATCGTAATCAATTACTTTTCAAAACCGGCTCAAAAGAGAATTATGTAGTCATTACAATTATTTTTGAAAAGTAATGTAATTGATTACTAATCGTAATCAAAATTTAACAGCTCTGCTTTCATCTAAACCCTTACATATATAATTTTACACATTTACAGTAGCCTCTTCAGTGCCATCAAAAAAATAAAAATTTGGTTATGGGAAGTATCGAAATAGGACGGTATTATTCTACCGATGTTGCTTTACTTTCTTTAGGAATAGGGACTACCTTATGAACTTTCCAAATATTAGGGTAGACTGACGTATCAACCATATTATTAAAAATACTTACAAGAGTTGGTGAAATAGAATTGGAACAGTGCAAAAAAACTTTAGGATAAATGTTGTCATGACCACAACTTTTTCCTGGTAAAAGTCATGTAATTATTTCTTCAACTTCCTCGTAAGATGTTTACTTAAGACGAAATCTAATATAAAACAGTCTAAGTGTTCTCAACCCATTCCAACAATCAGAAGGAAAATGGACTAGAAGTGTCAATTGATGAATTACCAATACACAAGAAGTTTGACATTTCTGTTTGCAAAATACTTTTCAATTGTTCATAATTACACCTAACACTCTTTGTTATTTGTAAATCTTGACTATGAACTTTTATGTCAACTCTACACGATATTATATTATGATCCGAAATTTTGGAATTAACAGATTCAACAATTATTGGTTTATACATATTAGTGTAAACATGATCAATTTATGTCCCACAATTTTCACGTGTAATAAGATCGTGACATTATTTAAAATCATAGCTTTGTAAAAGATTTATAAGTTCTTCAGACATATTTTTATCCAATATATTAATGTTCGCATCACCAGCTAAAATGGACATAAAAGGACAGTAAGTTTTCAATAAAAATCAAAAAGTCATTTGAAGCACATTTTTGCGATTTATCAAATGAAGTGAAAATAATCTCTTTTCCATCAATTTTTAAATCGCATAACTTTAAAACAACAGAATCTATAAATTTCTGACTTGATATTTTTTTCAACTGAAAAATTAATACTGTTATGAACATACACCGACGTACCGCCATAATGATCTGATCTACAACAATGAATAGCTTTATACCCTGGTATGTTATATATTTGAACCAAATTTTGTTTAAACCAAGTTTCTTGCACAGCAATAATTGCAGGAAGTTTAGGAAATTCTGCAATTATTGTTTTAAATTTATTAAACTTTGATATTGAAGATATGCTTCTGATATTAATTGATATGATATTAAAGGAATTATTCATTGTAATTTAAATGCACCTTAAATGCTTCAAAATGGAAAAATTGAATTTAACCATAATAAATTTAAAAAAATGTATTTAAATCCAAAAATAAGGTAAAACAATAAAAATATTTTATAGACTTAAAATTACGAGGGTGATACAAAAGAATTATTCGAGTCATCAACACAGTCCTTATTATTTTGAACTGATTTACTTCTGGAACAGTATGTTGTTGCCTACAAATACAAAGCTTATCTACTTCCTCAACACATCTTATTAATTTAGGCATTGATAATTCACTCATTTTTAAAAATACTTTTCCAGCTGATACATAAACAGAACGATTTAGTGATAAAAATTCTGGTATTTAAGAAAAAATATATTAAAAAATAAATGCAGTTGAGTTTAAGATTTACAAAAAAAGTGCGTTTAAATTAACCTGCTAAAGTTAACAGATGCAATATTGAACTTATTCCTTAAATGTATAGATGGATGATGGATTTGGGCTTGTCGGCGTAGACATTTGACTTAAACAACCACATAAAAATAAATCCAATAGTGTTAAATAACATGATTTAGAGGGTTGATCACCGAAACGTGACAGTTCATAACCAGAAAATGGCTCCTTCAATGATTTAATTTCATGAAACCACATCCATCATCCTTATCAATGTCAGCCAATTTAGTCGGAAACAATTCTTTTATTATTTCTCGATATTGAACATCAGCCTAATCTTCAAAAAAGTATGCTCACTAATGCGTCTAGCACCAAACAGTGACAAATTCTGGGTGCATTTGTTTTTCGAACTTCACTTGGTTATTTTCTAAGCCCCAAATATAAATAATTTTTACTATTTTCAATGTTAATATACATATGTTTAGATTTATTTTTCTTTAACAGTTGGGCTCATAATTCTTATTTGTTCTAATTTAATCTACAATTTAAATAGTATATACAAAATATTGTTTATTTAGTTCATTTGCGATATAGTCGATTTTAATTAATTATATGTAGTTCAACTTAGGAAGTTTAAATATTTTATTTTCTCCGTGTAAAAAACTGATAATGAAGATAATGTGTTTTAAATGCAAACGAAAGTGGCTTTTAGTATAAAGCACTACCAAACACAACATAAGAAGTTTTAAAGCAACACTGTTATAGAAACACAGTTTATAGAAATGGGCGAAATGGTTATAGAGTACCTTAAACGCAAAACCGTACTGGGTGCAACTAAATTTATCAAACGGATCTGGACGTTGGTTAGACCGACACAATTAAAACTGTTGCGTTTAAACATATGAATCCGTTATTAAAAAAAGGCAAAATTCCGCTCAAGACAGAACCAGACATGAGTCCTTTCATTAAAAAGTGAGGAGTTAATTAGTAATAAAATGTAAAAAAGAGACAAAGGTCTTTCATTAATAATTGATACATATTAAAATTCGGTAAAATTCGTTTTGCCTAAATAGATTTTTTGACTTAATAATTTCGAGCAGTCACTGTTCTACCCGAAATAAGTTTTTTCTATCGAAAATTATCTATCGTTAACAGATGATATCATTCTAATTATATATTGAATGTAATACTTTTCGAGTTCAATATCCTATAGTTATATGTAATGCTGACCCTTACGACTTGTCCTCTCCAATCTTTGAGGAAATTTCAATCAGATGTTAATTTTATTGAATTATGTTCATTTTATTAGGATTTTAAAAGAAATAATAGATTGTATTCAAATTAATGTTACAAAACAATTTTTTCAGTTGTTGCGCATTGTAGGCTTCAATGATCTCTTCTGACTGTCGCACGAATTTAACTCATTCTGATTCTGAGTTAATTCCCTTTCAAGAGCGCGTTTCTCTACCGTTTGACATGCTGTTTCGGTGTCGCGTTGCATTCTAATAACGCCAACCAATATTACCATGAGCTCTTCTTGGTATTGTAAAAAATCGAATCGCACATTCAGGCTTAGATTTGTTTTATTCTTTCTAAAGTTATTTTATTGAGCCTTGATTCAAAAATATATAGAAAAAAATAAAATTTAAAATAACAAATTTGAAAAATTTAAGATTGTAACGTAATGTCTTAAAAAAAATATAATGAAAACAAACAGTATCAAAATTAACAATAAATGTACAATCTCTTTTAAGAAAATAAATAAATAAATGCAAACGCCTTTGCTCCCGAGCCTAACAGTTTCGTGAATTATTCTTTCTAAGTTGAAAGAATATTTAAAAATAATTCTTGCAAAAAAAACCGACTACAAAACAAATATATGTATGTGCATCAATTCTTAACTAAAAATTTAAAAGGAAGTAATCTGTAAGAAATAGTACTCAAATCAAATTATTTTATACTTGTTGCTCTAAGGGACATAGTAATGTACGTTCTGTACATTTAAATGTCTATCCATAACGGTTCAGCAGAAAAAGCCATTTACGACAAATTACCTCAGATATGAGGACACCCTTTATTTTTTACACTTATTATTACTGACACAGTAATAAAAAGTAACGATTTCAAAGATATGGCCATATAGGTTAAACAATATCACCTAGAGGACATCTTTTAATGTAAAATTTTAAATTAAACGTTTGTTTTAAAGGACAGATTCTTTGTAAATTTCAAATGTCTGTCTAAAACGGTTCAAAAGTTTAGCCATATGCATCAATTTACATCAATTATTGAGACACCCTTTATAACTTTATATATTTATAAATGTTATTATACGGGACATAGTAGTGGAGATTCTGTCTAATTTTCAAGTGTTTGTATATAACGGTTCAAAAGATAGGGCTAGATAGGCAAAATTATATCAATTATGGGGACACCCTTTAGTTTCCAAATTTAAATTATATACTTGATGTTATAAAGGACTTAGATATACAGGTTCTTTGTAAATTTCAACCGTCTCTCTGTTACGGTTCAAAAGTTTTGCAATATACATCAAATTACATCAACTATTGGGACACCCTTTAACTTCTAATTATTAATATTTAATTTCTGATTATAAATATTGGACATTCTATCCAATTTTCAAGTGATTGTCTACAATGGTTCAAATGGTTCATATATTTAAATTGACGTCACATATGGGGACACCCTTTAATTTTTAAGTTTATTATTTTATTAATTTCTGTTATTGGCAGCTATAGTGATATGCGGTATATACGGTTCATAATACACGTAAAAAACACGTATGTTGTATGGGGACACCCTTTAATTTTCAAAATTCTGAACTTGTTTTAAAATGGGACCAATCTGTATGCATTTCCTTTCTAATAAAGAAAAAATTTTTAAAATCGGTTCAGAAATGACTGAGTTCTGCGGGCACAAACATAAAAAAAGCAACATTCAGACGAATGTTCTCTGTCCTTCTTTTTTTGAAGTCGGTTAAAAAAATGCATTTTCTTTATCGCTACATTCTTCTTATTTGTCGCATCTTTCGACTTGGATAGTGTTTAGTTGTACACATTATCTATTTAACCAACCAAACTAACATAAAAGAATAGGAAAAATTTTTATTTATTCGTCCATTGTCTGTTGGTGATAACGAATATATAGAAGATTTAATACGGAACTTTAAGAAATCATCACCTGCTAATATTTGCATCAAGAAGACCATAAACTATGTAATCGTCGATATGACGTCATTAAATTTTTAATTCGATGAACGAATACAGTCGAAATCGGACTAAGGGTATCGACTAAATGACACCGATTTACAAATTATTAATTTTTCTCAGCTGCACACCACTACCTATATTTTGTTTGGGTATTGGTGTATCTGTAAATGTAAATGTTAATGTTTAAGTTCATAAAAATTCTTACATTTATCTGAAATCAACTCAAAAAAAAGAAACCAAAAATGATTGATGATGTTGTGGTCGTTCTTCATAAGAATTCGACACGCACTGTTAAAAGTCAATGAAAATATTTTAATGTTACGGGTACAAATGGCCAAAACATATCTTTATGACTTAATTTATAATTTGATAATAAAAAATGAAGATAAACAAATATGCAAAGTAGTAACCCAAGAGTTTTGAAAATAAAAAAACTCAATGTTAGCAATAAAAAAAAAAAAAAAAAAAAAATGTTAGAGGCGGCCACCCAGACAAAGAGTTGGGCTAATTAAAGTTGGTGAGTGGAAAATATAAATTTGGGTATAAATATTAATAGACTTTCCCATTCATTTCAATATAGAAGGTGACTGCTATAAAAATTGAGTGGTTCAGTTAATTAATATGCGTTTATACTATGAAACAATGCGTCAATGTTAATGCAATTACAGTTGATGAAAATATATTCGAGAGTATATATATGATTTTAATTTATATTCCAAGTGGATATGACTCTGGAGCTAATTCAGAATTGATAATATAAGTAAAACTAGGGCATGTCATAAGCTATGCAACACAATAGTTTTTGTTAAAATGAAAAATCGTTTTTGTATTTATGTCTATGCGACAAAGCTTTGGTGCCTGGGCCAACAAGAATAAAAGAAACAGCTTTTAAAATTTTCGTTTGTCGAAATAGTTGCTACGATCTAAAAAAGCAGCGTGACCTATCGGGTCCAATCTATCAAGTCTGTTACCAGGACTAAAAGAAATATTTTTTAAACGGTTTGCAGATTAATATGAACGAATACTATATTACTGAGTTTCCATTTCTTTCCTCTAGGTCCGAGTCTTAAAAAGGTTCCCAACATTTGAAACCATTCTCGAACATTCCAGAATGTTTCGGGATGTGTTGAAATATTGTGAAATACTCTCAAATAGATACTCTTGTTTGGACTGATCTAGAAATTTATATAGGTTAGAGCTGCAGCTCTAATATTATTTAGATAAAAACAGGAACCTTATTCATGAATGTGATATCTCTCCCTTGAACTTACCGATACTCGTTTCTGAGTTTCAGCATCTAGCACATTGTATACTTCGTCTTATATATGTCTTTTGATCCTCTCAGTGGCAAAACTAGTTGAAAAAATCTACCATGTGTAGGGTATTAACACCAAAATTAGCAACAGCATTTAAGAATTGGCTAAAAATACTACAAAAGAGCAATAAATGATATTATACAAACACTAAATGTGAATATTTTATGAATCTTTAGTTGTTTCATAAACCTCTTCGTTACTGGAATTGCAAAACTGCTTCTGTATGAGTGTCATAAAAATGCAGTAATTATGATCACATTAATAATTGCTATGATAGTGATGGTAAAACTTAAAAAAACAACAAATTCAACACAAACCTAATGATCGATATGACGCACAGTAGGGGATTGGCGAAACAAATATAAATATTTATTCAATAATTGTAGAAAATATCGGCCCAATTTCCGTTGGCATTGTAGTTTAAAAACGAAATAAAACATTAATTTGGTATCACCGTTGGCGTTAACGGCATTCGTCGTAAATATATATCGGTATGCTCTGTTTTGAAACGAAGATAGTAACGACAATAAAACTTTCGTTCTCTGTCGTCAACATTGTAAGCATCGACATTCAAAAGTCCACAATAAAAAAATTTTAAATGAAAAAAAGTACAAGGCAGTTCGAAATTTAAGTTTCTTAAATGAAAAAAAAAATACCGCTTATACTAAGGGTTTTCGTAAAATGTTGTGCTTTTTGGAGCGAAACTGTCGAAAAAATAAATCCGTTTGGTCCTCCAGTTCGTGATGGAGAAGGTTGGCATACTTTAAGTAAAGCTAAATTAGGAGAAAATATTCATTGAAATGTTTCCCAACATACCATATAGCAATCAAACTACAATACAACTTGAGAATAAGCTTATAAATAATAGTCTGTTTTAAGCTTTTCTTAATTTTGCTTATAATAATATTTATAAAATGTAAATTCACAAGCATTTTTTAACAATGATTAATAATTATTTTAGTTTAAACCATTGATTACATAGATAGTCAACTCTCCAAATGTCAAAATCGTGTCTGCAAATATCTTCACACATGCGGGTACGGTATGAATTCAACACACATAGGGGAGTAAAACTTTTTACTTACATTATGACACTATTGCGCGATATATCGTTGCACTTTCCAAATAATTAAATAATATAAAAAATATTCTCTTAAAATTCATTCAGAACTTAATGTATTTCCAAGTTTTTAACAATAAAGAAATCTAATTTGTTGACATTTTTTAGGTGAAATTTGTTTCTTTGTCTTTTAGGTGATGAAAATTTTCGATACAAAATAATAATTATTTAAAATTACTATTCAATATAATGTTTTTCGCACATAAATATATTAGCAAAAATTCAAAATTATATTTTTATTTAAAAACAAAAGAAATATTCAATTTTAACATCTCATATTAAATATAAAAAAATATGTTTTTTTTACAAAACATTTTATACAGTTTAGAAATTTTTTTAAAAAACCAACACATATACAATTTTGCTTACCAATACATTCTTAGACTTAGGTTTTTTGACAAGAGACTTAGGTTTTTGACGTTTCAGTTGACTATCTATGTGTTATCTATGATTTAACCTATTATTGTAAATACATACATAAATGTTTCTAAACAATTCGTTTTCTTTCTTGACATTATTTTTTTTCTGAAAAACTTCAAAATAAATGTACAAAATAGAGAATTGAATGTTTTGGGCTATTAGGCCACTATACCACAAATGAATAGTTGAATTTAAATTTCATTGGCGGATCTAAGAATACCTACTATTTATTGTTAAGTTCTTGTTCTTGCAGTATAGGATCTCTTTAAGCGTGCCATTTGTGGTACTTCTGGGGCAATCTTAAAAAATGTGGTTAATAGTGAGTATCTATAAGTAAGCTATGCATTTTCTCCTAGGCAGTGTTCCTCCAAAGTAGTGTTGTATGCTAAATTTTGTATTGACTATTCTGGAAAGATGTACATACATAGATATATAGTAAGGAGGAATTATGAGATCTGAGAAAACTGGTTTATGTGTTCCATTCATTGCTCTTCATATTTCTTTAGTTCAACATTTTTGTGGAATTTAGCCACAAATTACATATAAGTACATACAAATATACATTATTTGCGTATATAAGTCTACAATTATGTAAAGAAGCTTATAAAATATTGAGACGAATAAGCTTTTCTATACCAAATTTAATAAAATATTGTTTCTGTAAGCTTATTCTACAACTACAAATATAAGCTTATATTAATCATGTGCATATAATATTTTTATAAGGGTTCCGTTTTGATTTTTCTACAATTGTTACGATATCATTTTTCAATATATCCTAAAAACTTCTTCAATATTTTTCACAAATCATTTGGTATGTCGTATTATAACAAATATAACTAAATATATACATACATACATATGTGTGTATGTATAAAAAATTAAAGGTATGGCAGGACTTGAAATACAAGATAAAATGGAACCACTATTGTTTTTATAATTTTTAAAACGAATTAAACTGAAAGGAAACGTAGTTGGATTCGCCGACCATGAAGAAGTTGGATCGCTACTAATCGAGTTTTTGTTATAGAATCTGGGATGGCAAAGATATTAACGTTCTGTCGTAGCATCTTCCGATTTGTGTATATTTATATCCATTATTTTCTTATCATCACTTGAACTCGCGATATTTTGTTAAAACTTATAAAAAATAACAAACTTTTCAGAAATTTACAAAAATGTCTGAAATAATAACGCAAAAAATTGCAGTGCTGCCACACTTTATTTATTTTTCTTTTTGTTTTCGATAACGATTCTTCATTGTTTAAGTATATTTCAAGGATACAAATTTAAGATTTTTTTACGAAACGACGATAAAAACGATAGCCACATATAAACTACTATTAAAATCAAAACGCTTATTTAATTTTACCGATCATAGTTAAGAAGAAATTCATCCATTGTAGCGAAATAGAGCAGAGTCTTCGGTAGAATCCAGAACCATCAGATTAGCGTATTTACTTAATATCATAAAATGACATTCAAAATTCATTCACATCCTATGGCTAGTGAAGTTTTTTCTTTTATATTTAAATAAGGCATCTCTGCCATTTTAATTCGACATTTTATTTCTTTCGAGATATTTCAATATGTTTACTCTTTCCACGCAACAATCTTTTATTTTTAACCTGTGTTTTTTCTGCTGATAAACCTATACACTCTCTTCAGAAAATTTATTTTAAGCCCATAGGTTTCACTAAAAGCTCTAATAAACTGATGTGTTTATCAGATCTTGGAATCCCTGTATATTGTTAGGCAGTCCTTATATATTGTCGTATCAACAGCATATCTAAAATTCCTTCCCGACCATAATTAAGTACTTCCTGAAATATTCGCTCGAAATAAAAAAAAAAAAAATAACAGAGGGGACAGTATACATCCTTGATTGTAGCTATAACCCAAGAGCATTTTCTTGGCATAATGAAAATCTGGCTACAGTTATGATGTTCTTGGTTAACGGAGATTTTCATGTGACATTTTGCACTTTCGATAATCATAATTGATCTACTTTTCGTGGCTTGAAACAATTCTCTTGCCTTTACAGTGGCACAGAAAACTCTACCTTACCCCCTATTTATATCAATTCTAAGAAATATAAGCAAGATGTAGAAATTTCTTTTTAACCAAATAAACTGGCATTAGGATCAGGTAATAATAGTCGATAAAACAATTAAGGTTCAATCCATTTATTAAAAAAATCAGCAAATACTAATTTTTAAGAATCAGAGAAAAGTCTACATACTACATATAAAAAAATGATTTAATGTCTATATTAAATATTTCCGAAGCTCCAATTAATATTTTGTAGGTACACAAATATAAATATGCTTTAAACCGCCTCCAGCCTATTTATCTATAAGAAGATATAAAAAGGCCCATCGTGATTCCAATCAAGTATAGTTCGAACTGTTTCTGGGTGAATTGACATAATATTATAAAAATCCAGGGTTTTTTGTGATTTCCACTGCAATGTTTCTTTGATTTTGTTTTATCTTCCCGAGATTCTGGCGTTTTATATGATTAGTTACTTTAGGTGGACGGCCACTTCTTGCCTTACTTTCAAAGCATTTTATTTCTTTACAGTTTTTATTTATAGTTTGTTCAATTGCCTCGGAACATACAACTAATTCATCACTTTCCTGAAGAGATTTTCCACTTTCGTGTATTTAACAATAAGTTTTTCACAGATTTTATCAATTTTTGATAAAAAATATTAATAGGAAATAAGATTAAAATAGTAACTATGAATTTCATAAGAGCTGAAAATAGTTTTTAGCACTATTTATTTTGCATGATTGATAATATTAGCATTTCTACCCTAGCAGTATATAGACTTTTCTGTGCAAAAATAGGTTTTTTGTTGTTTGTGTAAAGTATGCTATATTATTTAGATTTATTATTATGTTTTTATTTTTTATTTTTTATTCTTATAATGTTGTCGTTTAATAAAAATTTATTTTATAAATGTCCCGCGAGTTTTCCAGAATTGAAAAATATTCAGGGGTATGTAGTTTTCTGTGCCACTGTGTAGCGTCCAATTTTCTTGCTTGTGGATGAAGTAGAAAATTGTTAGCCTTCTACCAATGACGGACTCTGCAAGCACCTCTTGATCAAGCAATGCTTTCATTTAATGTTTCGAAAAGCCGAAAAAAATTTAATTCACTTACGACTAGTTGCATCAAATAGAGCAAGCATGATCCATAATCTCCACCAAAATATGATGGCGTACTACAATGCGATGTTAATGTCGAAAAATAAAAATTAATGAAGCCTTTTCGCAATACTCATTTTTCTCTCTTCAATATAACTGCGTTGGTTAAGTTTTAACAAAATGGCAAACTCAAATACTAAATTAAAAAGGCTATTGGCTTTTATATTTAGTATTTTATATAACGTAAAAAAGTTATAAATATTAACGCAATCTAATGTATAGCTATAGGAATTATGTTATGTGCCTAATCTATATATAAATTGGCAAGTGAAAAAAGTTAAGAACCATTTTAACTGACTTAAACTCAACTGACTTATCAATAGGAGCAGTGCAGAATATATTTTTTCTTCTACATTTTTGTGTCTAAGATAGTTAAAAACAGTTAAGAATATTAGCCAATCATAAAGCCTCTTTCTCTTTTAATTTGCTAAAAAAATTAGGCTTGGCAACTCCGTAAACACTCAGAAGGAAAAACTTATTTTATTTGTTCATTCTATTCTTATTTTCATCTTTGTATGTACTTTTGAAAAATATGTAAAAAATTTACAATAATAAATATGGTCGAATTTCGCCCACAGGGCAAACTCTAGTATGTTTAAAAGTCGGTTAAACTGTGTTTTCTTTTACCTTAGTCAATGAATCGAAAAAAATAGATCAACAATTACAAATATGTGTCGGCTCATTCAGCCGAGTCGCACTAGTGTTAGTTTAATCTACTACAAGTTTATAAAGTTAGAGATTTATTTGTTTTTTTAGCTAAGTTCGCCACTGTGCGCTAAAAGGAATGTGAGGTAAACTACATACGTAAAGACACTTTACAACATTAAAGTCATTAAATAAAAGAAACATCTTATAATGACTTAAAGCTAGAATTAAAATACTTTTTATAAATAACGTTCAGTGGTGTTTTATATCAATAAATAAAAAATAAAATTTTAATGAAATAATAGCCCAATTCACAATCATTTGCAAAATGATATTGGAAAATATTACAAGACACTAGCAAAATATACAGAAATCCATATACTACACTTTTGGAAATAAGCAACACCTAAAACCATAGTTTTTATTTGCTGGGACTTTGCAAACTGACAGACAATAGCGGAGTTCAGTGCTCGATGCAAATGGTCTTGGAAAAGTGGAAGAGAATAATATCATAGCTTTTTTGTAAAATCGTTGAGTTTGAATGACACAACTTTTGCACAAATATGGGCTATTCAAATTAAGTAATTTCGAGCTGAAATTACGAATGAAATCTAAAGTGTTCATACTGGGCTTTTTGACATTTAAGTTAATTTCGCAAACAGCTGATCACGTTGAGTTACATTTATATAATTTAACTATTTTGCAAAAAGCTTTCGCACAACACTTTCGTACTTATTTAGAATATACATGAATATTAAAAACAACACTACAACAAAATTAATGTACAATTAAGTATATATTTCAATTATTTCATTTAGCTTTTAAATTTTTTTCAAACAAAACGGACTTTCAGGGTTGTAAATCTGGTCAGGGTTGCAAAAAAAGTAGCTTTTGCTTCAAAACCAGCGTTGTCTATCGTAATTTCAAGTTAATCTCGACGAAATTAAGTAGAATGAGTTAATTTGGGAAATGTTAAAATGTATGCGAAATTACGTAATTTAAAGTTGATTTCGGCCGAAATCTCGAAATGATTAATTTCGTGGCAGCCTGAATGGGTTAAAACACTGAATACCGATAATATAAGTGAAATAAAAATTTTAAATTAAAAAAATAAATTAACAAAAATATGAATAGATAAATATAGAAAAAATCAAAAAACGTAAAAAAGCTGTCGAACTTTATTTTTAATAATTCCGTGATCAGGAGTAATTCTTGCACTAAAAATTCCAAAGAACCACTGTTGCCGTTAACTGTAATCTAGTACTACACTACATTCAAATTTTGGGCAAGTTAAATCTATTACCTGGGCAGTTTGATAAATTCGAAATTTTGGATTCGCTAGTGCAGTAATTTTTAATACAACACTGCTCCCGTTAACTGTTATTTGATACTAGACGACTGTCGATTTTTGGGCATCCGTGACTTTTTGTGTTTGCAACTTCCGATGCAACACTGTTCCCTCCCGTTAACTGTTATCTTATACTGGACTACTGAAGAATTGAATGAATATTTTATTAATTAGAGGGTATAAAATACCCTCGTTGAAAACAACTTCTTCAGCAGTTTTATCTATTAAAGAATTAACTGATTGTAATTTCCTTCAAAGAAATTTTTATTAAATTGGAGATTTCCAATAGGAGAAAGTGTTGCAAACTGAAATAAAAAACCGTTCACAATTAATGGGACATGTTTACAATTGCATAAATTTGCAATCTCAAATGCACAAGATGTGAATTGAACAAATATTATTTGGATTATTCAATACTTTTGTATGTTTCGAAATTTGTTTTTAATCTTTACATATAATAAAGATGTAACAAGACCATTTCTGTACATGAAATATTTTTTGAAAATTGTGATGCTGGTGCATTTGGTTTAGGGTTGGTAAAGTTGGTACAATTGTACTTTTTTTGGTACATTTTAAACCAATGTTTATGGTACAACAGTGACTATTTTGATACAATTTTAAAGTTTTGCTAGCTATACGTTTAAATGTCTACTTTTGTTATTTTGATTTTTGGAACTTCATAAAACTTTATTTTTACGCTTCTTATTTATTATTATACAAATATCTCAACTTTTAAGCGAATAATTCCAGCATATCGGTTTCTTTGTGTTACCTGTGGATGGTTTTACACGACGTGTATTTGTCATATGACTTGTCAGTTTGATAACCCATATGTAATATCATGTGTTTGTCAAAATAGCCATTTTACATACGGTTTAAATTTTTGCTTTCAAACGTACATGTGTAATTACATATGACATAACCCACAATATATAATTTTGCCGCCACACAGTTTTTATTTCCAACCACAGCTAATGCAAATATGCAAACCTAGTGCTTTTACCACATTTTTAGCGCTTTTGGTACCACAAAAAGCATAAAGTAACAAAATATCAAGTTGGCATTACAGGATGTCAGATGCTTTGTCACATCAAAATAGAACACGTTCTAAATGAAAAAGTGACAAGTCATATGACAAATACACGTCGTGTAAAACCACTTTAAGCAGTAAGTTGTTCTTCATTTTTATTTTTGCTTATGCTTAACTCTTTGCTGTGAAGTAGTGGCTGACTACGATTGCTGTTTTTTGCTGTTATTTGCTGTTACTGGCTGCTTCAGTCTTAAGTTTTAGAAAATTCTTTGATAGTGAGAGATTAAAATTATGGAGTCACGTGTAAATCGAAAAAAAACTTAATTTTGAAGATCTGCAAAATAAAGATTTTCAATATTGTTTTACAGCAACAGCAAAAGAAAAAATACACATTAACTTATTGCTTAAGCAACAGCAAACGTTTTCAAAAAATTGCTTTGCTGATTGCTTTGCTGCACAAAGAGACACATAGTAAGCTTAAGCAAATGAGTTACTCTTCTTTTTTTGCTTTTGCCTCGCTTATAACAAAATGTTATATAAATGCTGAGGAATTCCGTTTTTTTATTTGCTGAAAATGATATAAAAAATTCAAAGATTTTACTGCTGTTGCTATTTTTAAGCAAGTAATTCAAACCCTGGAGAAAATAGAAAAAAATATCTTAGACATGGATTTGAATAGTTAAGATAGACAATTTAAGAAATCAAAATAATAACGAAAGTTGCGAGTAAACCCATGAAAAATATTTTACAAAAAAAAAAAAATCCCGCTGTCTGGGTTCCTTTCTAAAACCACAATTATAATTGAAGAAAATGTTTAAATTATCCAGTTCTTCAGTCGATAGTTTAGAAAGGATATGAAAGGACGATATACCGGGCAATCTTGACAGATAAAACGCTTTTTCCTCAATCTCCCCACTATGGTAACTTCTGTTATACAGTCCCAATGCAATAGCCAATAATCAGAGCACCAATGTCCTTCAATTAATTTCAATAGAATCTTAAGCGACTTTAGAACTATGGTGGTAAATTTAGTTTTACTTTTGCTTGCTTAGATAGGGATTTCACAAGTCTCTTCTATTTCGATCCGTTAAGCAAGTTACCGGTATTGATGTCGTGTCCATGCATATGATGAATAAAATCCCAAACAATATTTATTTAGTACAATTTCTGTCCAAAAAGTACAATTTAAAAAGCTTTTTGGTACAATTTAAAAATTTAATTTACCATCCCCGATTTGGTTATCGAAATGGAATACAAAACAGAAATTTTGACTGTGTGTCAATCGCCCTGTCTGTATGTATATCCGTCCGTCTGTCTGTTTCCGTATCATGTAAAAACTACTGGTTAGATTTTAATAAAATTTTGTGAAGAGGTATGTACCTTGGTTCAAATATAGGATACTTTTTTCCGCAAAAATATTTAAAGTAACTGCAAACTTGCCAGCAACTTTTATTCTTGTCAGCGGGATATTTTAAACACTATTTAGAGAACTCTACAATAACTTAAGATTTTTATATAAATTTTTTAATATTCCAGGGAGAAAGAAAATACATAAAACATAACTGAAGCACTATAAAAGCAATGCTTAAAATTTAGTGTGAATTACTTTTAAAACAAAATCGAACAAAATATTGTCACGGCGCCTATGACGTGGCGGGCATAGCTTATGTTATCTATGAGAATCAAAAATATTTATAATAAAAATATTTAAAGAAACATACTAACACATTAAGGAAAAGTGGGTTAATGTTTACAGAAGGTTGCAACATTTCTATTTTTCGTTCGTCTTCTTTCTATTAAGTCAGTCTTCAGTAGAGAGCAAATCGGAATTTCACATAAAACGAATTTTCGTGCTTGCTGTCAGCCATATGAGCAATAAACTTTCTTCCAAATACAATATTTTTCAATAAAATATTTATTTAAAATTATAAATAAAACTTGAAGAGAAAAAGAACTAGAAATGGTCAAAGTAACAGTAATAGAAACAGAGTCTTCGAAAACTATAATTAGTAAAAAATGTATTATGTTTGTAATATTTTGACTGCATTTAAATAAAAATGCGTGGGAAGAAAGCTTGACAAATCATTAGCATACGGTCAGTTGTACGAACATTTAGCTACAAACCTAAAACTTGACACTTGAGATGTTAAATTTATTTTTTATTAAAAGCAACAGTAGGTGCAAAATACCTAACATAAAAAAGGATCGTTGGTGCTTTATAATAATTATAAATTCAAATGGTTTCTTTAATGGTAACTGTTTAAAAACGACTGTTGAAATTTTTATATCTCTACATACATACTGATGTTTCGAAAAAAGAAAATAAAAATAAAACAAATAAAAAAATTGTTTCCATATAACATTTTATAGTTTTTACCCATACTAAAAACGTTTCATTTAACCAGAATATTATAATGTTTAATAATAATATGGTTGGATCACAACCATATAATTTGACAAATAATGTTTTACATGGTTACCTCGACCGTGTTTTTTTGTTTGGGTGTAGACATAAAAGATTTTATATCATCTTTCTACTCTTTCTAACAATACCAACTTCTACAGTAGTCATTGTGTGGAAGATCCATACGTAGTTGCTTTCTGAGCATACTTACTAGTTCAGCTGTTTACGTCCCAGCCATATCCTGGGCTAGATCATAAAGCTGATGATTTTTCCGGCAGGCAGAGGGAGAAAAGTACAAAAGACAAAGACGATCGCTCCCGTAGTAAAGTTTTGCTCCTTTGTTTGCCATATCATCCTAAAAGTCCTATGCAAAATTGAAGGAAAAATCGTTTTTCTGTCAGATGTTATTTAATTTGACAGTTGTATCACAGTAATTTATATTCCATAGGTAAAAGTTTAAAAGTAATTATAAGGATTACTGTTAAGAAAATATAAAAATCCTTTTTAGTGCCCTCTTAACATTTTGCTACTTTTCGAATACTAAGCAGACATTTGTGCCTATAAGGCGTTGCGGTCATTTGGGAGTCTAAATAGTTCTAATTGTTTTAATCTAAATACATTTTCAAATTTCTAATTCTAAAACAAATAAAACTTTTTGCAGACGTTTCATACACAGATAGTTTTCAATTTTTTTTGTACACGAGAATAACCAAAACGATAAAAATTAAGATACTCGTCTGCTTGCCTTGACATACCAATAGAATCTTACAATTGCGAGCAAATCAAAAGAAGAAACGTATTTTTTTTTTAATTATTTATTAAGTTCGTATTATTTTCAAATACTGATTTTGTACATGATATGCTTTCTTAACTTACGTTTTATTTTGCTCGTCTTATACAAGCAATAATAAAAACAAAAAGTACTACAGGCACTATTTCAATATCTCTCATATATAAAACCGTAATGACTTAATCACTTAGCAAACGTTTGCGAAAGTTTTTTACTTAAAACGTTTTTGATTTGCTCTCATTGTTTTCTTTTTTACCTCTATAGCATTAAACACATAGAGGAAAGCAGGATACCGACTGCAACCTGTCAAAATTAAAATATGCACGTTTATATGAACACGATTATTTTGACGACATCTTAGCTACATCGCTACACGACCACCCTTGTGGCTGTAGTCAACTTAGCCTAATTTATATTTTTGTATGCGACAATTTCATTTTATTCAACAAAATAAAATGTCACAAAATTAAAAATACAAAATGATTTACAATCAAAAGGTTTTGAGCAAGGTACATTTATCAGGTAACCTCACTAAAAAAGGGGAAATAATAAGGAGAAAATTTTTAATTTTTTTTTATATGTAGTTTGATAGTTCAACTTCCATTTAAGGGGAAAAATTGCAAGTTTAAGCGTCAAAATCCATATAAAAAAAATTGATTATTTTCGCCTTAATATTTCCCCTCAGTAGTGAGGTTACCTGATTAATATGCCTTGGTTTTGAGCAAATATATTTTTATGTTTTGATATGATAGAAGTATTTTTTGATAAAGTAATTTTTTTACAGAAAAAATATGTATTTCGACAATATTTACATAGTTTTGAAGTATGTAGCTGTCGTCTTCAACATAATTCAGTAGCTGACTACACGGCAACGATTGTAGCCAACAGCATTTGTAGTTATGTAGCGATGTAGCCGCTGTTGTCTATGTGTTTAAAGCTTATATGTTTAAATTAATGTACAGTTTGATTTTACAACCCAAAAAGTAATCGAAACTAAATAGCACATTGGTGCCTATTGTATTTGTTTTAGACACAGCAAAGAAACAAAACGAAATCAAATTTATCGTTTTTATTCTTTTCGTACTCTGATGAAAATGAACAACTTAAAAATGTCATGTCGTTTTTACTGCACTTTTAATTATTATCATTACTGTACATCTGTATGTATGTGTATTTACAACAAATGTTAAAAAATCTACGGCATCCAATAAATTGTATGTAGTTATTTTGAAGAATTGACAGCAACATAGTAATTATCTCAGCTAAAGAATACATTAAACATAAATTCAATTGTTAAATGATGAGCAGCTAGAAGAGAACCGGACTGAATTTTAATTGAAAATAAACTGCATTTCGTAGATCAAGGATCAGCGTTGAAAACCCATTTGAAATCACAGCGGTTGGCGCAGTGCAGGGGTAATATTTAGTATAAATATTTAATCGTAGTTACAGTTTCCATAATGTAAATACTAAATTACTTTTGCATTGAAAAAAAACAAAAAATAAATGAATAAATGTATGAACGAAAAAATGAATGAATGAATAAATAAATAAAATACAAGTTGATGATAAAACAATGAATGACTATTATATTACAAAGTACGAGTAGACACTCGTATTACTACTTATTATTAAGTCTGTGTTATTAAATTACAAAAATACTAGTTCGTTCAGTAGATATCTAACTAACGTGCAGTAACATTTAGCCAGCCAGTCTCTGGTGACCATTCAGTAGGTTTTTTAGTATAAATTATTCATTGTTTTTTAAAGGTCTTACAATAACGCCATCTTAACGGGCTGCAGACTGGAATTCTAATTTTTATTAGACATGAGCAGAGATTAAGTTTTTAAGCCTATTTAAAATTGAAAGCTTGAGAAAAGCTAAACAAATAGACAAAGGTTTAAGATATATATTTTTTTTAATTCAACACTAAGCTGGTTGTTATTTGATATGAGTTTAAGTATTTGCTGGACAAGCGTTAGTGGTCGTATTATTACGATTTTATTATTTTAAGAGTATTTTTTCTTTATTTGTTTTTTTTTCTTTATTAATTTGATAATTTATCATATAATTTTATGTTCGTAGCAAAGTATTTCTTAAATGTGTATTTTATGTTTATTTGAAGGCAATAAAATTAATCATCTATAATGGATCATAAAGAAGAGTTTTGAGGATTTTGTATTAAAATTTAAAAGAAAAGAATAAACATTTTCTCGTTTTATGAGAAAAATATATTTTGTTGTAGTTCTAAGAGAATTGAATTAAAATTACCATAGAGAAATCACACAAAAAAATCATGATCCATCCACTGTTTAAACAACTAAAAGTTTGGTCATGAAAAAATCAAACGTCAACGCTAATGTAGCAGAGGTTTATTTTATAGTAAAGATTACATCTCAAAAATTACCCTCCTAGCAGCCACAATATCTATTCAATGCGAATTATCTTTATTCGTTCCATGTTTCATACACTGATATTTTAAAAACCAATCGTACCTCAGTAGAAAATGCATCAGCGACAACTAATTCGTAACTCATTTTTGTACTCGAGAATGCTTAAGTAGAAATAATTGTGGAAGGGTCATAAGTGCATTTTTTTGTTAAACTTAAGTTAACAGGTGAAATAAGTAGGTGACATTTAGAAAAGTTCAGAACATAAAACCCCAAAGTAGTATTCTTGTCAGAAGCTTAGAACTACCGACTAACTCTAGCATATCAACTTTATGAAATAAAAAAGTATTGTAAAATATAGAGGACACGAAGGGTATAAGTACGATGACCATTAATTTTAAATCAAAATATAGAGCAAGTTTTCTTGCAGCAAGAAAATTTCACAAATTTTGACTTGCTGCGAAAAAACTTGCCCAGTGTGAATCAGGTATTAAATTACTAGCTTCAAGTTACAAGTTTTACCATAAAAGTAGTAAGAATATATGAAGAAGAAATATTTATATTTTACTATAACTTTACTACAATACAAATTATATCATAATTAAAAATTAATTAACGAAAAAAATTTGAATTCTTTTTGCTGCTATTTTATTGTTCTTGACATTTTTGTGGTCTTAAGAAATTTAAATTTTCGGTAGTAAAATTTAAACTGTCGTAAAAAAGTTTAAAAAGGTATGGCCTACTAAAAATATAAATTTAAATCTTTATAAAAACCTGAACTAGAGTTTATGTTACGGTAAAAAAATATATGTTAACATATTATTTTTCATTTTTAGGCTAAAATCATTTGCAAAAATGTAGAACAAACTCTAAACAATAAATAAATTACAGAACATTATTATGTTTTTTTTTTACAATAATAATAGTTTGCACAGAACGAAGCTCTCAAATACAGTAGTAGTATTCATTATAATACAGAACGATTGGTCACCGTAGTTGACATTTAAAATCTACATTTAAAAAAAAATTTTTTATTTATGGTAGAGAAATTTTATACTCTTTCATCTTAAACGTACAAATTATGGGTCAAGAACTATGTAACCAAAAACTACTATTTATTGTGGTTATTTAACTTTGTGCTTCTAGTATTAAAAGAAAAAACAATATTTATGCCCATTGTGCTCTAAGCCCCTTATTTGTATGTTAATAAAAAGTTCGACTAATAAAGCGAATGTTATATACATATATAAAATATCTTAAAGATTGAAACGAATAAATTAAGGTATTAATCGAATAAATTTAATCTGATAGTTAATCGATTTACGGTTACTTTATCGAATACCTTGGTATATAAATGCACCTTGGTATGGCACATTTTAAATATTTTTAAAAGTGTATCGTTAAATAAAATAATGCCCAGCAATTGGTTTTTAGTCTTAAGTCAGACGTGTTGTTGCAGATTTATATGCATATTAATAACCGAAGTTACATTAAAAATTCTGAAAAGTCACAAAAATGATTCAATATCCTATGGTGTCCATATATAAATATTCGTGAATGTTTTTTTAAATCTTAAGATACGGTAATAGCAACAAAATTTTCTAACTTCAGTTTATTTCTAAATAACGAAAAAGCCCAAATATATAAACACGTTTTTCACAGATTTTTTTATGGGCTTTCGAAATAAATTATAATATATAATTTATATCTCAGAGGCAAACTATGTGACCAACGATCATTCATTATTCATTCCTCTTCCCACTAGAAAGTAGTGTAGTTGAATATCAATTTCTCAATATCTCATCAACGAATGTGTTAATTTCTGCTAAGATATTTCAAGCGGTTACACAGCTAAAGAATAGATTCCAAAATATTTCTAGCGAAAAAACCCGATTTCAAAATAGATAGAGAAAATAAACTAATGCCCGTAATCTCAACTAAATGTTAACAACAAAAAACAATATACACCCAAATCACGTATATAATGGCTCACCCTTTAGTTGTTAATTTTATGTTTTGTTTACTTTTTGTTGTAGTGGACATATATGAAAGTAAGACTGTGTAGCATTTGCTTTATTTTCGTCTGTAACCTAAAAAAGTAAAAATTAAATTAAAAGCCGATAATTGGTGGAGAACCATACAAAACTCAATTTTTGTATGAATTAGGGACTTCTTACTTCCTTTACAGAGGTATAGGTTGGCTTCAGATCCTGGAGGAGGCGAATACTTAAATGATTTTGAAATCAAAATAATTAAAAGCCTTTTAGGCTTGTCAACGTTTCAAGATCTTCATGATCTTTTTTCAATTGTCACACAAGCTCGTTATGCATCATATACCTTTGTTAATAGTGTGCCTGGAAGGCTTTGGCAAATTGGCGCAGAAATTGCCAAATATTGCCAAAACATCAATATATTACTTGAGAGATTTCTTAGTTCATCCCAACCAAACTTCATGATCACTCCCAACAATTAATGGCTCTGCAGAAGAAGGAAAAAATAGTAACACCCTTTAAAATTGTGGCGCATAATAGTGACTCGTGCTCCACGGTGGATATAATTGGGGAAAGTAAAAAATAGATGTCTGTTCAAAAGAAGAGGTAAATTTTGATTTTTTTTTTTAAAGTATTTTTTTATTCATCATTATCCATGTTGTCCCCTTCTAAGTAATCCCCAAAATATAATGTAATTAAGCCAGCGCTTCTTCCAATCCTCAAAGCACTTCTGAAATGCGCTTTTTTTACCACTTATAAACACTTTTTTGAGACAAGGTGGACTCGCCGAATGCCACAGTCAACATTTCAAGTGCCTTGGAGCTCTTTATTCCATTTTTAACGCAAAATTTAATTCATATTCTTTGATCTATTTTTTTTCAAAAGTCAAAAATCGAAGAACACACTCATACGTGACTACCGTTTTCAGTTTTTAACAACAAACTACTAATTCAAATTGACTGATAATGCCAACATATGACTAACACAAGTGTCCCACCATAACAAAAATTTCGATAATCCAATGTACACAGCCCGCGAAAGTTCAAAATTCACCTTTTCTTTTGAACAGACCCCCATGCTCCATTGCGAACAATACAAGCAGCTTTTGTGGCCTTATTAGATGAAGCCATAGAAAATTTGTGCATATCTTTAAGAGCAGCACAACATGTTGATCAATTTGGCGTTCCCGCTCATCCTGAGTTGAGTTACAATGTAAAAAAGAAAAACTAATTTAATTATTTAACTGTTTTTCAATAAAGAATTTACCCTGGTGAGCTTAAATATTTTCATTATCTTGGATCATGTGGCTGTGGCTTTGAAGGACACCTCCAAGATCATTTAAAATGTTTTCCAATTTTTCATACAAAGTTCTGCAAGGTGCCCTCAGAACAAAATGCCTTAATTGTTGATCAATTGAGGTGCATGATTGTATCCCAGTGTGAAACACATGTGTTTGATGAGATCATGAAAATTTTTTCACCCGTTACCGTGCAGTTGGCCTCATTGGCCTATACCTTGGGTCCAGAACGCCCCAAACAATTCTTTAGTGTTTCGGATGCTAGTCAATGCTCTGGGTAATATTACAGCCAATATACAAGGTGACGACGAGAAATTAAAACTTTTGGGCAAATGCTTGAACTCTTTGTACAAATACGCCTGGGGCGCCACAGGTCAGTTCTAGTGCCGGTCATTTAGGTATGTTAATACCAGTAGTTGCTGTACTATTGCGACGCCTGCCGTCCATAACAAATCCTCGTTTACGTTTACTCAAACTATTTAAAGATTTTTGGGTTTATTGTGTGGTTAAGCTTTTTTTTTTACTCACTGCCGGGTTAAAACAAGGTTATAACATAAATAATATCAACGCAAATAATATCAACCCTTTAACTTCGAATTTTAAACTTGTTACAGTGGATGTAGCAATACACATACTTTGTATATTTGAAGTGTCTATCTATAATGACCCCAAAGATGTGGTTATACACGTGAATTTAAGGGTACAACCTTTAACTTTTATGATTTTTTGTTATTACAGATATAGCAATATACATTCTGTTAGAATTTCAAGTGTCTATCTGTAACGGTTTAAAAGATAATTTTTAGTTTTAAACATTTAAAGTTGCTGTTATAGCGGACATATTAAAACCCTGTTTAATTGCCAAGTGTTTGTATAAAAACTAGGTCCATATAAGTCTAATAAGTAACCTATCGATAAGGTTAAGGTCATATACATACATACATGAAATAACATCACCTTTAATTTATGATTTCAAATATTTATACTTGTTATAGCTGCCATAGTAATACCGATTCTATGTAAATTACAATGTCTCGATATGACAGTTCAAAAAATTACCCTTTACGATTGTGTAGGGACACCCTTTATTTTTAAAACTATGAACTTTTTTTAGAATGGGCCAATCTGTATCGTCTAGTTTTACCTTTCAAATAAAACAACATAAATAATCAGTAACTTGCGATTTAGACTCACACATGTAGGGTTCCGTATTTTGTTTAATTTAAAAATTCAATTTGTTAATTTCTTCGTGTCTTATGGGGCACCATTTAGTTTTCCATTATTTTTTATACTACAGTATAGTACTAAATATCCTGTGTAAATATCAAGTGTCTGCCTATAACGTGAAGAAGAGAAGGCCAAATTCCTCAAATTCGCAAGATCTAGGGAAGACCCTTTTATTTTTATTAAATTTATTTTCGTTACTTGTTGTTACAGTAGATTTTATAAAATATAATAATGTGTAATTTTCAAGTGTCACCCTATCTTTGTTCAAAGATAAGGTTGTATAAGAAAATCGTGTCATTATCGAAACACAAAAAATTAGTTTTATTATTTCTTTTTGTTATAATGGACAATTTTATACATAATCTGCGTATATTTAAATTATCTAGCCGTTCGGTTCCAAAAATATGGCTACGTAAATACTTGTCACTTTCGCAAAACAGTTTAATTTATATTTTTTGCTACAGCGACCATAAATTTACATACTCTGTATAAATTCACATTTAAATAATTAAAGTAATATTCGCGAAAATAGTATCTCTATTGGAACACCCTTTAAATGCTAGTAATTGTTATAGCTTCCATGGTAATACTCTTTCTATAAAAATATCAGGAGCCTACAAATTAAGGTAATGTACGTGAAAAACATGTCACTAATGGAACACCCTTTAATTATGAATAATTGTTATAGCGGACGAAACAACACATATTCTACTATTTTTTATAGGGGTCATAGTAATACACAATCTGTGAAAATTTCAAGAGTCTTCCTAGAGGGTACCCAGTCCATCGTCCTAATCAGCAGCTTTAACTGGAAATCTCACGTTGTTCTCAGAGTAAATTTCAACACTCTTTTTAGTTCCATAGTTCGATGATAACCATTTTTCAGTTTGTGTGCAATATACGATGCCAAATGTTCCCAATTCACCTGTTTTTTGATAGACCATGCGTATTAACACGATAATAATTTTTCACTTTGAATGGGAGACTAGACTATGCATAAGGATTACTTTTTCAAAGTTTCAAGACTCTATCAATTGTAGTTCTCTAGGCACACAATAATAATTTTTCACTTTGTATGGGAGGTACCATGACCACTATTCCAATCCAGCCAGTTTTTCGCTATATTATGCATATTAATCATTTACCTTACCCTACCGACCACATATCTGGTAACAAACTGTTAACATTTTAGGATGACCGGACCACTGGTGTAGGCTGCTATAGCCTTCCGACAAACAAAGGCACAAACATATATATATATATATATATATATATTAAATTAAATATATATATATATTAAATTGCGATTCTTTGGTTAAATTTCGATGTTTTGATGAAATTTTGGATACATTAAGATTGATTCTTTAGTGAACTATTGATCTTTTGGTTATAATTTTTGTTGTAAATTTTAAATGTTTTTGACGGTACGACTTTATTTTATTTAAATTTTTTATTTATTTTATTATATTTAAATATTTTATAATATTGAATTTAGCGTGGAAAGACATAAAAGGATGTTTTGACACAATATCGACACTATTTGAGAAACTTACTAGATATAAATACAAATCCTGGTGAACTTTTCACAGTTACGTAACGAAACTAACGCCGTTCTTTTAATCTGTACCCCTCGTAAAGGCTTACTGTGTCCTGCGAGGTACAAAAATAATAAATCCCCAAAAATATTTAGTTTAATAATAACACTCGTTGCTATAGAAAGTCTGGGAAAGCATTTCTTGATTCATAAAATAAAGAAAACAGTAGAAAACAACACCCAGCGAAAATTAGTCATAATTCAAAAACAACGTCATTTGCAAACAAAAAAAAAAAAAAACGCAAAACAAAAGGAACCGATGCGAAGCCTTGGTACACTTGCATAGAGTCAGTAAACATAAAAACACTAATACATGTGGCATAACTAGCAAAATATGCGAAAGCGAGATACATAACTTTCGCAGAAGGAAAATTAAAAACAAGCCTTATCTTGCCGGCATTATGAAATGATGCTTAAGTTGTTAAGAAATCCTGCATCAACAAATACTTGTAACTTAACAAAAAGTACAACTGCTTATAAGCAATACGCATTTTTGATTCCGAGCTAAACTAAAATAATAAATCTACCGAAATTTATCGATTTCTTTTTAAACGATTTAATCATAATTCTAAGTTAATCGGAACAGTTGTTTAAACAAAATTAAGCGGTTAATGATTAATGGTTCATCGATTGATTCATTTTTTGTGCGCTATCCTTTTTTTTTGGACCAGCACCCAGGGGATGACCCCTACTCATGCAATGCATTGTGCCAGAACTAGGAAATTAGTTTATGGGATGGAGGAAAGAGGGAGTAGTGTTTGTGGATATTCGATTTGAATTTTCCTACATTGAAAGTGACAGGAAAGACCTCTGGAGGGAGTTTATTCCACATACGAACAATTCTGCTAAAAAATGAATTTTCCATAGTGCGAGTCACTGGCTTTTCCATCACAAATGGATGCGCTCTAAACGATAAGCGTGTTAATAAATGTGCGGGTATCGGGAACAAGTTCCCTAATTTCATTAGAGCACATACCATTGTAGTAAAGACAAAACAGTGATATACACCCCATCTTGCGTCGATGCTCAAGTGATTCAATAGAGTTGGATACCCTACTGTCACCAATGAGGTTCTTGGCCCTCTCTTGTACGCGGTCGAGCAGCTCCAAAATAGACTTTGGCGCGCCGGCCCATAAATGAAAGTTGTATTCCATGTTCGGCCTCCTTGATATCAGTTTCTTCATTTGCAATAGTTTCTGTAATGAATACCAAAAGGGTATTTGAGAATGTGAAATGCGGTAATTGCTCTCACAAATCACATTGCTCTAACAAATTATGCTAATCCTTTTGTCGGCATTATTTAGGTATCGGCCTTTTTGTGAACAATTCTGTAAATTAATGCTTAATAATTATTATTATATTTCACGTATTGTGTAACTATGACACGAATTTATATACATACATACATATATTTTAATATTTTTACCGTTTCCTTTATTATTTTTTTCCATACTTGGGACTTTTTAATTGGCAATAGTGGAAATATTTAAAATGCCAAAAATGTTATATACATTTATATATGTTTGTGTTATTCCTGCAAGAAGAGAAGGGCCGCATAATTAAGTGCTACTGATTAATTCAATTACTAATTATAACTCCTGAAAAAACATTTATTCTATAACTTTTAACTTTTAATAAGACCGTTTGCATTCGGACTCAAATTTACTAATCTATACTCATTTTCTGTCTGTCTTTCTCTTCGTTTTCTTATCACGTAAAAACTACTGGATGGATTTTTAACAAAATGTTGTAAAGAAGTACCTTGGTATCCTAGTTCCAGTATAGGATAATCTTTTTTCTCAAAAATGTTTTATTTCCAAGAGAAAGTGGAGAAAAAGCAGAAAAGTACGCCGTTTTTTTTACCGGTTTAAAGGTACTGCATACTTTAAGGCATATTTTATTTTTGAAAGCGGGCTATTTAAACATGGTTGCGCAACAGATAGTCCTATTTTAAAATAATGATAAAAATAATGATAAAATAATGATAAAATATGAATTTAAAATAATCACAAAATATGAATTACATACTGCCAAATAGCCAATTGAAAAAATTTGTATTTGATTTCTAGTTTTACTTTGTGGAATTACATTGTTATTAAAATATTTTAAACACCTTTTACAATAATTTTTAGAATTTTATATAAATTTTAGAATTTTATATAAATTGTAGAATTTTATATAAAGTAAATACGTAAGAGTCTTAAAATTTGGTGTCGATTACTTTCCAAACAAAATCGGACATAATATTGTCAGGACGCGCACAACGTGTGTGGGCGTAGCTATTTGTATATAAAATTCTGTAAAAAAATGTAAAATTGTACGCAAAACTGATGCTGATGGTGGGAGATGAGTAACAACTCGCCGTGGCGCACAGTGGCCTAAAAGCGTTTAAGCCACAAGGTTTGACATTAATCACTATAAATTCGTTATTTGTTTAATGATAATGTTTCAAAATCATTTCATCATTATATAATGATAATAAGTTTTGTTTAATAAATAATTACTAACGAAAGCGTTTCACTAAAAACTAGTACCTTTATTAAAAATAGTGCTAATAGATAAAATTCATTCATATAAAATAATGCTAATGAAATTGGAAATAAATTAGCCAATATAATGCATTACTCCCATGTGTGATTTTTTCTAACCATTTTTACCAAAATCATAAGTCGGTCACTAATTTAACGCTTGTTAGTCTCATTACCAACGTCTGTTTAAAATATTCCATCGGAAGAAGACGAATCATCTGACATGGTCTGTCGATTTTTACAAAATTCAAGCACTTTAAATTTTTATTTTTGGTGAATGCTTTTTATAAATTAAAAACATAGAGCGAATTATTTAAAAGGAACGGAAATTAATACAGACCAACAAACAAATATCTACGAGCATACAGAACCAGATCCACTTTGTTTTTTTTTTTGGTTCATCCTATGAAAGGTATTGTTTTTTTGTTTTTTAATAAGTAAGTGACTGGGAGAGTAGTTTAAACAAACAAAACAGCCAACAAACAGACAAACAAATTAATTGAATAGAAATTTAAAACCAAAACGTTGACGCGTCAAAAATAAAAAAAAAAAATCTACAAAAAATACACGCAACTATTGTTTTGCACAGATTTCAATTGTGTTTTTTCTTTTGTCAATATTGTTGTTGGTTTGTAAATAAATACCTTGTGTATTGTTACTTAATAGAGTTGTTGTGCTGTTCTCTATTATAATAAACAATTAACAGAACTCGGTAAACGGTCAATGCCGCATTAATAGCACCCTACGTTATTCAGATCCAGGCGCTTTCATATATTTAATAAAATAAACTCTTCACTAGAGTTTTAATTTTTTTTATTCGTATAAAAAATATGGGAAACGTTTTAAAATTAACATGTCCGAGTTGACCTATCTTAAGAACCCAAACATCTGCATCTTAAAAGGTCTACGAAGAACCTCATATACACTAAAACTCGAATGTTTTTCTGAGGTGTCGAAATAAAATTGTAAGTTAACCGCATGACTAATTTTTTCAGAAATTAGTTCATTATGCCCACAGTACTGCCAATTACTCTTTGGCTAATTCTTATTATTAATGTTATATTTTTTAAAGGAAAGCTTTGGATATCTTTTAAGAGTTAAATATTCCTTTTATCAAATTGTTTGTTTTGACTTAAATTTTAATTGAACTAACAATAAGTATTCATATCTTAAGTTTACAAATTTATATTTAACTAGCTGTACCCGCCACGTCGTGGGCGTCCTGACAATATTTTGCTAGATTTTGCTTTGGAAGTATTCCACACCAATTGTGAGACTCTTACTTTTATAGTGCTTCAGTTATGTTTTATATATTTACTTTATATAAATATACCCATCCCTGTATAAAATTCTAAAAAGTATTTTAAGTATTTTAAAAAGTGTTTAAAATATATTAATAACATTGTAATTCCACAAAGTAAAATCAAATAAAAGTTTTATTTTATTGGCGCCTAATGTTATGCAATCTTGTTCAAATATACCAGTTACAAGTATCCTGTATAAAAATTCTATATTGGAATTAGGATGCTAAGGTTACTCCTCACAAAATTTAGTTAAAATCCATCCAGTAGTTTTTACGTGATGCGAACAGAAATGAAAAGCAGACAGACAGTCGTTTTAATTTATGTATAAATTATGCAAACAATTTATTTTAAGGGTTGTAGTTGTCATTTTGGATTCATATTTCTAGCACTGGGCTAGTATTTGTCTAAAGTGACCTTGATCGTGAAAGTGATGTGCCAGCGGGTTTCGATATGTTTAAAGCTTCTTTAAATCCGTTGCCGCACGCT
Organism: Phasia obesa; assembly: GCA_949628195.1. Taxonomy (NCBI): domain Eukaryota; kingdom Metazoa; phylum Arthropoda; class Insecta; order Diptera; family Tachinidae; genus Phasia; species Phasia obesa. The sequence continues at coordinate 78,622,033 of OX451219.1, read as the reverse complement.
TTGTGAGTTTTTGAGCTTTTATACCAGGAAGCGGCATTGATTTGTTTTCAAGTTTGAGTCTGAATTCCGTAAACCCATTCTGGTTTCAGGAACAAATTATATAGCAAAAGTTTGTAATATAAGTAAAGGGTTTGTTGTTGCCAACCTAAATAAGTTTTGCTGATTTCTAATAAATTTGTACTAAATTTGCTTCTTTATGGATCTTTGCCAATTATTTTATATACGCTATTAGAACTCGAAGAGTTGAGGTTTAATTTGGTTAAATGTATACGCGAATGGGAGGCTACAAGTATCTGCGCCGCGTAAACGTTATGCGAGTATATTTTTCTGCATGTACTTTATTCACCTTTTCTTTAACCGTTTTTCCAGGGTAGGTATTTACTTACGCAGTCATTCTCACTGCACATGAGAGAGGATCTGCTTTGCTTTTTATTTTTCACCGCTCATCTGTGATTATGTACGTTTTTTTTTCATTTTCATGAAATTATATTTTTTGGTTTTGCATACACATTATTGCTCATGAATGAAACTGCGTGCTGTATGTTTGCTTTTAAAACACATGAATGAAAAATAAGCTTATTTTACTTTATTCATGAGCAAATTTCATGAGTGAGAAATTCAACATTTTCATTTTGTATATGCACGAGAAATTTGAATCATTTATGCAATCATTTATGGGTATGACACGGCATAACAGCTATACGGGGTAGTTCTATATTGTAACTTGTTTTGTCAAACCAGGAGATTTCTTGAGGTTTTAACCAGTAATTACTTTTTAACTAGCACGTACATATGTAAAGGCCCAACTATAATATGCATGAGCTAGCTTAAGCCAACTTAAGCAACTGTGCCAATACATATAAATCGTATGTGGCAAACTATGTACTTATCCAAACTTTTCGTGAAGTTTCGTTCATTCACTTAAGCAAAGTAAACATTCCGTACGGAAACAGCTGATTGTGCTTTGTGTTATTGTATATGTGTACATTAATAAAAAATTGCAATAGAGAACGAAAGTGGACAAATTATTTCTAAATTTAATATAAAATGTTAAAAAAAGAAGTTTCTATAAGAAAAAAGGGAAATTTTTTATGAGTTGAGTGATGCACACCGTTGTACTTTTTAGTACTTTGGCAAAATTACACAAACAGTAAAAAATGTTAAATTTTTCTTTCGAAACTTTCTTAAAACTAATAAAAATAATTATTAATTTGTATATGAATGAATATGAGGTACATATATAAAATATTTTTATTTCACACCTTTTCGTTAACAAATTTCATTAATTCAGAAAAAAATTATTATTTTGCAAAAGTACTAATAAAACAAATGTGCAACTGTGGATTAAAAGATTATGGATTCGTATAAGTACATTGTAGCCACCTAAAAGTCTTCAATAAGTTGCTTAAGCATTCGACAGCCTTTTCGTTCGTTTTTTGACATTAGCTTAAGTCAAATCTAAGGGATGCAGGCAGGTGGAATTCAATTGTAGTCAAGAATAATGCCTTAAAGTATTTTTTATCTAATGTAGGGTGACTACAAATGCGATGAGGAAGGAGTTTTAAAATAAGAGAATGTAGTCACTAACATCTAGAAGAAGTGTGATAGTATTTGATGTTTTTTATTTTATATGGGAATGAAGAAAAACAAAAAACAAGAAAAAAAGATTCATAGCAAATAACAAAACGAAATACTAATCAGATAATTGAGATTTTATTAGCAGGAATTTTGGTATATAATTACCAAACATTATTACGATTTATTCTGCGAAAAACTTAATGGAAACATTAAAACGACGAAAGCAAAAAGAGAATCATATTGAAACACTTGTACGAGTATTAACAATAACAAACTTTTTTTTTTTAATGCAAAACGGATGTACTTGCGTAAGTGTGTGTTTGTGTTTCAGTCTAAAATCTACACATTCACTATGAACAATTTTTAAATATAGTGTTGTTTTGTTGAAATTAAGCACTAATTTATATTATTGGTGATTAATGTCATCATTATAAAATGATAGAGAGTTATAAAATATTGTGTAATAAATCAGACGATTCTCGATTATAAAAATATTTAACAAAGTCGTAAATTACCTAAGTGTGTGGCTGTAGGCCGATCTTAAGTTAAAATATCTATTCTTGAATAAATGACATTACTGACACTTTTATTAAATCATTTGTTTGAAATATTAATAAATTTACAAATTAATAAACAACAATATGTGCTATTGGAGTGTTTTTTAAGGAGTGTTTTTTAAAGGTTTTATTTTGCAAGTGGGATTAGACTGACAAACGGTTGTCAGATCTGCCTAGATCTCTATTATTATTTGTTCTTATTTTCGTTGGAATTTTTATCTCGAATAAACTAACGCTAGAACAACGCTTGGAAATTGTGCAAATTTATTTCGCAATATAAAATCGCTGTTCAGTTTGGTAATGTCTTATCGTAGTATTCCAGTAAGTGATGAAGGACGTATCAATAAACAGAAATGCTGCTTTTGGTGTGAAGATAATCTCCAGAACCCCAAAAAATATGTGTTGTACAATTAATCATTGGAGGAATCCAAATAGAGACTCATGCCCTCCTATATACCTTGGCATACATCTAAAATCAGTACAAATAAATTAGAGTACTGGCAGAAATTTAACACTAAGTTTAGACTGAAAGGATATAATCGAGGTCCGTAAGCTGGTTAACTGCGTTAGTACCAGGCTATTGAAACTTGAAGTATCATCTGGCTAAGATGAAAGAACACTACATTTGCAAGCTTTACCTGGAAGAATTGGAGAATAGCGGACATTGTGGGTTAATGTCCAGCACTGGTTAACATTACACATAGGGGCACTGATAGACAGAGGCCTTATAGAAATATTAGCATATAAGTAGAACACAATGATGAGGCAAAATGTCAACACTTGTATCACTGACTGAAGTGTATCGAACTTAAACTGGACCACAAGAAAAAATTAAAAATAATCAAGACATACAATGAAATTTATAATCAAGCTTAAGTTAACTTAACTTAATTTAAGTTAAAAACGAACTTAAGCTTGATTATAAATTTCATTGTATGTAATACATAAAACAGTTCGACTAATAATAATTAAAATTTTCAAATAATCAAGACATCAAAACAGATAGACGGGCATCGAATCTAAACTAATAAATTTAAAGCACTACTTTAAAATAAGAAACGATAAACAATATACACCAAAATCGTATACCATGGGTCACCATTCAGTTGTTACTTTTATGGTTACTTTTATGTTTTGTTTACCTTTTATTATAGCGGTCATAGAATAAATAATATTAAATAATGTCTTGGGCACCCTTTAAATTATAATTTTAAATATTCATAGTTATCATAGCAAACAGAGTAATTCAAACTCTGCGTAAATTTAAAGTGTCTGTCTATAACTGCTCGAAAGACAAGGTCACAAACATACGTAAAATAAATATTGGATGTTATAGCGATAGTAATACATTTTCTGTGTAAATTTCAATGCCAGACTTTAAAGGTTCAAAATTCAAAAAATTACGACAAATAAATTAAATAAAATTAAATATATAGACACCATTTAATCTATAATATTAAATAAAGGGTGGTTAAATTTTAAGGGCCGATGTTGATTTGGAATAAAACACAAATTATTTAGACAATTTTTGACATTTTTTTATTTTGTTAATATTGGTATGGTTCAATTATGTATGGACCAAAATATCCGCCAAATTGCATCCGCGACCTCGGCGGCACACCTTTATCCGATGCTCCGAATTTTTGATGACGCTGAGACATAACTGAGGTTCTATGACGTTAATGTGCCGAATTATCTCATCCTTTAGCTCTTAAATTATTGCTGGATTATCGACGTCCACTTTTTCTTTCAAATAACTCAACGGTTTCAAATCAAATAATCTTCGCGGCCCATTGACATCGCCACCACGTGAGATAACACGGCTATTGAATTTGTGAAAGTGGCACCGTCCTGTTGAAACCACATATCGTCTATATCCATATCTTCCAATTCGGGCCATAAAAAGTTCGTTATCATCTCATGATAGCGAACGCCATTCACAGTAACTGCCTGACCGGCCTCATTTTGGAAAAAAATGGTCCGCTGATGCCGCCGGCCATTAAACCGCACCAAACAGTCACTCTTTGTGCGTGCATTGGTTTTTCAACAATCAATCTTGGATTATCATTCGCCCAAATTCGGCAAATTCTGCTTATTGTCGAATCTACTGAGGTGAATATGTGCCTCATGGGACCAATCTAAAAGCATAACATTTGAAATAAAAAAAATTTTGCGGGCACAATTACAAACAACATACTGACAAATTGATAACCTTCTCGTTTTTTTGAAGTCCTCTAAAAACAAGTAACAAACATCCTTCACTTTTTAATTCTAACAGATTATTCATTTGTTCTTCAACAAGGTAACAGAAACAGTAATTATTCGATTGTGTGAAAAAACGGAAATTGTTTACTCTGTGTAAGTCCGATTCAGAAACATTGTAAGCATGTGCCGAGCTTATGTTAAAAACTTAATTTGTTTTAAATGTTTAATTTATTTTCGCAGTCTTTATCGTGGTAAAAAAAAACAACAATGTCCAGTAGCGTAAGATTTCCATGTGTATATTGCTAATAAATATGGACTCCCTACAGTCGTCTACCAACATGCATGAAACAATTTTTTTTTTTTTTATTTATTTTATTCATTGAATTTATTTAAGAATATTACAGAGCAACAAGACTTAATCTTATTTAACAGAACTGCTGAGATAATGGCAAATTGTATTACATTTCTGTGATACCAAAGATGTTTTTTAATAAAAATGGAGACACACTGTTTTTTTTGGTATGTTTGTTAATTTACAGGTTTCTTTTTGTCCATATATTAATTCCCATTGTTCCTATAAGGAGCATACTGACGTTTTATCCATATATTATTACATAATATACTTCATTACAATAATTTTCTATTGTTAACTATTTTGACCCACTGTTATTTTCTCAGTGTAGAAGAATTGTTTAATTGAATCTCTATTATTTTATTATTTCACTAAGAACAAAATATGTTAAACAATTCTTTGCTACTAAAGCTTTAAAATAGTTGAAATAACATAAATTTTGATTTTTATCACAAAAGTAACCTTTTAATTAATACCAGCTGGGATAAACGGTTTCCCTTATACATTGGATATAAAGGACTACTACATTTCTGAGCTTTTGTGGCACGCACTAATGAAAAGATAGAAACATAAAAAATAAACACGAATTGATAAGCTTCTCTTTTTTGAAGTCGGTTAAAAATTAATAATTTTCGAGTACGCAAAATCTCTAAATCCCTGCAATTCTGAATATAACGTCACTTGCATAGTTCTCTAAATATAATATTCATGGATGATTTAAGGAAAAAAAGTCGCTTGTTTTGCAACGTACACTTAAGTTATTATTAAGTTTATAAGAGAAGAAAAAGAACGAGAAGCTTTATGCAACCCACAATTACAATGCCTTGCTTACCTACAACGTTCTTGTTATATCAAACTTTTTTCTAAAGTGTACACATAGACTTCACTTATGAGTAATTATTATTAGGAAAATACATTGAAGATTCAATAAATAAAAATAAGAAAAAATGTGCGTTTATTTGCTTTTTAACTTTTGGGTGCGTACGAAAATAAGTGTTGTTAACTTTTTATTTTTTAGGATAATATTAGCTCCCCGAATCATCTGACATGTCCGCAAAAAATATACACAGTTTTTTGCGGGCATCAAACCGCCAACCCCAGACATATGGACTAGCGTACTAACTATAGAATTTGAACAGCTAAAGAAATTCTTCGCGTATAATTTAGTGGACTTAATCTATCTAAATTTGTTTGATTTGTGCCCTTAATTGGTCCTTTAATATTGAATATGTATCCCCATTTGTTACTTTCTTTTTATAACTATTATAGATAAATCCATAAGCATCACAAAAAACCATTTTTTAGGGGGATACCGAAGTAGACCACTAACTTCATGGGTTCCTTTTCGAGCCGCTTCGTTTCTTAATGGTATCGAACTGGAAATTTACGAATACCTTACTTTCCTTGAGTATCGTGCTGACAATAGCCTTTTACTGTCGACTGTAGTGACTTCAGACTGGCGACTGATATATGCCAGATTCTTTCTCATCACAGAATCCATGGTAATAGCTAACATTTGCATAAGATAAGATCTCCACAGCTTCTCCAATTAATGTGTCCAAAAGCCTTTTTATGTTAGCCTATTTCCAGGCAGAGTCTACATGTATCGCCTTACCTCGATTTTCAACTTGGCCAGATAATACTTGGCAGTCCGTGACCTGTGAGTAACGCAGTTAACTATTTGTAGGCACCCAGATTATATCGAGTGCCTTTTTGATCTTCCTGCCAACTTTTAGTGAAAAATTCCAGAGTAAGCGGTGGGAATCGAACCCATAACCCTGGACTGAAAGACTAGCACACTAGCTACTAGCCCACCGAGGCATCCACAAAAAACCAATAATATATCAGCCATTTTATTATACTTTGTTTTCTTACTATTGTATAGTAAATAATTCATGTTTTAAAATCATCCGGAATGCAATGGAATCATCCCCATGGTTGCTTTAATTTTCGATTGTGACCTACCTCAATTTCTGTTTACGAAAAATTTTTGATAGGCCCCATGACCTCTCTTTAGCTCTCTTTAGCTCGTCCTTCACTGAAAATTATATCGTGGATTTTATCGATCTGATTGTTTAATTTCACAAACTTTATTAAATTGCTAAGGTGTCCTTACTAAGGACTCCTTAGGAATTAAATATGTTGTTGTAGGGTGTTCTGCATTTAAACTAAAAGTTTTTATGACAGCACAAATTTATTTATTATTTTTAATTTTCCCAAAATAGCAATAGCTGCGAGAAGGGAAAATAGCAAATATTCAGGCAAAATCATTTGATACTTCAAAAGAAAGTTATCTTCCCAAAAAACATTATCACAAATGTACAGTAAATAGGAATTTTATATTCTTAAATATTGGAAACGTTTCCAATTAAAATATTCCCTATAAATATTCAAATTTCGCTTCCTAATATAATGAATTCATCCATCAATTAAATTTTAGTCAAGTAGTGTTAAAATATAGTCGATAGCAATTCAAATGTTAATTAAAAAAATACTAAAAATAACAAACACAATACTCGTAGCTGAAAGTCATAAAATTTATAATGAAATATGAAATTGAGCATTAAATTAATAACAAATGATGGTTAATTAGAAAGTGATTTTTCCATATGTATGAGTACTACTTGTATAACATTAAAACAGTAATAAATATTAAAATATAATTTATTAACCAATTTAAATTAACTTGTTACTTGCAACAATAGAACGACATCGACGACGACAACGCCAACGACAGCTACAATGATTGAGTTTTTGATTAATGTTTGATGAACGCAATAAGTTGTAATGTCACTAAGAATAAAAAATTATAAATAATTTTTGATAAGTATTATTTACAAAACAACGACAACGACAACAACAACAACAGCAATATTAACAACAAGTTGTTATTAATATATTATTGTTATTATTAGTTATTACTCGTACTTAGATAAAATGGAGAAAGAATTTATAATTCTATCACAACAATTCATTCAATCAAATCAATTCTAATTTGTAATTCATTTTCTAAAAGTAAGAAATTTGAATGAAAGATAAATTAATTGCTCGTTTGTCAGGAAGCCATCGAACTTGTTGCAAAGATGAAATGAGTGATGTTGACATAAATTAAGTTGCTTGGTTGCATTTTGTTAAAGATCATTTTACTAACAGGGTTTACATTTTTGACTTAAATGTGTTAACAAAGAAAATAAACCGTTATTATTGGTCAAAATGTGCCAGGTTTGTTTGTTGCTTGTTGTATGCTTGATTGCTTACTGGTATGAGTTGGTTGTATGCTATCGAACATAGTGTTTTAGTTGTGTCTAAAAACACAATGGCTCTAAACGTTTTTTAACCGACCAAGTTTAGTTCTTATTTGACATTCGTTGGCTAAAGTCGTGGCTAGTTTTAGGTGCGCGTGTTTGAGTTTTTAAAAGTGGCCAGCGATGGCTTATTAGCGTTTAATAGTTTTCGACTGAAAACAAAAGCTGTTAGACGTCCGTCTAAAGTTAGTTGGTGATCGTTAACCGGTTGAGATAAAAAATCTTCTTTTATTAAAAAAATTAAAAAAAAACTTAAATCATAAACGCACGTAATACGGTGGAATGTTTTGGTAAATCGTTTTCTAATTTTTGATAGTATTTTTTTGTTGTTAGTGTGTTTTTTTATTTTTATTATTATTTAACACAGTTTTAAAGGCTTAAAAGTGTGATGACTGGCGCTGTATTGGTTCTATTCAAATGCAAATTAATTTGATTAAGCAGAGTCTATTATCGACCACGGTCGCGGTCAACCTAAAAAGATTAATTAAACTTTGTTTTGTTTTTTTAAATTATCATAATTTTTATTTTTTGAAGATAAAAAAAACATAAAAGCTGTTCTGTGTTGTTTTCACCTGCAGAGCTATTTAAAATTCAATAATCCAATACCGCCAGCCAAAGCATCCTTTAAAACATCTACCGACTTAAAGAGACGATTTACCGCCAACCAAGGGATCCCACTGTTTATTTAAATGACGGCATCAACTTTGATTTTGTGTTAAAAGGTTCATTTAAATATTACAAAAATATAAACACAATTGATAACTGAAACAAAAAGCTCTTCAAAATCCAACAAACAAACAAACAAACATCTTTTGCAACACTCTCTCACAATGAATGTGTTAAATATGGCATTTGCGCATGCGCAACAAACAAAATTACTGTCAGACGCGTTTTTGTAGTTCTCTGCATTCGATTATTTTTATTTTAATTTTTTTTTTTTGAATAATGATGGCACAATCGCATTCATGCAGTCAAGTCATTCTTCTTCAGTCATGGTGAATTGAAGTTTTTAGTGGATTTGCCAAATAGCCAGATACTTTGAGTAACAAACAAATGAACAAATGAAAAATGAAGGTGTTGTTTGCTGTTGCTATTGTTGTTGTATTACTCCAAGGATGTTAAAAGCAACATTTCAGCACCAAGAAGCTCGTTTGGATGATGAATAATGATCATGATGTAAATACGGCTGCATATGAAGAATGATTGCAATCATGACGTAGTGGCTTGCCGTTGTTCTTGGTGGTGTCGATTTGATGAAGATGATGATGGTGATTTATGCAAATTCCCAATAGGCATTGTGTTCTTAAGAGACTCTTAAAATCAAAGTGTTGTCAAGTGTCTAAAGTTTGACTTTGACTTTGAGTGCGAGTGCGATTGCGAGTGTGTGTTCTAAAAATGTAAAAAAAGTGTTATGATTTCCATAACAACTTAATTCGTTACCAGCAATCCAGGCAAAAAGCAACAACAGCATGGAACACCATGCGAAACAGGCCTTAATGAAACGTTAAATAAATGTGTGAAAAAGATAATAAAAATAAACCCCAAGAAAAGAAACAATTCATTTGAAAACGTTAAAAGTGCGTGTTAAGCAAAAAAAAACAAAAATAAGAAAAAAAAGATTAAATCAAAATATAATTTTGTTTGTGAATTAATAAAGCTTTTTATAAAATTTCGCATTTACATCCTGAATTCAATTAGCATTTGAAATAATAAATATTTATAACATAAATATTTAAATAAGATTTTATTAAGTGTCAAAATCAAAATTATTATCGCCGTCGATCAGCATAATATGAGACAACGACGCACGAATACTGTCAAGACATGTGGTATAAACGTAATAAGCTCTTGATATTTTTACTTTGGATAATGAAAATAAGGTGAATATTAATTTTTCTTACGCTATATTTCACTATTAACTTAGACCATATGAATAATTGCCTCTATAAAATTTAAATTTTTTATCTTTTTTTTTATTTAAATATTTATGAATTTTATTATTCGATTCAAATAAAAATGTGTCATAAATTGTATCAACGGTATTGATTGTTGCAAGAAAAATCTGTTTAGAATTAAATAAAAAAGTCCATTAGGAACTGATACGTACCGGTATTTTGTATTTGATAAGATTAATATCTGACAACTTTGATGAAAAACTTAAGTGCTGAAACCTTTGGCTTTGTTTAAATTTGAATGAAAACTTATTCGAAAACAACACTGGGCAACAAGTTTAATTACTAAGACTGTAAAATGGTTGTTTTATATGAAAGTCAAGCTAAACATTTAATTATTTAATATGGTGATGTTATTTCCGGCTTTAAACTTTTAAATTTTGAGGTGAACCATGGAAGTTTTCTTAAGTAAAATATTCGTGTGTGTATTTATAATAAATTATTTTTATGAATTAAAATTTTCTTAATTTTTTAAATTAAAATTACTTTTGAGGAAATTTTATTCTTATGAATTATGAATCTATTCTCCTTTTTACTTTTACTTTATCGTATATTATAGAATTTTATAACTTTGCGATTTCCCATTGTACACTCTTACAGTAATGGTGATGCAAATCAACAATTTTGACTCACTTTATAATAAATTTCAATTGTTTTAATTTTTAATGGAACTTTTCAAGTTAATTGTTACCCACTTTCCGTACCAAAATTTGCTCTAGTTTTTTTATTTTTATGTAACATAAATTCAACAACTTATTTTGGAGATATTAACACCATGCTACATTAATATTTTCAATATTTTAAAAATCATATGATCATAGGCTGTTAAAACTATAGCCAGGACAAAAAAGTTCCCCTAAGAAGAACTAATTCTACCTCTAGAAAAATTAAATTTTTTCTAAGTTTTCCCATACTTTGGTTTATCAAATGCAAATTATATAGCCAGCGAATATTCAAAAACCTAAACTGGGACCCTGAAGATTCTAAAATTCCATATTTCGCTCCACCCCCTCTTGTGGGCGGTGACATAAAATATTATTTGCAGAAATAATGTATCTATTAAAGTCAATGGATTATATACGACTTAATACCATAAAAATAAAATTTTTACATTTTTATCAGCAGGTGGAGGTATCCCTTCGTCCAATTCCACCCCCCGAAACGACCATATGAATTTTTTATTTTTATCCCAATTTCCAAAAATATTAATTTTAAGCTTTTATGTCGAAGAGAAGAATATTAAGAAAAATCATTTTTGTGATTTATCACTTTATAGTATTAAATATATCTAAAAGTAATTAATTTATTTATAACTAGCTGTGTCCTTCGGCACTTCGGCAGCGTCCTTATTTTGCTTTAAAAGTAATCCACTTTAAGACTCTTAATTTTATAGTGCTTCAGATATGATTTATGAAATTACTTCATACAAAGGTACCCGTCCCTTTGTAATTACTCAGCAACATAAGCTTTATATAAAAATCTAAAATTTGCATAAAATTCTAAGAATTATTGTAGAGTACTGTTAATTACCCGCTGGCAAAAATAATAGCGTTTTCTTTTCTGGCTAAAAAATGTTGCATATTTCTATGTAACACTTCTCACACGTTACCCATGTACTCACAAATTGTAACATTTTTTAACATCGGAGGAAGAGGATGATTCCAATAAGTAAGTTAGAAGAACTTCAGTTTTGGCGTCCATTAAAATAATTTTCTGTAAAACACGTGAAAAAAATTAAACAAAATATCATATGGTAAAAAGTGTAGTATACTCACCCTTAAAACAAATAGAGTGATTTTAAAATCGTTACACATTTTACACTTTGTAGTGCGACCTCTTTAGAAAAGAACATTGGGTGTTTTGAACTATTACATAAATTTCAGAATAGAACACAAAACAGTGCAAAGGGTAGGAAATATGTAACATTTATGTCAGAAAATAAAACGCTATAAAAGTTTCTGCTAAAGTTGCAGTACCATTGAATCGGTACTGCTTTTTCTTCACTTCCTCTTGCAAATAAGACATTTTTACTGAAAAAAGTATCCTATAATGGAATCAGGATACTAAGATACCTCCTCACAAAATTTTGTTAAAATCCATTCAGTAGTTTTTACGTGATGACAACGTAGACAGAAAGACAGACAGACAGACAGGAAATGAATTACTGTTTTATTATATGTATAGATAATTATACGTTTGACCCAGGACTTATAAAATTATTATTTTCCAGTTTTCTTCACTTATTTGCCGAAAAACGTTATTTGGAATCTTGTTTAGCTTACGAACAAATAGATTATCATAATTTAAAAAACGGAAAACACTCGTTCGAGTAAGAATGCAAGTTAGCCCCCATCCATTATGCATGGATTTCCGAGAAGTTTCTATCAGTTCCGAATACCTTAACTTTCTCCCAAATGAATAAAGCATTATATCAGATCATCAACCAAATGTGAACGGATGTTTATCGCTGTAGCACTGTTGTAACACAGTGTCAATGTCACTTAATGACATTAAATTTATAAATAATTTTGAGATAAATGAAAATAACAAATATAAACGAACAGAAAAAAATAAGTACTTTTGAATTAATTTTTATGGATTTTTAATTAAATGGTACAACTCCTAGATAAGATTGTCACAATGTAAATTAGCATTTCAATTGTATGTAAGAAATATCAATATTTAAATTGGTTTGCGAAATAAAAAAATATGAATATCGTAAAAAACAAGTTTGATGTTTTTTACGTTAATGTAACAACTGCAGATTTTAATGGATTTAATATTCCCATTTCACAGTTAAGTTGATCGAAAACATTAAACTTCTTTAGTGTCGCTGAGCAGCTTATATAATATCTATGTATCGATCAGTTCTCTGACAATTATCTACTATAAAAATCATATTCAACTGCCTTTCCAATCCACTATAGGAAATTTTACCCATTTTTTGGCCAAATGTTAAAATTCAAATTTTTGTTAAGTGTATTTTTTCTGTTTAAATTTTTCGAAAGAATAGACTGACTGTTACTTTATCACATGTTGTGCTTGCGATTTGTAAATTAGTTATCAAAAAATGATTGAGTGCAGTGAATTTTGTGATAGTTTGTAATAAAAGTTTTCATAATAATAATTTATAATTTGCAAAAACTAAATAATGGAAAATAATGTCGAAGGTGAGTACTTTAATGATATATAGTGAAATGTTGGCAAACTCATCTACTAGATCGATTAAATGAAAAAATTAAACTGACCCTAAGATGAACTTATGGAATTACGAATTTGAATTTTATTTAGACTTCCAAAATAATGCTAGCACATGCTAGCCATAAAACCATAATATTTCTCTAGGACAATCAATTACCTTCCGGATTGTATAAATTTCAACTGCGGATATCTGCAAAATTTTATAAAAAGTTATTAAATACATAGCGAGAGAAACACAACGTAGTTGACGAATTGGAACTCGAAAATCAAATTTTTGAATAAAATCCTAATAAAATAAAACATAACTTTGTTTGTTACTTCTTTAAATAGGTAAGCTAAATTTCATCTGCTATCTTTAAAAGTAAGAGTTCACTCGAAAAAAAACTGTAAAAAAACATTTTAGTATACTAGAGAATCTATCAAAGATCTAAAAAATCTTGGATACGGAAACGTATAACCCTGGAAACCCCTTTGGAACTAATTCTTAGTTAATTTTGTAGATAACTTTACTAACGTTTTTTTTTTGAGTGTATGCAAAACTTTAAGGATCCCTCCCTCCCTCTTAATATTCTTCCATAAGTCAGGTCAAACAAAAAAATCATTCAAATTGGTCCTGCCGTTTGCCTGTAATTAATTTTGGCCAAAAAAGGGGTAAATTTCCTATATGCAGTGCATTGGAGAAAGTAAATTATGACCCCGTTTTTAATTTAGTCATCTTAAATCAATTTTAGCACCCCACCAAAGTTTTTTAACTTTGTGCGTGGTGCATGCTCAGCTCGGCGAAAATGTTTAATTGCAATTAGATTTTCTTTCACCATATTTCTGTTCACTATTTCGTCGAAAAATAAATATTTTATAGGCACAAAAGATTTTAACAAATTATTTAAAACTATACTGAAGCAAAAATATAAAATATAAAATACATATACTGTAAAATGGGATGCAGAATTGTAGAAAATTAGGTTATTATATAATTATTATATTATTATATATTATTATATAATTACATTATTATATTATATAATTATTATATAATTACATTATATAATTACACTGAGAATTTGTTTAGTCAAATCTACAGACGATTTTCGTAAACAGATAAATTATTCACATTAACTTCTTTTATAGATGAAAATTTTACTAACTAATTTAATGTCTTGTTTTTCTTGAAATGTGTTACTCCTGTTTACACTAATTTTTTTTGTTAATTTAACAGAATTTTACTTTCATGTTTAACTAATTTTTATTCAAATTAACAGATTTTCAATATATTTTTATCAAAAGATATTCTGTTGATCTGGATAAAAATTAAGTTGATTTAACTCCTCGAACTAGACCGTATAAAATTATAGAAAATGCTAGGCTCTGAATCATCCGAATTTTTTATACACACTATTTTTTATTGGCGATATCGACACAAATACGGCTACGTCTTGCTGTAGGTTATCAATTCGTCCGTATCTTTTGAACCACAAAGACAGGCACCTAAAATTTTCACGATGTTTGGAAATTTAAAGCTCCCAATAAAAGAAACTAAATAAAAGAAACTAATATAAAGCTGAACTAAAAAAGGGTATCCGGATAGGTGATCTACTTTGATGTATAATAACTTCTTTTTTGAACCGTTATTGACAGGCACTTGCAATTTAGACAGCATTAGTATAGTATGTTCTCTATAGGACTATAAAAAATAAAGTTAGAAAGTAAAGGGTGTCTTATAAAATAAAAAGTTAAAGGGTGTCAACATAGACTTTGATATACATATATGGAGTTGTTTTGTCATTGCAATGTTTGTGTAGAAGCAGAGCAAGTAACTCATTTGAATGTAAACAAAGCAGCACCTTTAGAATTAAAAAAATTACTTTAACATTAAAATTTGTTAATTTTCAATATTTAAATAAGTATTTATTGATACTAAAAATTAACAATTAAAAAATAATTCTCACAATATTTGGAACTTTACAAATAAAAACTAATTAATGTATTGTTTGTTCTGTTATAAACTTAAGTTTCAGATTTATGAAATTTACCATTTTATTTGGATAATAGGTATACTCGTATATCGATTATAAACAGTTTTAAAACAGTTTATACGAGTAGTTAGAGCACTAAAACTATAGCCTTTATATAAAAACTTTTTTATAGATTTTACAAACTTTTATCAATATCAATGGCAATGTAATTTTATTGCACAGGTAAATCATTTCAGTTTTGTACTGCAATAGAGCACAATTTATTCGTTGGCAGTCAGATAAACAGACAAACGATTATAATTTGATAGATTCAAAACTTCTCAAGTGTTGTGAATATAAACGTATAAATTGAATTTTAACAGAAATAATTGTTTAATTGTTTACAAAAATTAATATGACGATAATTTTTTTATTTTCACATAAAATTCACATTATTTTCAATAGCTGTAGACAAAAAAATAGCAGCCTGATAAATATTCGACAGTAGTCCAGTTAAACATAATCATTAATGGCACGTGTGTTGCCTTGAAAGTATTTGCAACATCGGCTCATTCCTTTGGAGGCTGCGGACCAAAAACCACGCCCACCTATATTTTTTCACGTTTTTTTTGAAATTTTTTTTAATGATTTCCTTTTGACTTTTTTTTTGACTGCGACAGGTAGATCGCAAGGAGTGCATACAGATCTCGGGGAATCAATAACCCCCTGCGAGGAACGATTTTTGTTTGTTTTTAGATTGGTAGGGTTTTTCTGCATTGATTTATATTAGAGACCTTTATAGAAAGCAATACACATAGAGGTAGCCAATGGATCCACAGGATACCCACTGTGAATCAGTTAAAAGACACATGGGGGTCAATATAAGGATTTTTTTTTGTAAGGATTTCTTTTTGCTTTAGTCTGACCATTTTAATAGATTGCAGAAATGTCCTAAATTTAACAAAAAAATTTCAATAAAATTTTTAAAAAAATTTAAAAATTTTTTTCAAACATATTTACAAAAAAAAATTCAATATATTTTTACAAAAAATTTTCGGAAAATTAAAACAAAAATTTCAATATTTCTTTGAAAATGAAAATCATGACTGTAACATAACATATATTTAATATTTAGAATATACATATGTATGTATGTGTGTATATAGAGTAACATATTTTTTAAATGCGTTTGATTTTTAAATATCATCATCAGATCCGATGACATCATCAGGATACCGACTACAAACTGTCAAAAATAAAATACACACGTTAATAGGTAAACGATTATTTTGGAGCCATGGCTACACGACCACCGTTGTGGTAAAGGGTATAGAAGATTCGGTACGGCCGAATATAGCAATTTTACTTGTTTACTTTAAAATTTATTATACGTAAGAAATAAGTGCTGTGAAAGCAATCCACATTAAAGATCCTTATCTTTTTAGTGCTTCATTTATGGTTTATGCCTTTACTTTATATAATGGTTCTCAACCCTACTAAAATAAGTAAATATATAAATCATAACTGTTATGGTTTATGTAATTACTTTATATAAAGGGTCTTATCCTTACTAAAATAACTGCGAACTTTCTCCACTTTCTCATGGAAATAAAATATTTTTGCGAAAAAAAGTATACTATATTGGAATTATGATACTAAGGTACCTTTTCACAAAATGTTGCTAAAAACCATCTAGTGGTTTTTACGTGATGCAAACGCAAAGAGAAAGACAGACAGATAGGAAATGAGTTACTGTTTTATTATATGTATAGATTGTACGTGGATGCCATTCGTGCGTTAGTCCGAGTCGTACTTAAACGATTTATTTTTCTGGAATATCAGTTTTTAGACTTATTTTAATGTAAAGTATGAAGTATAATTTTTTTATTAATTTAATTGTGTAACGAAACAAGCCTTTGTTAATATTTTAAAGTATTTAAAATATCTGCATAAAGCAGAAATTAAGAATTTTAACTTGGCTGTATTTTTTTTTCTTCACATGTTTTTGAGCCGTCAAATTTTAATAAACAATTGATAAAATAAACAATTTGTATTTGAAATTGAGCAATATTGAAATTGATGATGAAGATATTAAAATTGTTCGAATAATTTCAAAGTACTCGAAGCAAGATAAGGGGGATTATAATAAAATTTCAACTTTATATTTCAAATTATTATAACTTTAGCTCTTAATTTTTTACTGCTTTAAGTATACTATAGATTTGTGCAGTTCATTAACGACCTAGTTCAATTGAACTTAGCACTCAACTAAGTGACCTAAGTGAGCTGATCACCAAAATAAGCTTATATCAGCTCCGTAGTTCAGGTCAGCTCATAAGTTCTTTTCAGTTCATTATTTCATATTCATTTTAAGTTGATATATATGGGCATTTCCAAAGTGGCGTAACGTAATATTTGTACGCCAAAAAGTTACAAAAAAATTAATAAATCAAATTTGTAAAAAGGTTATTTATATTTTCAAATCAATTAAGTATCACTATATTCAGTAAAAAATTACAACAATCGACCCTTGGGATTTGAAGATATAAGCAAAAATATGTAAGAGGGTTTTGACTTGGATTACCAAACCTTTTTAAGTAAGTTTTGGAATAATATAAATTTATTTCCCAAGTTATAAAATTTAAAAATCTTTCTTGTTTTGTTTTTTTCATTAGCCTTAGGGCCAGTTTTTGACTTCGTATTTAAATGCGAATTTAGTTAATTTTCATTTAATTTTAAGTTGTATTTAAATACAGTTTCAGTTTTTCAGTCTTTTTTTAATTTTCTTACTAAATTGTGGTAATAATATGGTAGCACCACAAAATATCAAAACAATTGCAGATAATTTTGCAGAAAACAGCCGTTTAACAAAAAAAGTTAATTGTTTTTGCAGACAAAAAAAAAAAAAAAATACAAACAACATGAAAAAAATGCTTAAAATATACTTAAAACGGGTAAAATTGTTGAAATTTATGTAATATTAATATTTTTATAGAAAGGAATCAATATTTTAATTAATTTGTGTAAAATAATATAAATACTGTGGATGGCCACACATTTTTTCATTCATGGACAAAATCAAGATGATAAAAACATATGTTTATGTGTAAAACTTAAATAGACTTTAAATGCACAAGAGTCGTCATTTAAGTTTCATTTAGGTGCGTGGTGAACAACTAATTTTCATATTTAAATACAACTTAAAGATAAATGCGAAGTCAAAAATTGGTCCTTTGTATCTGGCGTGACGATACCTTAATTTCCATTTGATATTTTTTGGTTAAAAAATAAGAAAAATATATGTATGTATGTATGTATACATAAATATAAGAAAACTATATAAATATTTTTGTTATACTGAATATTTAAGTCTTATTAGTGGAAATTTTTATTATTGAAATAATTCGAAAAAAATATTCTTTCAACATAGAAAGAATAAAAGAATTATATTTAAAAATTATTTATTATATTTATATCTAACTATGCGTAATTCGTTTTCTTGACATTAAATAAATATTTAATGAAAGAAATATGAAATATTTATTTCCAAAAAAATATAAAAATGGGATTGGATTATTATGTGGAAAGCTATTGCACTAGAGCTCAACTAGCTCATCAATAGAGTAGAAGAGACTAAGCAAAATTTAAACTAAAAAAAAAACAGGCATGTCGCAAGCCTATGCGAATCTGATTTTAGTTTTACCTATACTGCCTGAGAAATTTTTGCATTCAATTTTTGCGTCTAGCGTGACGTTGTCTTAGAATACCAGAAGCAAATCTAATGGTATTAGTTGTTATTGTATCAAAAGTTTTGCGGTGAGTGTGGATTTTCACAATAGTCTAAAAAACTGTTGGTTAACTTTTAGTTTTTCGGTCACGGTGGATCTTTCTGTGGAAATGCTCATATAAGGAGTAAGACTAGCCGAAAATTTATTTTGTTGTAAATGATTATAAAATTTTTATTGCACCATCTTTTGAATTGAATGATAATGGTTAAACGAGTCTGTCAAAATTAGTCTTAGAAATTACGATAGTGAGAACTATTATTTTTAAGGTGCCACACCCAAAGGGTAAAATGAAACCTTGTTGTTTTCGCAAAAGTGTCTGTCCGTCTGTCAGCGCCTTATTTTTATAACTGACCTACTGAGGAAATAAAGAGAAAGACTAACCTAGTTCAGCGAGATTAAGTGATCTCACTTAAATGATCCAGTTTATAGTGAACATTGTACCTCTCTTGTATTCACTAATCAATTTTGTTTTGTTTGAAAAACAAACAAAAAATATTTATATATCTTGACGACAGTTTTTCTATTTTTGGCGAATTTAAGCAATTTTTGTAAATATTTTCAAAATTTAAAAAAATATATACATATATTCAGATTGTCCAAGGTAGGTCAGCAATTTGGATAAACATATGATTATATTAGCAACTAAACATACTATAGAAAAAAATAACCAACCTTGCACAACCCTTGTTTATAAGTTATGAGGTTACTTCTTTTTTAAAGAGTTAGAAAATTTTGCAATTTTTGCTAACTGGCAGTGCGTTGGGGTAAAAGATACACTCTATCTTTGGGGTAAAAGATAGAGAGATAGGTAAAAGATACCCTCTATCTTTTACCCCAACGCGATATTAGTTGTTTCTTTTATTATTTTCAGCTTATTGTTTAGCATCCATTTCTTAAACATTTTGTGAATAATTTTAGTTTTTTTTTTTTGAATTTAGACGTTGCACAGCTGATTTGTAAATATAATCGGATAATCAAAGTTGAAGTGTGCTCACCGTGTTGATAACCAGCCAAGTATCTTATACATAAATAAAAACTAACGATCATTTTTGGCGATTTTTACATTAAATATGTTAGCCAATCTTTTAGCAAAGTTACGAAAGTTTTGAATGTTACAAAAAAATCATCAAGAAATCCAACATGGTTGGCAATTTTTGCTAGACTTTAAACCACAACTAAAGTTTTATAAAAACTCCAAAATAATATATTATTTTTCACCAAAATATATTTATTAAAATATTTTTAATTATATTATATTATTTTTAACCATAATATATTAATAATAAACATAGTATGTTAAATTTTTTCGTACGTAACCAAAACATGACTAAAAACAAATATTATTTATTTGTTTAAGTCATCGGAGTAAACAATTGATTCGACAATTTATATAAATATTTAGTTATTACTTATAAAAATAAAAAAGTAATTATTATTGTTTGCTAATTTATGTATGTATTTTATAATCAATCACAATTATTTATTTTTCGTTTTATAGTATTTTTATTAGAAGTTATTTCACATAGATAACACATAGATGGTCAACTCTCCAAATGTCAAAAACGTGGTTACAAATGTCTTCACAGATACGGGTATGGTGTGGATTCAACACACTTAGGGGAGTAAAATTTTTATTCACATTTAGGCACTATTACGCGTTATTCCATTTCACTTTACAAATATTTAAACAATTTTGAATTTTTGCACAAAAAATTATTTAACAATTTATTGTATTTTAAATTTTTTAGTACAAAATAAATTTAATTTTATTGACATTTCTTCTGGTGAAATTTATTTCTACACAGTATTGTATTTTTTGTGTTTTAGGGGATGAAAATTTTGAAATCAATATAATAAATATTTAAAATTAGCATTCAATCTAACGTTTTTCGCACATAAATATATTAGCAAAAAATACAAAATTCATTTTTTTATTAAAAAGCAAAAGAATTATTTAATTTTAACATCTAAAATTGCATGTAATAAAATATTCTGTTTTTACAAAATATTTTATACAACTATGTGCAGTTTAGGTGCTGTGGGGAATTTTTTTTAAAAACCAACACTTATACAATTTTGCCTACCAATACATTCTTAGACTTAGGTTTTTTGACAAGATACTTAGGTTTTTGACGTTTCAGTTGACTATCTATGTGTTATCTATGTTATTTCATTTCGATCTACAATACATACATATGTATGTACATACATTTTAAAAGCTTTTGACGTATGAATAAAGTCCTCGTATATTTAAAGTCGTTTTCGCTTATTTAAGTTTTTTTGTATCGTCAACCTTAGGCTGGGACTTCACTTCCCTTTGGTGTGTCCAAATCTGTCTTGACCGGTCTAAAGCTTTTCTTTTCTAGGCTATGTTCTCTAAAGTTCTTCCCATTGCCGGCTGAATGCTAGGATTCTGAACATATCCAAAGAAAATATTATTGCTGCGAATCAAAGGCAGGAAAGTTTTTAAAAGTAGTGTAACCACTCTTACTCATTTATTAAGAATTTATTTCATTTTGGATAGGATTTATTTTAGCGGATGTAGTTTTATATCTGTTGTGCCATAGGGTATTGGCAACTTCTTTAATTTGTTTGGAGTTTTTGCGACTACTTGGAGGCTAATTTAATTTTTGTTGGATTTATTTAATTAGAATTTAGTTCATAAGAGTACTTAAACTTGGGAGCTTCTTTCAGTACCAAAACATAATGCTCAGTAAATATTGCAGATGAAGCCATTTTATACTCTTTTTTCAAAAACTTGGTAATTATTCTAGTGTCCAAAAAAAAAAACACAAGCAAAATGTGAATTTCAATTCATATCCCATGTGCTCCACATTCAAATAAATTAGTAGCTCTTTAGGCTGTTTCAGAAACAGTGGCATATTTTCTATTGCTCCTAAACATATTCAATTTTGGCTTATCTTCGACCAAACTATGGAAAATTATGACATCGTATTTTATTGCAAAAAAGGTTGCGCGATCTCTTCTGGATTCTAGATGATCTTGACAAAGCCATTATTAATTTGCAATATATTCTTTTTATATATATTTGACATCAATTGCAAGTTACACCGATCAAAAATATTTTACTAACGGAAATATGGAATGATAATTAATGAAATATGAGCAAAACAAACAGAACAACAATGATGTCAGAACATCACTTCTTAGATTGTAAGAATCTCTGATCGATTATGTCATTAACTATGGAATTCATTGCTTTATTTTAATACCATTTTGATTGACAAGGAATAAGACAATTTTCAGCAGTAGCACTTTGGGAATAAAAAAGGAAATTTTGAAACACAGAAATCCCGAGAAGAAACAATTTATTGTTATCACAAACCCGCAAGATATTTGGTATCATAACATTCCAGCAGGGATCAGTTAACAACATGAATAATAACAGTTAATAACATCATAACTGCAATAAATATAAAATTATAACAGTAAAATGTTTTTTGCCTATCCCTTTCTTTTTTTACTCTTCAGTGGGGCTCCAAATAATTGTTTCCCTATATTTCTAAGGATGCCCTTGTATGTAAGGTAATGGGTGTTCCAAAATTAACGCATGATTTGAATTTGCCGCCATATTTGCATTAATTGCTGACAACCCTTTTCATTTTCAAAAAGTTTTATCCAGTAATGCTTCCACCCCAAAATCCGTTATTTGATAATAACACGCCAATTTTGGCGATTAACAAATCCATCAAGGAGAAAATATTCATACAAAATCTCAACCAGAATCTCACAAAGAGAACAAAACAGTGTTGGGATCTGGCAATGTTTAAATTGTACCGCCCCAATGTCAAAATTGTACTAAATAAGCATCAATTGTACCAAAATTTTGCTCGACATTAAAATAGGACAAATAATTATGATAGGGAATTATACTATGATATTTGACCTTGATTTCTTGAATTTCTGATTTGTGTTGCTAATTTACTAACATTTATTTATTTTGCTTCCTACATTATAAGCAAAAAGCTAACAATGTTAGGAATTGGTTACTCTACAATTTTTGGCAGGTGCTTCAAATTCCACCAAAGTAACAGGAAATTAACCCGATAAAGTATTCCTGGAATTATTTGGAAGAATAAGTAAAAAGTCATCTAATATCCAAAAAAAAACCTTACGATTTCTCACTAAAAACAATGGACAAATATATCAGCCGAATATTGCCGGAATCTGATTTATGCGATGCAAAACGTTCGAACGCTGCAGTTCAGTATGAAATTGTACCACTGATGTGTCTGTCGATTGTACCAAATTTTGTACAATTGCAGCATACCAGCATTCAACAAGGTGTGTGTCACTTTGCTAAATATTTAGCAAACCAATGCATTTTCATTTTAAACACTTTTTTGTTTGGGGGCCTTTGTCAATAATCCATACCTCGAACTCGTTTCACTGTTCATTAGTCTTCAGTTGTTGTTGGATTAATAAAATTTTTTAGGCATGAAGACACAATTTTTTTTAAGTATACGCTGTAGAGAGCTTCTGGAAATTTTCCATGACGGGAAATGCATATTCCTGGTTTTTATTCACACTTTCACGCACTGCTTCGATATTTACATTTGGACGCTTTTTTGAGGAACGGTGTGTTTATCTTCTCCAACTGATTCAGTCTGTATTTTTTAGTTTATCTTTTCAGAGTTGACGAGGTTAAAACACTATTTCGTCTTATATCTTGTTATATTTTTCGGACTGTGGCCGCAAAACTTTCATTATTTTAAAATACGTTTTTGTATCGTATAACACTCTATTTTTTCTAACCCTAAACTGCCAGTTGTCAAATTCTACTTTGTTTACAATTTAATGCAAAAATGGAGGGAAATTAAAATATTGTATTAATTTTAGTACACCCTTTATATGTAAGTAGATTTACAGAATTTTTTAAAGTAACGAAACCAACTTAAATCATCTAAATACTAAGAGAAGGATTAAAGTGCGAATAGTAAATATTAAATTGCATTTATTCATTTTAGTATTTAAATCTGAAATAAATATATTTAATAAACTTCTCTAACAAGCTAAACCATATAAAAGTATTTAATTGATCAATAAACATGTTGTTTATGGCTTAATTTTAATCATTTCCATTCAACTTAATTGAATTTACGGCATGTGGCTGGTGTATTTACCATTTTATTTCTGTATTGCAATTTCTTAAATTATTATTATTTTAAATTGTTATTGGTTCTATAAAATAATAAAAATTGTTGTTATTAAATAAATAATGTTTTACTGTGTGGAGTTAAATGCAATTTTTTATACAACTTTTAACGTTTTCAATACGGCTCCTTCAAGTTGTAAAAAAATGATTTATATTGTGTTAAACAATTTGTATGTTTAATTTTTAATTCAATTCAATGCAATTCAACTTGATTTTATTTTAAATTTTACACTTAAAATAAAAATATTTTTGTGCAAACGATCGTAAATTAACTAGTATTTGGACCAAAATGTTATTAATTGGTTTAAAGATTTTGAGTGACAACCATTAAAACAGTTGTCTAAATTTACATTTAAATTTAAGTTTAAATGCAAATAAAATTTTATTTTCATTTTAATCAAAATAAACAAGATTTTTTCTGATACCAACTATAAAATAAACGCTGTATTAAATTTTTTAATTGCTTACTACATAAGTACATATTAATCATAAAAACAAAAAAAAAACATTTAAATAAAGTTTATTAATGATTTGTATAGTTAAATGGATAAAAATAAATGGAAACCCTTCACGTGGTGATGAATGGATTGATATTAAAAAAAACTGAACCTAAAATAATTTTAGGCTTTTCGAATATTTCGAATTTAAATCTACAGTTACTTAAGTTCGTGTCAGCATCAGGGTTGTCAGATATGGCGATTGCTCGGCAAACGTGGCGATTTTCAATCATATTTGGCGATCAAATTTTGGGTTTGTCTACATGGCGACTTTTTGGCGATTTTTAAAATAGTTGGCGATTTTTCAATGTCTTTTGCCCAACATTGGAAACGGAATTAGGGAATATTAAAATGAATAACAAAGAAATTGAAGTTTTAAAAGTAAAGTCTTTTCCATATAATTTTACTTCTGGAAACCGGAAACTTTCGAAACATATAAAGTTGTTTATAGTTCACGAATATCTTTCAATTTTCATATAGTAAAATGATTTTAATCTAAAATGTAAAGATGATATTATTCTAGAACCTGGAAACTTTATTTTAAGTTTGGAAACATCTTTCGATTTAAAATTTTGCAATTCTTTGCCACAAACAAAATTTTTTGTTTTCAAAAATTTTTATAAATCCCAACTATCTTTTGGAAAATATTAAATTTTGTGTTTGAATGATCATAAAAAATATGATATTCTATCTGATGTGCTGGTAATTCCAATAAATTTTTATACTTATTTTTTACATAAAAAGAAAATTTTGGAGTAAGAATTAAGATCGTTTTATTCTCTCTCTGTTGATCTTAAGTAATGTTGAATAAATTTAATTCCTATAAAACATATTCTAAATAAGAACACGGTGACATCTACCTGAAGAATGGGTATAATCAAGAACGCCCACGCAAACCCCCAAGGATCTGTAAGCACATACACAATCTCAACGATAATCTCACAAAGAGAACAAAATGTTTAAAAATT
Organism: Phasia obesa; assembly: GCA_949628195.1. Classification (NCBI taxonomy): domain Eukaryota; kingdom Metazoa; phylum Arthropoda; class Insecta; order Diptera; family Tachinidae; genus Phasia; species Phasia obesa. Next base: position 78,596,502 of record OX451219.1, on the reverse strand, counting down.
TTAAATCAGTAGCATACCAGCTTTCAACAGGTAGGTTTGTGTCACTTTGCTAAATATTTAGCAAACCAATGCATTTTCATTTTAACCAATTTTTTTGGTTGGGGTTCTTTGTTATAATATAATACTGTCATAATAACCACTATTTTTCATTGTTTTAAGTTAAACTTTTAAAAGAACAAAAAATTTGCGACTTTTTTCTATTTTTTGCGAATTTTAGCTATTTAGATTAAATTTATTTTTTGAGATTATTTTCATGAACCATATTTTTCTGGCCTAAAGCATCAGATATGTTAATGTTTTCTTGATCACTCTATTAATTAGACATGTTTCACAATGTCGACAGAGTTCGTTCTATTTTACAATTATATTTATAGAAAAAACAAATACAAAAATGTTGCTTTTGTTTCGAAGGTACTTGTTCGAAAGAACGACCTCTTTCGTCATCGTAAAACATGGAAAATATTTTAAGTTTCCGCGTAATTAATTCAAAAACAACACTGCTCGAAAGAGCTATCACTTGTTAGTAAACTGCAGCAATATTAATATATTATTTATTTATTTGATTTACAATTAAAGTTCTAAGCAACTAAGGCGTACTGTGGAGCTTTTGAACTCCTCGGTTAAGCTAGCTTTTAAATATGCTTGAGCCTTGTAGTGACTGAGAAAGATCTGACACCTTGGTGGAACGGAGAACTTGAATCCATGAAAAAGGACATAAGGAAGGCCTTAATCGGTACATGAGGGAGAGAGATTCAAACTCATGGGATGATTATAAGGATAAGAGAAAAGAGCTGTAGAGTACGATACATTTTCTGAAACGGAGTTCTTGAATATGAGTGATGCATCATAGAGCAATTACATTTCGGTTGCCTATAATCATAGAGGACGGATGGTGGTCGAACCATTAAGGAAGTGGTTTGCTTCGATAATAATAAAGGCCTTAAGCTCACGAGCACAGATCCAAGTTGTCGCGAAATTCTGGGAAGAAATATATCGGCGGCCGAAAATTACTCAAATTAATAAAGGCTTCATTACTCGTACCTAAATGTTGTGGATACGTAAACTTTACGTACACCTTCAACGTTTGTAAGTTACTAAAAATACGTAGATAAACGTTTCATATGGTTTCATAATAAATTTTTATTTTAAATTTACACAAAAAGTGAAAATCTATTCGATAATATTTAAAATGTTATAATCACGGAAAGTACTGCATTAAAATGTTTGTTGACAACATTGTTTATTAAGTAAAATAAAAGTATAAAACAGCTGGGACGTAAATACGTAAGGTCAAATTTATAAAAGAGTACTTATTTATACACAACTTAGGTAAGGAAAACGCAACGTTTAACGTAAGAGTATTTCTGCCTTATACCTTGTTCAGACATGAGCCTTAATTGCGCAATTGGAGATTTACGCAATTAAGGGCTTAATTGAGCTCAATTTTCCATACTAGCACTCAATTACTAATTAGTACATAATTGCGTCACTAATGCAATAAAATACGAAATGCAACCCTGTTGAACGTTGCTGAGAAGTATGTTCAGTGAAAAACTTGAGTTCACTGGCATGGATCAATATATATAGTAGCATTACTACAACAAAAAGAAAAATTTCATAGCAAATTGTTCGTTTGTTTCTTTTAGTCCTTTTCATTGTATCCAATAAAATAGCAAAATTTTTTAAAGCTCAATTTTTATCCATTTCTTCGGAACAAAAACAAAAATATGTTCACGTTTATAAAAAAATATGTTCAACTAAGAATTCAGGTTTGAACAGGTTATAAGGCAATACCATAGAAGAATTTTCAAAGTTTTACAGTAAAAGCTTAACAAAACATGACGGTTTAAAAATTTTGTATTTTTGTATGGTGGACTTGCCCTATAGCTAGAGAGCTATAGGGCAACTCCAAGCAGATATCGGCGAGTTTCGGTGAAAAGGAATTATTGTAGGAGTGTGTGCATATGCAAAAAGATAACATAAGGGAAAATGAGCCACGGCAAATTTTAAAACGTAAGTCGCAATTGGTCCGTATAATTAAAATTAATATATTTAATTGTTGGGAAAAAATCTAGTATTTGTTCCTGAAAGCTTATGAAAGCTAACGGTAAAACTTTTATCATTTATTTATAAATTGTATAAACTAAATAAGAATTAGAACTGTTTGCGCTGAAAACTGAAATTTCAGTTAAACAACTGCGTCATGGTATCATTGCTACTCGATATCAGCCTAACAATAAGTTATTTTACACTCTTTCCTTTGGCTGCTAACATATTAGCAGTTATTCATATTATGGTGGAAATGGTGTTATTTTGTGTATTGCTAAGACTTGGAATAGGAAGAAACATACAAAATATGATATGCTTAAATCATTTATTTTTATTGTTTTCGTATTTCCCAAAGTTAATATTTTCAACGACAATTTACAACCTACTAAATCAAAAATATATCGGAAAACTGTTTATTGCATTTTATTTGAAAAAAAGTTCACTCGCTTTGGCTTAATAAATCGATATTATTAATACAGCATTGTTAAGTCAAACGATATTGTCTGTCGGTCATTTTGACGTCCCTAAGCTTATTTCACCTCAATGCAATAATAGCGGCTGAAATGTAAAGATTTAAATCAGTTCAAATGCTCAAACTCATTGACAACGTTAATAACAATAATTACTATAATTTACAACACAAAAGTACAATTATTTTATAAAAGTCGATTGATGGATGTGGCTGGTATGCACTTTATTGCAACGTTTGTTGTTTGTTGCATATTCTTTTGAAAGTAGAGAAAAGAGGAAAAAAAACTTAAAAAAGAAAATAACTTTAAAATTGAACTCTGCCTGCTATGGCCATTACAAAAAAATCATTCCCATCGTAAACTACTATTCTTGTATTGTATTTTTTGTGGACCTACACTTTTGTATTGTTATTTAAGAAAATGTTGAGTCTGTCGTTTCTTTCTTCCTATTGAGCTGCAATGTTAAGATTGATGTGCGTCTACGGTTGAGTGGAGCACAATAATCATGGGCATGTTTTTGTTTTCATTTTGGTTTACACAATGATCCTTCCTGCCAGATATACCCAACTTTTCTTGGTTAACACACAGACAGACAATCAGTGAATTACCCTATTTCTCAGCCGTATTTGTAAAACTAAAAAAGAGTAAATGACTGACTGACTGGCTATGGAAAATAATGTTGCACCCTAGAATATATATTTTTGTTAAAAAAATGAAATAACAATATTTTAATTTAATTTATAACATTATGCAACTAATATATCTCTATCATATAGATTACGTTATTTTCATAGCTCGAATTCATAGCGAAGAAAAGGAAAAAATCGGATAATTTATGTATAAAAATTATATGTTATTGTAATTAATATTTTTTATTTAACTAATAGCGCGCTATTAACCCAAATTACATATTCAATAAACTGTTATGGTATTCCCACCAAACCGGTTACCGAAAAATTTTTGTCTGCTTTGACTCGATAGTGGAAGCCGCCCTAAGGCTACAAAGGGCAAATTAATTTACCAGTGAATTTATTTTTTGCGTTATAAACTAGACTCTGTGCCCATTTCACTTATGACAGCTTAATACTCAATAAATTAAAAGTCTATTATAAAGATTTAATTGAACAATAAACACGATATTATAAATTAAATTAAATGATTCGTAAATAAATTGGATATAATTATTTTATAATCAAATGTGCGAATGCTTTTGCAAAATCTTAAAATATTTTGCCTTGAAAAAAAAAATAGCTAAGGTCGTATTTTATATAAATGAAGTTTGATTAGAATTTTGGACTTAAGTCGCAATTGCGAAAATTCTTGATTGCCTGCCATTTGGCGTATGTTTTTATTCCACTTTGTGTGGCATCAACAACCTAAGCAGGATGTGGAGTAAAAGCATCCCCTTTGTATAAAGCTTCAGGTTAATTGAATTTATTTTTTTACTACCCATATTTGATATGCTCTGTAACCCTAATGTCAAAAAATAAAATAAACATTTGTATGTAAAAAGAATATGTATATTTTCATTCATATTCGCTCTATCGACTTTCATCATTTTAATTACTACTATCAGCACTCGCCTCGTCGTCGATTTTGTTTTGAAATTTATTTGCACCAAATCTTAATACTCTTAGTTTTGCAGTGCTGTAATTACGGTATATGTATACTTTAAATAGAGGTACACATCCCTGGGTAATTACACAGGATATTGCAAAATAGGCGTTATTCGTGATTAAGATTAACGTCAGCACCTAGCCGTGTGGCCCTTATCTGACAGTGTTCTTACCACCTGGTGAAATTTAATGTGTAGACCAGCACCCCAATTGCGTCATATGAATACAATAGTAGTACAACCTTTAAATGACATTGTCCCATCATCGCACAATATCGCGCAGTGCACAATATGAACGCTAATGAGTAGCAATTTATAGAACATAGAAGCCTGAACCCATGCCTTATCCTCTTGTTTAGGTTTGAGACTATCGAACTTCTTTTGTTGAGAGTGCAAAAGCACACTTGAACAACAATGCACCATCTGCATATATTAATCCAAACCACAGCCATCACGTGAACTCCCTAAGGGGACGACACCAACAAACGGACACATAGAGGGAGGCTCTCTGTGGGGCTACCGGTTACCGTGGTACCAGCCGTTTGGACATTGGTCGTGCCTCGAAAAGAATCCATAATAAAACAAACCTGTTCTTCTAGATTTATGCTCAAAGAACCCTGGCGTCTGCTGGCCCCAAATTTCCTGACAGCACTGCGTCAAGGTAACTACATAACTACAATGACAATTAGTGCCCCCGGGGGGACATTGCGTACTTTCAGTTCTTTTTCCCCTCTTTTTTTCTTGGAATCGAGATATTTTTGCAGCAAAAAGCACCTGATTGTCACAAAATTTTATTAAAATTCATCCAGTAGTTTTAACGTGATGCGAACACAGACAAACATTAAAAAAAAATTGTGTTTCGTATTTCACATCGATTTATATATGTACCAGAAACAAAATTTTCAGAAAATATTTCATGTTGTTTGTTATTTTATGTTGCAGCCTTCTAATGTTTTTTGAACAAATGAAAGTTATTCTAATGCTTTTTGAGGTTTTTTTCCCGAACATACTTTCTCAGAGTGGCCTACATCAAATTGAGAGAGTCCAGCTATTGTAGTTCCCCAGATAATAATTATATATACATCATATAATTATATGAATACTTAAAGGGCATCTTGAATGCCTTTTGTTTTTCGAAATAGATCGATTAAGTATGTTTACGAATTTATCGGCTTACCATTTGAACCACAAACAAATGTTTAACTCTGAGTGGACCAAGTGAATCGTTGTATTTGTTGAAATTCCTAATTCTGGTGCTCTCTATGACTTAAGTAGCGGTTTAATTGATCGAAATACAAATCGTACTTGCATAAAAATTCCCAGGCAAAGAAATTGAATAAATGATTTTGCCAAGTATAACTCATTATTCAAACATAAGACAATCGTTGGAGACGAAAATATTGTCTTAATGTATATAGATACCGAGGACTTTAGAACCAATTATTTACCTGGTTAAATATGTGCGTTAGTTCGTCGAATTAATGCAAACATACTCGTAATTAAAATTAAAAATTAATTCTTTTCATTGTTGAAGTCATACATTTTACGCGAAAATGTTAATCTTCGTAACTGATTTAATATATACGCGGGAATAACTTTTTTCGATAACAGCGGTTTGTAATCGGCTTGCAGGATAAATCTGCGAACAAAATGCACTTGTAAAAAACGAAATTTTCAGTTTAAAACTGGTATATTTTAAAAACTATTGCGCAACTTTAGGGGCCAATTGAATAAAATTTGTATTTAATTTGTGTTTTTACTCTGTGAAATTACATTGTTGCTTAAAATTGGAGTGGAATAGTTTCAAAGCAAAATCGAGCAAAATGTTGTCAGGACGCCCACGACATGGCGGGTACATGGAGGATACAGCTAGTTCAAAATAAAACACTTTTACATATTTAAATTCCTCTATTTTAAAAACGGAGATTATCGACGTATCAACAGGAAATTATGAGTAATGACCGAACCTTAAATCTTACATATATATTGTGCAATATAATCATAAACTTATTCTTCAAACACTTCATGGTCAGAATGTAGGGAATCAAATAAATAAGAAAAGGTTAATTTTTATTCGATTTTGCTTTTAAATTCTTTAATGTTTCTTATACTATTATTATCCTCAAATTGACTGACTTCAGTCATTTTTTCATATTGTATTGTCAGTTTTAACAGCAACAACAGCAACAACTTAACAATCCAACATAATATTGTTGGTGGGATTTTAGTTTCTGTAATTTTTCCGAATACTTTCATAGTTTGATGTTGCCTTCTCTTCCACACGTTATATTTTTTTCTACTTTACAATACTTTTGTTCAGTTTTGTTGTTTTTCTTTTCTTTTATTTTTTGTTGTGTTTTTTTTTTCTTTATTTTGGTTTACATTTGATCTTGATCACATTTCTGTTGTCTGTCTGACTGTGTTTGACCGACCACCAGTGCAATGGATAATTTTTACCTTGTTTATGCTGTAGTTGGAGTTGTCTTCAACATTGGTTACCCATTAAAGGCAACAAAATAACCAACCAGCCAGCTAGTCGGCCAAGCCATTTAGCCAAACTACTCCTGCAACAACAACAACATCAAATTATCATCCAAAAAAGGTATTCGAACCATTTTCATTCGAAAAACTTTTAAAAAAGTTGTTGCGCTTTTCGATGGAACGAATGTGTGTTTGCTTGTAAGAGGTCTCCATGTACGAATGTAAGTTAAAGATCCAAGACGTCTTGCTCGTCATCATCTTCAATTTCTACTACTGCTGCTGATCTTGCTGCTGCTGCATAAACGTTACATGCTCGTTTACAATCAAAATTGTTTTATGTTCAAATGAGAGAACGTTTGCGAGTAGTAACCTCAATTTTGTGATGTTTTCCAGCATTTATTATTTTATCTGAAGCTCATTGCTGTTGCATCCATTAAAATCGTGTAAGCGCGTGTAAAAGGGCTTTTTTGTTATTTACCGATTGAAATCATCATCATTATCAGCGTTTAGCAGAGTCATATTGTAAAGTAATCAAATCATAATAAATAAGGAAAACTTTCATAAATTATAAAAACCGATAAAATTTGTGATTTTAATCTTTAAACAAAAAATAAATTTCACAATAGTATACTTTGGATACTGAGCCTAGTTGTATTGCTAAATATTTTTTGAAAAATACCAGACTAAAAAAAATTACTTATGACCCCATGAATAATGTTCCTGGCTAACAGATGTTACTTAGGCCTAAGAAAGCAGTTAAGAAATAAAGCCCTCTATCCGCAGACAAAACTTATACCCTACAAGACGCCCATATTGCCCGTGTAATATATATATGATTGCAGCATTTGTTCTTTCGCAACCAGATGAAGGTATTTTCTTAAGATTTATGGACAGAATTGTGTTAGTGGGAGACACCGGCAAAAGTGCAAAGATTAATTTAACTTGGCATGTTGTGCGAATGAAGAAAGTGTTCCAACACGAAATATGTTCGAAATCGATTTCTAGGGAACTGGCAATAGGAAATGTCCGAAACTCCGCTGGAAAGACCAGTTTCAAAAGAATCTCTAAAAACTTGGTATAAGAAATTGGAAAAGTTTGGTTCAAGATCAAAGCAATTGAAAAAATATTTTACGCTCGTCAACTGGTCTAAATCGGTTCTAACCATAAAGTGAAATAAAAAGTAGAACCCACGCATTTTTATTATTAAATTTGAAAAAATAAAAACAGTATTCGTATATTCGATTAAATGGTTATAACAACTTGAACTTACATTTCTACAGCTAAATTTTTAGTGCCATTAGAAAAGCGCATTATACTAAATTAAAATTAACTTTAACGTTTAATGCAACGTTTAAAGGTCCTTTTCCAAAAAAAAGCTTTTAAAAGTAGCGAAAAAAGCAAAAATAGATGTTCATTGTTCTCAAGGATAATCCTATAGGGCCATTACGCGGATAATTGAGCGAAGTACCAAAACCTTCCGCGAATATTTAAAAGATATTGAAAACTATGGAAAGAATTACAAAGGGAAGAATTCCAACCGTTTTAACTCAAACCAAAAAAAAAAAATGTATTGAGAATTGCGTTAAACTCTTCTCTTTTAGCTCCAAAATTCAGGTCTATAGCTGCATGCCAGTCAATTATCTCAACGGTAAAAGAGCCATAGCAAGCTTTCAGTACCTGAAATTAAAAAAACTGAAAAAAACCGCTGCTGGGTAATATTTTTAAATCTCCTATAAAGTGTTACGAGACAATCGATTTAGAATTTCAAAGTGCAAAATCAGCCTTCCGTAATGCAAATTACATTTATGGACCATGGATTCTGCAACAAAATAATGCTCCAATTCAAAATGCTAGAATAGTAAAAAAAGTTTCAAACTAAAATATTCGTCATAATTATAGACCTGCATATTCTAGCAACCTAAGCATATTTGGTGTTAGCTTTCCCGCAATGTTTATAAAGGCGAAAGATAGTTTGAGGACAAGAAATCACTATTTCAACATATTAAGGACAACTTTAATAGAAGTTGTTAATTTTTTAATGTCTTATTTTTTAGTTAATTTTTTAACTAGAGCATAGTACTAAATACCCTGTGTAAATATCAAGTGTCAAATTTCTCAAGTGAGACTGCTGTAGGAGTCTTCCTTTATATTATATTCGGCGGCATCAGTTGGTGCATAGCATCGTACAACCGTAATGTTTCTCGCTCTCGTTCGGAGTCTTGCGGATATTATGCGGTCTGTGTGGGCTTTCCATTCTATGAGCGCTTTAGTTGCCTCCTTTGATAGCAATATACCCACCCCACTTTCTCTTCTTTGGTCAGTTCGTTTTCCAGAAAACAGTAACTTAAGACCATTTGGGGCAGAAAATTCTCCAGAGTCAGGCCATCTAACTTCTGCAATGCCCATTAGGAGTAAATTGTAAGTACAGAAGACTTTACATAATTATGCTAGCCTAGATATCAGACAAATAGCCTGCACGAGTTGCACGTACAAATACAATCTTAATTTGCTTAAATGTGAATGAATTTCTCTAATGCAACATTAAATTTCCTTCCTTAATGACCAGTCGGTTGAAGGCTTGTTTACACAGACCTTTAACTTCAAATAACCCCATGAAAAATAATCCAATTATGTTAAATCAGAGGACTAGTGCTGATCATGTGGCATTTAGCTTTGTCTTACTAAACCAAAATATCAACCTCATGTTATTGTCATCCAATTAAGGCAAAAATAACTATATTGCCATGTCGCCATGTCGACCACAATTATTTCGTTATCCTCGTTTTTGAATAAGTATGGTAAAAATGCTGGCTCAACAAAAAATCGCAGCATCTCGACTGAATACTGGTGTGAGTTTTCCTTATTCGATTTAAGTTATTAAAAATTTAAATTCTTTTTTGAACAATGTGTAGTATGGTGAAGTGAAAAAATGAAAAATATGTTACGAATGAAGGCATTTAAAACCCTGAACTTGAAAAAAACTTTATTGAAGTTGTTTTTATTGCTTGTTAATAGTTGGCAACTGCAAACATTTATCGTGTTTCCTTGATATTGTTGTTGTTCACTTCATTTGTTTGTTCGTTCGTCGGTCGGTCGGTCGGTTGGTTTGGTATTTTCTTTGTCGACCGACAACAAGTTTTCATTCTGAACTCACAATATTAGATTTCGTTAGATGTGTGTTTATTGTTTTCGCTATTACAGTTGCTTTTTATAACGACGATCAATCTCACGAAGTCTGCAAATAAGGTTAAAGTTGGTTAAAAAAATTGATTTTATTTTATTTTTTTTTTTCTAATTTTTCACTCCTTTTGTCTTCTTTATTGTATTTAGTTGTTGGTGCTTTTTCCATCATCTTTCTAGCTCTTTAGCTTTGACTGACAATGAAATGTCGGTCTATTAAATAATGATTTCGATCAGCGATCTACAATGTCTACGTAGATCTGTAAATAGTAAAATTTGTTTGCTTTTATTTTATAGCAAATATTTTCTGTTTTTAATTTAATTGGACATTTTAATGAGATTTTTTTATTCAGTATGTTTTTTGATTTTCTTAGTGTTGCAGTAAATGTTGGCGATCGATTTTGAACCAAATAAAACTTTAAAATCAACATTAGCGTTTAGGCGTTTTTCGATAACGATTTACATGATTTTTGATGTTGTTGAAAGGTTTGTTTAGCGACAACAAAAAATAACAAGTAAACACCAGCAACAACAAAATCGAAAACTTTACTCACAAAGATAATAAACTTGACAACAACAATAATTATAGATTTTAATTAAAGATTATGACAACTGAAATGCGTCTCTTATGTGGTTGTAAATCATGAAATTAAATAAATAAATTGACGAAAGTCAAAAATTATATCAAAATTATATTAAAAAAAAATAAGGAAATTAGATTTCAACTCTTCCTTATGGATTTTGCATACCAAAAATATTGTGGGAGACGTTTTGAGACAGGAAGAAATAAAAGCAATTAAAATGTGAATTTAGTGCTAATTGAAATCTGCTACTATTACGTTTAACTGCTTAAGTGTTCAAGAAATATAAATCTCTTGCACCCTTTTTGTTGTTATCTAAAATTACTGCTGTAATACATTAAGCAACTTTTGTCGCAGCAATCTTTTTCGTTTCTTCTTAAATATTGCATTTGTGTTTATATCGTGCAATTTTTATTGCAGCAATTTGTATGGATGTATACATTTTTTACCTTTTAAACTTCAAAATTAAAACTGCGAATGAGTGGACAAAAAGAATTTCAAGATTACATGCATATGTGTACCCTTTTTAATTCCTCTCTCCCCACTCGCCTTCTAATGTAGAATTGCAGCGACAAAAGTTTTATAATGTAACTCGGCACTTAGGAGTTCTCAATCGTCTGTTGTAAATGTTAGAGGTTTTTACCAAAAAGTATAAAGTGACAAATTCTATTGCCCTTAAAAATTTTATGCATTCGAGTGACCAACATGTTTATATCAGATTTGAATTGATTACGTGTTTGGTGAATTTCTAAAAATTTTATTAGACAAAAGTTAAGCTATACTTTCAGGACAGTATTTTTAAAAATAAATTAAATAGAATAGTTGTCGCCTACGACAATATAATTTCAGTTGAAAAGTATTGAGTAGTATCGAGTAATTAAAAGTAGTAGAAATATCCGTACTTTGTTTCAGAACTTTTTGTTTCTTCTCAGGTACATCATTGAGTCCCGGAATTAGTATAATACAAATTACATGGTAATTAAAATCATATTGATCCGTATAAGCCTTTTTTTATTCCTGCTGCAAAGGTTTTTAAAAATAAGAGTTAATTAATATTTTAATATTTTTTAGTATTACATTATTTATTTCCTTGAATAGCATGTGCACGGTGTATAAATACTATTATCGTATTTTTGTTTTTCAAAACTCCTTTGATACATTATGAATGATATCCAATGGAAGAAACCCTTAATGTAATAAATTGAAAGAAAAAGAAAATAATATTTTTTATATCACATCGTTTTTTGTAAAGAAATTTAGATTTGGCTTTCTTTCTAGACTGATTGAATTTCTTATTTAGTCTTTTAAGTTTAAAGCACAAGAATCTGAGTTTTTATTCAAAAAAAAAAAAAATTGAGAAAAATTTATTGATCAGCTAGCTAAGCACTACCGAATTGGCTATCTGGATATGCTACCCCCATAGTAGTCAATTTCGATTATTACTTCACGTAGTAAGAAATAATTCAAAATATAATTTTTTATTATTGTTATGACAAAAAACAAATCTATTTCGGAAGGCTATAATTCTGGTAGTAAAACAAATACATATTATTTTTATAATTCTGAGATTTTTATGAACAATAACGTACGGGTATATCTAAAAATTAAATTTTTCACGAGATCCGAAAGTAATTTGAAATTAGAATCTAAGTATAAACTTTCCGAAATTTTTTAATAAAATACAAATATTTTATAATATTTTAAAACAATGCTACTGTATCAAAAAAAGAGATCAATTAGTCGAATTTAATTAGTAACATCTTAATCATTTCTAAGTCCTTTTATTCTCTCTACCTACTCGATAGGGTTGAAGAAATATTTTTAACAATTTATGTAATCAATTTGAATGAAAAATTTAACAAATTTATTTTAGACACTACCATACAGTAATACATTTTCTGATCAGCTACAACCTCTTTCAGCATTCTTCGTATCTATATTATTCTTTGTGAGTAGTTATCTTAGGTATAATAAAATAGTAACTCATTTCCGTCTGTCTGTCTGCTTTTCGTTTGAGTTCGCATCACGTAAAAACTACTAGATGGATTTTAACAAAATTTTGTAAGGAGGTACCTTAGTATCCTGATCCCAATATAGGATACTTTTTTTGAGCAAAAATATCTTATTTCCAAGAGAAAGGGGAGAAAAAGCGGTGAAAACGCAATTTCCGGTTTAAAGGTACTGAAATTTTCGGTTTAAAACTGGGATATTTTTAACACGGTTATATTTTTAACACACCTTTTTATTTTTGAAAGTGGGATATTTTAAAAACTATTGCGCAACAAATAAAATTTGTATTTGTATTATTACTTTGTGCAATTACATTGTTATTAAAATATTTTAAACACATCTTACAGACGTTTACAATAATTTTTAGAATTTTCGAATTTTTTTTATAAGTTTTAGAATTTTAGCCAGGGATGGGTATCTTTATATAAAGTAAATACCTAAACCAATAAACAATCAGGACATGGTGAGCACAGCAAATAGAAAATAAACGAACTTAAGTTTGTATATTTTCTCATTTTCATTTGTATAAAAATACTTTGTTAAACATGGAATGATTTGTTAGAACTGCAAGCTATTGGAATATTATAGAAGTTAAGTTGTTTTTAACCTAAATTAAATCAAATTGCTTTTTATTTCTAAATTTAATTCCACATAATGTTTAATTTGGCTGAATTTGCTAATCATTTTTCTTTTTGCTGTCAATTCAAAAAAAAAAAAAAACTGGATAAAAAAGTAAATCAAAAAATAAAAACTTTTTTTTTAAGTCGAGAATCTTCTAAACTCTAATGAAATGCAGTACACAACTAGACAAAAGAAAATTGTTACATGTTAATTTTTTGTATACACCTGGTTCTCTTTTTTGATGCAATGTGGCGACAATTGTTAAGTGCCCAATCATACTTCCTTAACCATCTGAAGTGTAACTGAAACTGAAACTTTAGATTTATAGCCGTTTTACTGCATTTTTGTACATTTCATGACACCTTTTTCAAAATAGTGTATCTGAAATTTCAAAAGTAGCAGAGATGAAACCTTTAGGTGTCGACAGCTAAAAAGCCCTTACTTAAAAATAATTTAATAAAAAAGCATTTAAAAAATTTTTAATTTAAAAATGAGAAAGTCTATATTAAATCATTGGGCACGTCCATAAGACGTAACTGTTGCGCAACGGTTGAGTATTTGTCTTAGAAACGTTTTGTTGACTCAACAGTTGGGTATTTTTTGTATCATAAAATATTTTAGCTTAAATCATATCGAAAAATACGTAGTATTTAAAGTGCATAATAACAAACTGCTTTCAGATTTTTTCTATCTCGTGGAGATTTTTTATATCGCATACTCGAGTATGGTTCATCGGATTTGAATAAGAGGAATTCTAGAACATACAGAAAATTAACTTTAGATATTTGATTACAATTTTTTATCTGTTCAAAATTTTTAGAATTAGTCAATAATTAGTGGCAAAAAATTAACATTAATCATGCAAAATAAAAAAATGGTTGTTTCTAAAAAGTGATGGCAAAAAACCTTCCAATTATAGAAGGACAGTAAGGGAAAATAAAAACTTAGTTTGTTTGTCGGTGTTTTGTTGAAGATTCAATATTCTGTAATATTCCATAACATATACACTTCTCATTGTGTTTTGTAGAGTTTTATAACTAATAGAGTATTTTTGGCTTCTCTAAAATTAGGAAAAAGGTTTCCTGATGATCTGGCCAACCAGTGAAATATATAGCATAATGTTAAATAATTAATATTTAAATTCCTAAAAATTTTATAAAAAATTAAAAAGTTTTGTTGTTATTCATAAAGGCAAATATATAACGAATGAAATAGGCCATATCTCATTAAAATTCAAGGAAAAATCTTGCTTATATTCTCAATTACGTGGACTATAGGTCTCGATTAAGCCACAATCACAGGGAAAGAAAAACCATGTTTATATTATGGCCACAAGAACTACATTAAGTAACAACATTTGGTTGCAATGAACAAACAAGTTGCTTTTTAACATTACTTTGGTCGATACGATAAAAAAGATTTGGTTAGAATTTCATCATTAAATAGTTACTACATATAATTTTTGCTTAATTTCAAACCACAAACAAAGTTTTATAAAACTTCCAAAATAATATATTATTTTTAATCATAATATTACACAAAATATGTTAAATATATACGTACGTAACCAAAGAGTAACTAAAAGTAAAAACTATTTGTTTGTAGTCATTAGATTTTCTGGTTTGCGCTTTTTCAAAAAAATATTAACAAAGTTGTAAACAATTGTTGTGTGAATATTAATTAAGTGTGTGAATATAATATAAAATAAGTTATAATTTATTTTTGCTAATATCTTTATTAAAAAATGGTCATGTATTTTATATGAAATCGGTAATAAATAATATTATAAATAATTGTGTAATTTATCCCATATGTTATTATATATTTTTTTAACCATATTATAATCATTTATTTTAACCAAATACTGTTTGTATTTGATCACAATATAATAAATGTTTCTTATTTTACATACATATTTTATTATAATATAGTTATATTTGAAATTTTTTTTAGTAATTTTAACAATGTCAATAACAGGGTTGACAATAATATGGTTCTAAGAAAACAATATTGTTATTATGTTTAATAATAACATGGTTTGCCTATAAACATATAATTTAATCATAATATGTTGCTTAGATTATGGTTACCTCAACCATGCTTTTTCTTTGCGTGCACTCAATGCAGAAGACATTTTTATGATTCGGTAGGTCATGTGCGTCATGTGAAAATTTTGTTTATTCAAATCAAACAATCCTTTGTCGAGTTATGGTAGAAGAAAAAAGTTTTTGCACCAATTAAAGGTTTTAATTAGTTTTAAATTAAAGTTCAGTTAATTTTTTAATTGATTCAAATAATTATTTATTTAAAACAAATAAAAAATCCTAATTAAACAATCAATTGAATCCATTAATTATTTAATTAAAATTCAATCTGAAGCCAATTAAAACCTTTAATTGGTGAAAACATTTTTTCTGTGTATGGTGATATATAGTAATGTGAATGCTTGGTAAAGGACTTATATTTGCTACTAATCTTAGAATCGGATTATCATGTCGCACGTTTAATCCTTCCTATTTATTTAAGTTTTTAAGGAGAACATCTCTGCAGAACAGTATTATTGCAGACACCATTTATAAAACAGGTCTTAAGGCCTTCGAAGGTTAATATAAAGTTAGAAAATTTTTCAGTCGGGATATACATTATTTTTATAAAGATTTTTTAGCAAAATAAAACTAAAACAATATTTTAATGGCATGGGAATGCTGAGATGTTTTTCTTTCGTTTGATGAAAATTAGCTTATCTGAAGAGTCCATGAATGCTGTACATCCTTTCTTTTACATCCCTTTTCTTACTAACTATCAATGTCGTGCACATGTTTGTGTTTATAATTGAAGCAAGTAACTCTTCTTCCGTTGCAACTTTTTTATTACTCCTATTGCAAATAATAAAATATGAAAAGTTTAGCGCCTTTAAGTAATAAAAATGTTTAAAGTTTTTACAAAAATATAAAATAAATCATTAAATTATAGAGTGTTAATTGTTCAAAAATTGTTGTTGTTATGGTTAAGTACATCCTCTCATCCACACTCTTTATGTTTGTTAAACTTTTGTTACTGGGTACGAGTATCAATCGTATCAATATTATTTTAACCAAAACTCTTTTCTTTACTTTCGGATGATGCGTTCTTTACGCATGACGTGCGTTGTACAGACGAGAAAATTCCTTCGCTAAAATATTTTATCTTTTTTTCTTTCTTGTTACCCTGAGATAAATAACCATATTAGTCATAAATATTAAGAATGTCAGTAAGGTAGTAATTACATTTAAAGAAATATTGATACTTAACTTTCGTTACATTTAACAACAGAGGTTTTTCACATCTTTTCATAAGTTTTGTTGTTGTTGTAAATATGTTTCAAATATGAACTGTTTTAATGTTCACTGGTTTGCAGTGTGTTTTAAGATTAGCCGCGCTAAATACACTCGACATAAAATCGCCGGTGAACAATAAAAAATACAAAAACAGGCTGAAAGTCTTGGTCAGCTCAAATCTATGACTGAAAGCAGTTTTCATTCAGAAATTTAAAATTTTTATAAATTTTAGTTTTTCTTCAATTAATTCCTCAGTTAATAATTAAATAAAATATAAATTTTATAAAAAACAATTTGATAGTCAGGGTTAGTAAAAATTATTCACTAAAAGAAAGAACAACTCAAGGTTGATTTACCTTACTAGGTAGTGGTGTCTCTACAACAAATACAACAATTCAAGAACTACATGGCATTTAATTGTTGCTTTGTAGTTCGAAATGTCAAAAACATAGAGGAGAATTAAGAAGGCGTGTTTGGATTTTTTATTTGTTTTATTACTTTCTCCCCTCTGCATTATAAAATTTCTAAGCACATACAACTTTTTATATGTCGACTTACTAATTCAGATGGTCGGAGGAACGTACCTAGTAAGATAAATCTACCTTGAAACAACTCGTTTTAATTATTAAACAATATTTTTAAATTAATAAAATATTGGATTTTATAGCAAAAAAATCTTAAGCGATCGATGTCACGACTGCATTTCACACAACGTGTGTTCCTTCAGTATGGATTTTAGACTAGATTTATTTTTGGACCATGCTTTTTTTAATAATGAAATGATAGCGAAGTTTCTTCCATCTAAGTTGGATAATATGGCTGTGGTCTCCATTTAGTTTCAATTCAAAGCAATAAAATTTTTGTAATCAGAATTGGGCCCCTGAAACCTTTTTTCATCATGGGATTTATTTTTATGAGGTTATTTAAAGTTAAAGTTCAATCCCTAACCATCGTTCAACGAAATTCCGCTACATTTATGCAAAATTTTCATGGAAAACAAAAAGTGCCAGTTATAAGTGCCACGTTTTCAACGTGGCAATTATAACATGATGAATCGATTGTTAAGTAATATTGACTGGCATAACGTGTTATTAATCTCAAATTGCACTCCATTAAACATTGAAATGATGATTACTACCTTTTACAAATCTGTTTATTCTTTAATGGAAAAATGCGTACCTAAACGAACTGTCTTCAAATGCTCTGGCCCCCCCCCGTGAAGATCTAAACATCTATCAAGTCTAAAAAATAAAAAGAATAAACTCTACAAAAAATACAGAAACTCTAATTCTACTGCTGATTACGCAAGGTACTCTATTTGTCGCGCTGAGTATAATTTGTTAAATACCACTCTGTATAAAAATTATATCATCAGAATGAAATCAAATTTTAAAAACAATCCTAAATCGTTCTTTAATTTTGTAAACTCCAAACGTAAATCTAATGAGTATCCGCCTGTAATAAAATATGGAAATTGTGAATCTGATGATGACGCTCTTATCGCCAATATGTTTGCGGATTTTTTTGCTACAACGTACTCTGATGCTATATATGATGACACCAGTACTTATCCTTTTGAAATTTCTTCAAACCTATCAATAGACTTTCGAGAAATTGATTCTGCTGAGATAGAGTTTGGATTAAGAAGACTTAAAATAACTTTTAACCATGGACCGGATGGTATACCCAACTGTTTACTGAGGTACTGTGCAGCTAATTTGCCGAAACCTTTATCTTTCATCTTCAACTCATCTATCAGATGTGGCTATGTTCCTAGTCAATGGAAAAGCTCATATATCATTCCTTTATTCAAATCTGGCAGTAAGTCACATGCAAAATACTATAGAGGTATTGCAAAACTAAGTTCGATAGCAAAGCTTCTTGAAAAATTCATCTGCAACTTTCTAAGCCACAACATATCGCATTTAATATCGCCGCATCAACATGGGCTTAGAAAAGGATGCTCAACCATTACCAACCTGTTAAATTTAACGACGTTAGTCAATAAAGGATTCGTGAAAAATCAACAAACTGATGCCATTTATACGGATTTCAGCAAAGCTTTCGACAAAGTCAATCACAAACTTCTCCTTAATAAGCTATATATGCAGGGATTTTCTGCAAATAGTCTAAATTGGATTAAATCTTATCTAAATGATAGAAAACAAAATGTACTTTTCAAAAACCACATATCTTAACCTATAAATGTTTGTTCTGGAGTACCGCAAGTCAGCCATCTTGGTCCAATCCTGTTCTCTTTGTTTATAAATGATCTGCCAAATGTTATAAAATATTGCAACATACTTATGTTTGCTGATGATGTAAAAATTTTTCTTACATACAAAAAAAATTCGGATCATTTTTACCTACAACATGATATTGATAACTTTTATACTTGGTGCAATGTAAACCTAATGGTACTAAACTCTAACAAATGCAAGCACATGAGATTTAACAGGGGCAACTTCGTCAGTGTCAACTTTTTGTTGGGCAAACAACCTTTGGAATTAGTTTGTTCCATCCTGGATTTGGGTATAATGCTTGACGTTAAGCTTAGTTTTATTCCACACATTAATATGATGGTCAATAAGGCGAGAGGCGTTCTTGCTTTTGTTAAAAGATGGACAAAGGAATTTATCGATCCATATGTAACTAAGCTTTTGTACACATCCCACAATGGTTTTTTTTTTCATTTTTTTTGGCATAAAGTCAATTTTTTTTGTTAAGTATTTTATAATTTTGTTGATTTTTAATTTTTAAACACCCTAGTTAGATAAAAAAAAATTAACTTTAACATATGGGGCAACACAGTTCTGTTTGCGCGCTGTTAAAGTCAGCTGATTATGTATAATACGTTTTGTTTCAAATTTTGGCTTGAAAAATTTAAAATTTTAATTGTTTGTTTTGGCGAAAGTTTACACAAAATTGAAAAGGATTAATATGGAAAGCAATTGTCCAGGTATGTAAAAATATAGTTTACCAATGTTTGTGTCGTTGTTATGTATTTTTGTCCAATTATACCGTGTTTTGTTTATGTTTATATTTAAAATGAGCTTAACAAGTGTAGTTGTGTTTCGTGGATCAGTACTTTTACATGGCAAAACGTTGCAAAAAGTTGTAACTGAGAAGTTATTAACCAAATTGTGCAGATTAATAAGAAACTAATCCTTTTTGTCCGAATCCACACGTTTTTGAAAAAATCAAATTTTTCTAGTACAATATGTGTTTAGTCGTGCTGACCTGGTTGACATTTGGAGCAACACCAATCGCTCAGGAGACGCTATGCAAAAGCACATATTGGAAAGCATTGCACAAAAACATTTAAATAACGAGAACATTAAGTCAACAAATGAAAAAGTGAAAGCCTTCGTTAATTATATAAATAAACACTTGCCGAAGTGTAATTCAACTCTAGAAAGATTTAAGGGAAAGCACTCAAAATGGCTTGCCAAAAGCATATTAATAGAAATCACTGGTCATTATGCGTTAGCAAATAAAGTGGGTCGCCCAAAATGTGATTACGAAAGCGCTGGTCCGCGGAACTTTCAGAGGAGAATAACAACTTATCTCCCTTACTCATACATGCTGCCACAGTTTCAGCTAAAAAATCAAATGAAAAAGATTTGGCTGTTGTTTTGAAAGCAGCTGGGAGTTGTGAGAGTATTAATGAAATAAAAAAGAAGCTTTTTGCGGATGAGCCCAAAAAAATGTCAGCTGACAGTGCACTTGCATTTATATTGGAAAATGGATTCACAAAAAGTCAGTATATAAATATACAATGAAATTCAAAAATTTACGGATGTGATATATACCCGGCATATCCGGCCGTTCTTAAATCTAAATTAAAACTCAGGCCAAAAGGAATTGAATATTATGAAAATAAGGCACATGTATCATTACAAAATCTTTTGGATCATACATCTTTCCGCATTCTCGAAATGCAGCACGAGGTCCTAGAAACACTTCCCAACGTGGTACATTGCAAGTTACTCTTCAGCTATGGATATGATGGTTCGTCCGGCCAGAGTTTGTACAAACAACGTTTCCAGATCCACGATAGTCCTTCAATTGACAGTTCACTGTTCGTTACTACGATTGTCCCTTTGAAATTGATAAATGAGACGCAACAAATTATTTGGCTCAATAAGACTCCGCAATCTGTTAGATTTTGCCGACCAGTGAAGATTGAATTCCTTAAGGAAACTACCGCCCTCATATTAGCTGAAAAGGAAAATTTTGATGCCCAGATTCGCAGCATGCAAATATATTTGTATAAATTTAAAGACAAATGTATATATGTGGAATATACTGGACACATGACACTAATAGATGGGAAAGTCCTAAACATATTGTCAGGAACCAACTCTTGTCAGTCTTGCTCTATCTCCGGAAACGTCAAAAACCTAGTTGCATGTCGGCCAGAGCGGCTATAAGACAGCTATATGAAATAGTGCCCCAAATCATATGAAACTTGGTAAGTCATCTTGGGAGCATAAAAAATGTATTCAATAGCTTTAAAATTAGAGTTTATGCCAAAAAAAAATTAAAAAAAACCATTGTGCATCCTTAGTTAGACCTATTCTTGAATATGGCTCAGTTGTTTGGGATCCGTTGTATAATGTTCATAGTGATCATATTGAGTCTATTC
Organism: Phasia obesa; assembly: GCA_949628195.1. Classification (NCBI taxonomy): domain Eukaryota; kingdom Metazoa; phylum Arthropoda; class Insecta; order Diptera; family Tachinidae; genus Phasia; species Phasia obesa. The sequence goes on along the minus strand of OX451219.1, from coordinate 78,575,530 downwards.
AAAAACAGTTTTTGCTATTTAGCCTACGAAGCTTAAGATGGAATCCAACATTAAATTCGCCTCCTTATCATCAAAGATTATCGCTAATTAAGTTGCCTTCTCTTAAAAGCCGAAGGACTATGCTAAGCGTTACGTTTCTGTTAAGTATTCTTAATGGCGATATACACTCTGAATTCATACTAAGAAGTATATCATTTAATGTTCCACATCGGCCGACACGTTACTTTCAACCTCTGGAAATTAAATGTTTTCGTATGAACTATGCTTATGCTGATCCACTGAGAAGAATATGTGCCAATTTTAATGAACTGTATCGATTTATTCATTACTCTTTAAGCTTAAATGTTATAAAGCGCAATATTATAATTTTCCTTAATTGTTAAATATTTTTCTTTTGTCTTTGAAAATTATTATTACAAATAATTATTAAATTTGTTGCTAAAGTCTGTATGAAATTATTATGTAGACTTTTATATATTTAAATAAAAAAAAAAAAAAATCTGGGAAGACCATTTGTAATTTTATACATTAAAGAATACAATAAAGATTTGTTTTCAGTTTATTTCTAATTTAGTGTAAATTTTGGGATACCATCTGTCTATCTGCCGAAGAAACAAAAATTTGATAAACATTTCAAAATATTAAAAATGTTATGATTTTCCCCAAATGTGGTTGCGCAAAGAAGACAGACAGCTGGATAATATTTCGTTTAATCACAAATGTTGTTGCAGCTTACACGGCTATGTAAGGTGGTATAAAGATTTTACGTCCTAAACTTTATACTAAATCTAGAATGAAGCATTTCACTAGACAAAGAGATAGAATTAGCTTTGTGTTTTAACACTCAGAGTCCAATGATTATTATGCCGACGAAGAAACCAGCCGCTTTATGCTGAAAAGTTTGTCTTGTTCAGATGAAATTACGCGATTGTTGTTAAGAAATTATTACAAACTTGTTTAAGGTGAAAAGACCAAAGCTTTCAATGTAACGCCTATAACGCCGAATTCCGCATTAACCTCCTGCACAAACATGGTACTTGCTTGTAACTTTTTTTTTACCCGCGCTAGCTAAAGTCGGTAACACCTTTCGGGTTTCATAATATTAAAAAACGTTGCATTTCTTGTTGCATTAAATTAAAATTATGTACAGCGACATTATGATCAATGCTTAAAATATTGCTGCAAAAATTTAACATAAAAATGCTTCATTATGGAGGTCAAAAAGAATAATGATTATAACTTAGTGTTTGCAGATCTTTTTAAGAACTGCTAAATCCAAAGTAATGTCATAATATAAATTTGACATGAAGTGTGACAGATTGGAATTAGTGGACAATAAACAATAGAGCGGTTTACACGATACACACCTGAAGAATGTGGAATTATAAATCCAATATCCGGGCCAATCGCTATTTTGCTGATTTTGTCCTTTGAAGTCTTAGGCATAGAAATAGAAATCGCCAACTTTTCAGATGTTTTCTGTCCATTAATTCTAAATGGCTTAAACCGAGCAGAAATGTGCATTAAGTTTTCTTTAGTGAAATGCTTTGGTCATGTAACCGATAACATTTTTTCAACTAAATCCCATTATTATAACTTACCAATAGCTAAAGCTAAATTTTGTCTGAGAGATAAGTAGTAAGAAGACATTAATTTATTATTTTGTCAATTTAATTAAATTTCTTATACTCTTGCAGTTAATGTTAAATGTTAAATACTTGCAAAGCTACTGCATATTTAAATAAAAGAAATTATTTAGAAGTCAGAAAATCATGAGGACTAAAGATCAAATAACTGTCATAACTTTTGTGAGCGTACACACAAAATATTTACCAATTTCAATGGACCAGTACGTTCAATGGCAATTTACACCACAGCGGTGGGTAGTCGACGACAACAAATACAACTTTCAACTTACCAAGCAACCGTTCAAACCAAACGAACTCACGTCCATACATGTGTATTTACAAGCGTCGTGTGGTTTTAGCGAGTTATTGGCACACGCTTGTGATCAATGCTTGTTTAATGCAGTTTACTCTTTCCGTTTCTATTATGCAGCATTTACCTTATAGGTTATGGCATGTAATATGGAATGGTTACATACTGGTGGTGGTCGGTCACCACCACCAATGTGTACAACAAGTATGTACGCCTTCGCTTTAGTAAAATAATACAAAGCGCAGAAACAAATTCAAGTATTCTTTACATATATTTTTATGAGCTTTTAAATGATTGCTGCATGGGCAATAAATGAGGTTGGCCCGACTAGATAAATAAATAGTTGGCTGGTTAGTTGGGTTATTGTTTTAATAACATGAATATGTTAATCTTGTTTCATATTTTTTTTTATCTATTTTCGGTTTGTCAGATATGATAATCATATCTCTTGACTCAATTGTTGCACATGCAAACGAACAAACCACTTGCAAAATTATTATGGGAAGCACTAAAAATATGATTTTATTTTATTTGATTTAATTTTAGTGCGTCTAAGTTAAGAATTTCGTTTTACGACTACGTATTTTTAAGTGACTTGTTTGTACATACGAGTGTAGTGAAATTGAAATGTTTTTATTTTTTGTTATTTGCCTTGGGGAAATAACTAAGTTTAGTAACATGTAAAAATACTCCAGTTAACAAAAATATTTTAAGTCTCCAGTAAAGGAAACGAATTAATTAATATTTGTATTAAAACTTTCATAGGTCAGGTAGGGCCTTGTTTGATTATTTGTTGTATGTGAAAGTTCTATAATTTTTAATTATTAATAAATATTATTATTTGATTTATTAATGATTCGATATTAAAAATTGTGTCTTTTAATAAAAAGGGACCGAAGTCGTGTAATAGTATCAAAGGGATTAGATCCGTATTTTCTAATCATAGTAATTATTATTAATATTATTATGATAATTTAATTTAACCATATAATGTTTATGTTGATAATGAATTGTTAAAGTAAGGCTTAAGTTTGTTTATTCTCTCTAACCAATAATAGAGCTGAAAGAATATTTTTTACAAATTATGTGAATGATTTAAGAAAAAAATGGGAGCAATTTTAATTTGGTAGTAATATAATTCAATTTATTAATAATGTGGCTATATTTCATTATAATATAGTCATACTTAGACATACTTATGGTTATATTTTGCCATATCATTATAGAGTTAGATAATGACCATCACAATATTATTATTGAATATTTAAATTTTAATTATTCGAACTATATTTATTAACTTACAAATAAATTTTTAAAGTTAGACTTAGGTTCGTTATATTCTTTCTAAGTTGAAAGAATATTACTTACAAATTAAGTGATTAATAGAGATTTTGGAGAAAATATAAAAAAAAATTATAACCTATTCCGATTATAAATAAAACTGATAAATATTAAGAAATGTTTTCATTTGGTTCAACCATGCCATAATTGCTTTAATGTGAAATATTTTTTATATCGAAAAATCATTCTTTTTGTTTTTAATGCCATTTTACCTCGTGAGTACTTTCCCACAGAGTGGAAGGTGTCCTTGATTACCATGATTCGTAAACCAGGAAAAGAACACACCAAGGTAGAATAACACGACCTATAAGCTTATTATCTATTCTATTCGAAAACATAGTACGATCGAACAAACTCACAGGTTAGTTAATATTATTAAGAAGACATTTGAAGAGAGAAAATACTGCCCTGCGCTTTTTATCGACGTTTCGCAAGCATTCGATAAGGTATGGCATGAAGGCCTAATATATAAGCTAAAATTGAATTTGCCCGTAAACCTATATAAGCTGCTAGTTATTTTTTAAACGAACGAAAATTTATGGTGAAAGAAGGAGATTTTTTGAGCTCAACCCAGCTAATCGACGCCGGAGTTCCCCAAGGTAGAATATTGGGGCCCTTTTTATACTTTTTTCACACATAGACATTTGCTGACGACACAGCTTTGAGCATTCACGAAAGACCCGAAGTAGCATCACGATATTTGCAAGACCACATATTCATTTTAGAAAAATGGTTGAAGAAATGGAGAATAAAGGTGAATGAACAAAAATGTACTCATATAACTTTTACACTACGTAGGGAATCGTGCTCTCTTCGAATAAATAACCAAACGATACCATAGCTTTCAGACGTGAAATATCACTCGATTGCAAACTTTTATTATACGAGAGCACTGTCTCAGCTAGCAATGTAGCAAATATACAAAGGCGTCAAAATAAGATTCTACGTATGATAACATCTGCTCCTTGGTATATAAAAAACTCGAACATCCATAAAGATCTAAACGTGCCATCTGTTAAAGCAGAAATAGCGAAACTAGCCATACGGTAAAGAAGCTTGAAACTCATCCGAATCCACTGGCCCCTAACATACTAAATGAACCTGGTTACATTCCACTAAGTAGGAGGGACTCTGCTTCTCTTATCCGTACATCAGAGGGATGACCTGTAAATAACAGTAACCGTGAAATATAAATTTTTTTTGTCTAGCACTGGTTAGATTTAACAAGTATATTTATTTTTTAGACTTAAGAAATGAGTAATTACTGATAGTTCAAATATATTGAAAATACAATAAATAAAAAATTAAAAAAAAGCTGATATTAAATTCAGCCAGCAAAACTTTTCGCGGTTTAGAATATTTATTAGATAATGTTAGTAGCCAGTCAGTATTTTTATATTTATATTATTATGATGCACATACTCGGTCACACAATATCATGTATCACCCTGAGAGTACTTTTCTCGAGATCAGTGAGTGATGGTTTCCATATAGTTATTTGTTGTAATAATAGCACAGTCTATGCTGCACTAAATTTGATTACGGTTTTAAAACTTAAAATATGTTATTTTGTTTCGCGGAATTGTTTGATATTGATTGATAGTCGACATAGTCGATGCGAAAAAATAACAACAATTTTCGTATTACCTTGTACAATTTATATAACAACAGAGCAGTACGTTCTCTTCAGCAATTAACAGTTAAAAACCGCACACAAACGAACATTATTCAACGAAAACTGATACGAAATCACAGAAAGTTCATTTCCGTAATTAAACTTAATTTAAATTTAAACGGAAGTCCCTTTAGCCAAACCCAAACAATAAAAGCATTTTAAGCATTTTTTTTTTTTTGTTGTTTGTTTGTTTGTGAAAAAGACAAAAAGTGAGTACATGAAGTTCAACAATCAGGTAACACGTGTTGAATGTCAGTCGTTGTGTCATTCATTGTCAGTAAAAATGCACAGGGGTGAGAATGCAAGATACTCACTCGAAGCATACAATTGCTCCAATTGAGTTATAAAAAAACAAACACACATTAACACGGGAGGGAAATCATGGCCAAACAATGGGCACAAATAAACTGCCAAACTGCTTGTTTAACAATAAAAAGAACTGTAAAAAAATAAAAAATGATGTTGACAGCGAGTTAAATAAATAAATAAAAAACAAACAAATTTATTTACGTAAATATAAATTAAAGCAACTATGGTTGGCTTAACGCCATTATTTATAATTGTATTTTTTTATGATGATTATGATTTAATAATTGCATGATCACATAAGAGTTTATTTAGCTAGAAGCTTGATTTGGCTTAAACAAAGACTCGTTAGAAAAGCCAATTAGCAGACTTCATATTTAATTACTTATGCACAGGTATACTAAAGAAACAACAATCTACAGTAAGCCAAACGCTGAAGAAATAAATTCAGAAAATCTAAACAATTATACATACATATGTGTGATCTTTATTTTGATTATGTGTGTAGGTTTTCCCTTTTTTATAAATTACGGCCTTAAAAACAAGAAGTAAGAAAGTATAGTAGCCTCGGGGGACTAGTAGGTAGTTTTCTAATTAATCAGTCCGGGGTTGTGGGTTTGTTTCCCACCAAAGACTCTGGAATTTTTCACTACAAATTGAGGGGAAGACCAAGAAGGAGCTTGGATATAATATGGGTGCCTAGAAATGGTTTACTGCGTTAGTGCTAGGTCATGGAATCTCAAGTATTATCCGGCCAAGTTAAGAATCGAGGTAAAACTGGAAAACGCTAACATAGAAAGGCTTTGGACCACGGGCAGACACATATTATATGGAGCTGGTGTGGAGACCTTACTTAGCCTTAAGCAAATGTTAGCAATTACCATAGACTCTTTGATGAAGATCAATGTCCACATGCCGGGCCGCCCGGAGGTTAGTAGGCGCTCGGGTCTGATCTGGCCCCCTACACATTTAATGGGTCTAAATAAACTTATATTTCTCATATAATTTATTTTTTTGATTTTATACTTATATTTACAAAAGGGTTACATATTTTGTGGTAAAAAAAAATATAAGAGAAAAAATTATTTTTTAAATTATAATTCGAACCAGGAAGTCAAGGAATGTAAATAAAAAAATTTCAATGAAATCTGGAATGGTAAACATTAATGCTTCCCCATTTTCTGCACAATTTTGGGTAATTTTTGGATAATAGTTATCAGCCTTTAAAGGCAAGGGCCCTTTAAAAATTAACTCGTTCTTTTCGTTTTTATTTTTGAATTCTGGCCAAGAGGATGGATCCGAATGTATCAAGCCAACAGTTTTAGGAGAAGAAATTAATATCGTTTTGTCAGCTTCATTCTCATTAATATCTTCGTCCTTAGAATCTGAATCTGGTATTACTAGTATTTCAACTTCATTATGTTGAGAAGAAAATGAAATTATATATCTTGTATTTACTCCTGCACTTTATACATTAGAACTTGTTATATATTAATTATAGTAATCTATGAGTTTATATGTTGTAAAGAATATATGTACAATATTTTCAATTTAGTTTATTAAATAAATTCATCACAACAGGTTATGGGCGTAATGTCACGGTGAAAAATATTTTCAGAATAATTGAAAAATTTGAAAAGTAAATTTTGTGAAATCGATTTTGTTTTTTGTAAATATTTCGTGTGTGATAAAAAAAAGAAGCAGTTATGGCCCACCTCCCTGGAGCTTTTTCAATAGATAGATTGCGAGGAAGGGATTGCGTGTTTGATCATTAAAGGATGCTGGAATGTTGTCGAGAACGGTGTAGTTGCGGATAGTGACATATCTATAAATGAAAAGGCATTAGCAGAATTAATACTGATGCTTCATCCAAACAATTATGGACACATTGCTAGCGCAACAACTGCAAAAGAAGCCTGGGATGCATTGATAAATGCTTATGAAGACAATGGACTTACAAGGAAAGTAGAATTACTGAAATGTTTGGTGAATCTAAAGATGCAAAATTACAATTCGGTACAAGAATATGTAAATGAATTAGTAATTATTGCAATAAAAGTAAGAAATGCTGGACTCAATATAGATGATGAATTGACAGCTTCGCTGATGTTAGCTAGTTTGCCAGATGATTATAATTCTTTAGTAATGGCTGTGGAAAATTCAAAAGACAAATTGACTGTGGACATGGTGAAAAATCTGTTATTGCAAGACGCCAAGTTTGATGTTAAAACAGATAGGATGTCAGCTTTATATGCTAAAGAAAATGGGAAGAAAAAGCAAGTGCAATGTTACAACTGCAAGGAATTTAAACATATTTCAAGAAATTGTCAAAAAAAATTCAAGAATCTAAATGAGAATAAATTTAAAAAAACAAAAAACAAAAAAGAGTTTTCATCAACATTAGAAGCGTTCACGACCAATGGCTTACAAGTTCCGAAAAATATTAACAATAATCGCATTAAGATTGAAAAAACTGGTTGTATAAATGGTATTATTGATAGCGGTGCAAGTAGTCGATGATAGTCGAAGTCCAGCAGAGCTATGGTCTGGTCGTAGTCCAAATTTCAAATTTGTTCGTATTTGTGGTTGTCCTGCTTTAGCTCATATCCCAAAAGAAAAGCGTAGTAAGCTAGATTCGAAATCGGTGGAATGTATCATGGTAGGATACAGTTCTGAAAGTAAGGCCTACCGACTATTCAATCCTAAAAACAATCAAATAATAATAAGTCGAGAAGAATGAGGGTCAATTCAGGGGAGAGAACTGAAGAGTTATAATTGACATCTGAAAATCCTATTGAAAGAATCTCTCAAGTACAAGAAAATGAATTGATGACAAAAATTTATGATTTTCAAGATAATCAATCTGATCTGAGTATATATGATGGACTTCATCTTTACCAGAATCAGTTGAAGATGTAGATGCAGAATGGACACCGAACGCAAATGAGGTACAAAATATTCCTTCAACTAGTAATGTACGTCGGCCAGAAAGAATAGCTAATAAGACACAAGTTAGCCAAAACTTTTGTGCGATGAGCTTCGTATCTGATGATCCCTTAAATGTTAAAGATGCTATGGCTTCCGATTAGCTGCTAATGAAACATTGGTACTGACTGATTTACCACCAGGTCAAAAGGCTGTGAAATCAAAGTGGGTATTTAAAACGTAGTGTGATGCAAATGGAAATCCCTTACGAGGAAAAGCAACTGGTGGCAAAAGGTTTTACACAGCGTAAAGGCATTGACTTTAATGAAACTTTTTCTTCAGTAGTAAGATATGTCTCCATAAGATATTTGTTGGCGTTAGCAGTGAAGCATGACATGCATATACACCAAATGGATGCTGTGTGTGCGTATTTGAACGGATCTTTAAAAGAAACGGTATATATGCAACAGCCAGAAATGTTTGAAGGCGATAAAACGAAGGTGTGCAAACGTCAAAAATCAGTTTGGAATGAAGTTATAAATACTGAACTACTTAATATGGTTTTAAATAGAAGCGATGTATATCAATGTATTTATTATAAAGTTAATGATAATGAAATATTGTACGTGTCGATATTCGTTGATGATATTTTGATATTTTCCAACAAGTTAAGCATGATAAAAATAGTGAAGCAAAGACTTAGCAGTAAATTTAAAATGAAGGATATGGGTGAAGTCTCTTCAGTTCTTGGAATAAAAATCAAAAGATATCGAGATTCAATTAAGATTGATCAATCAAGATACATATCTGATGTTTTAACAAGTTTTGGTATGAGCGATTGTAATCCCTCAGCAACACCCATTGATTACAATCAAAAATTATCGAAAAATATGTGTCCTAAAAACGATGAAACTAAAGAAGAAATGTCATGCAAGCGATAGGATGCTTATTATATGCTGCACAGATTTCACGTCCTGACATATGTTATGCTGTGAACATTTTAAGTAGGTTTAGCTTAAATCCTGGAAGACCACATTGGGAAGCTGTAAAAAGGATAATGCGGTATTTGAAAGGAATGATTCATAAAGGTATAACATATAGAAAGAAACTAGATGATGAAATAACAGGATATTGTGATGCTGATTGGGTTGGAAATTTAGATGACCGCCAATCAACTACAGGATATATATTTACATATCAGTGTGCTGCTATTTCATGGAACACCAGGAAGCAAAAGACTGTCGCACTGTCATCAACAGAGGCAGAATTTATGTCTCTTACAGCTGCAATACAAGAATCCGTATGGTTAAAACGCTTATAAGCTGAACTTAATCCTAAACAAAGGTGCAATTCAAGTTGCCTTAAATCACAATTACTCTAAAAGGACTAAACAAAGCCAAATTTATACTACAAAAGATAGACGAAAAGGAAGTTGTAATCAAATATATTCCTACAAATTAGATGGTAGCAGATATTTTTACTAAAGCTGTTACACCGCAGAAGTTAGAATATTTAGCAAAAAAAATTTGTATTAGTTTAAACTTGTTTTGTTTATAAAATGAAATAGTTTTTCTTATGAAATTTTTTTTGTTATGTACGAGTATATAGTGCATGAGAAAATTTGATTATTATATAATGTTATCATTCAGGGAGAGTGTTGAGAAGAGAATGAAATTATATATCTTCTATTTACTCCTGCACTTTATACATTAGAACTTGTTATATGTTAATTATAGTAATCTATGAGTTTATATATTGTCAAGGATATATGTACAATATTTTCAATTTAGTTTATTAATCACAACACATTGAGTGTACTCACGTTCACTGATGACAGCCGAAGAACTAGAAGGAGCAAAATAGGAAGTGAGCTTTAGGACCTTTTTAAGAAGCACTTCAGTCGTTGCCTCCTCTTCTCTTACTAATTGAATCTTTGTGCTCCAGACAGTTTTTTAAACATGATGATAAAAAATTATTCAGTTCGTAATAATCCTACTGAATGTTTATGGTATGGTAATTGGTAATTTCATATATAATATTATTGTTTTCATATTTTACTTCTTTATTACTTTTTTGTGGACAATGAAAGAACCAATAGTAACTTTTCAATAGCTAGCAGTTTTTTAATTCGCACACCTGCCGGCGTCATTGGACGGTTTACACCTGGCAACCATTGAGCTACGAGTGGAGCATACATATGTAGGTGCTCTTCTACAACTTATTGTTGTTTATTTTAACAGTCATAGATTACATTCGAATTCTTCGTCAAATATTCAATATTTTTGCTCCTATCCATAAAGCCGACGGCGATATTTCTTTAGCCCTTAGACAAGTTTGCGACCCCCTTCACCGGTCGCCCTGCCCTTGAGGCCGCTCTGTCGACTTGTATCAGTAGCCAGTCTGAAATCGCTACAGTCGTGAGTAAAAAGGCTAGTGACAGCATGAGACTCAATGAATGTAAGGTGTTCGTAAATTTCCAGTCAGATACCAGAAATCATTAAGGAACGACGGGGGTCGAAAAGGGACCCATGAAGCTAGTGATCTGCTTGGGATTTTCCCCTACAAAATAATAAAATGTAGTTTTTATGACAATGAATGCATTCTAAAATAAAATTATATTATTTGACTTTTAAACGATACAAAAATATTTTGTGTATTGAACGTTACCCTAGTTTATAGATGAATGAATTTCCTAAAACAAAAAAGATCATTTCTTTTCTATAATTGTTATAATGAATATATACATACATATAAGTTTGTCACTCCGTTGTTATTTCTAAAATATTAATTTCTGACCCCACAGACACCAATGCACCGTTTGTTGCATAGTAGTAGTAGTAGAGAGTGTAGATATATTAAGCAGTGGCAAGGGTGATGTTATATAGAAGAAGCAACAGAAGAGACAAAGCCGAGTGAAAAATATAGTTAAAAAGCCACAAATTAACGGCCATAACGGGCAACAACACATAAAGAAACAAACAGTATAGGCATCAATTATTAATCGCGGACACAGAGCAAATTTAATATACTTCTTTAAGATTTCATACCGGAAAACTTAGCCCCGAGTAACCGTAGATTTTTTATAGTTATGATCTTTTATATAATAAATTTGCTTTGATTAAAATTTTACCGTTGTGTTATTTCTAAGATTTAAGGTGATAAAAACACACTTTTCTAACCGCGTTTATTATGGGTTTATTTAATTAAAATAAAACTTCTGATAAACAGATTTTATAGGATATGTCTAGTAGTAGTGTGTGATGGGTATATAATATTTGGCACGGCCGAAGTATAATAGTCATACTTTTTATTTTTGATGGAGTTTAATACCAATATCTACTTGTGTTTTACCACTAAAGTAAAGTGTATTTGTTTAAGTAAAGTGTAGATCAAAAGGTATAAGATTTTTTTTTTTAAGTTTATTTTAACAAGTGAAGCTGATTTTAGCCATTGGTAAAGATTATAATAAACGTAAATTATAATAAACGTGGCCATACATCCACAAATGCTGAACCTTGTTGATACCAATAATTAACGCAATTGAATCCGCCTGAAAGCAAACAATTAGAATTAAATCGTCTGTTAAGGTTATGATTAGAGTTTCGCTAAATGTGTATGGAATTTGATTCGTTTAATACTTAAAAAATACAAAAAATGAAGAATTTATTCATTTCGGTACAATTAAACACAGAAATAAAAAACGAACGCTAGCATTCCGCAAATGCGCTGTGTTGCAGTTTCGATTACAAAACAAACTTATTTAAGAATTTTACAATTGAGCTTTTTTTTTTAAGTGGTATAAGTCCACTTTCTCAAAAAACTAAAGTAATTGTAATTTTAACGAGCTATAGACACCTTCTCTGCATTTCAATTAGAGTTCTATTTTTATATAAAACTAGCTATCCCCGGTGCGCTTCGCTACACCCATCCACAAAAAATATAATAAAACTTGGAGAAAAAGTATGGCCAATCTCTAACTCGAAAACGCAGGCTATTATCAAATCAAAAATGTTTTAGTTTATATGCAAGGTACGACGTCTACTGTTCCCAACCAATCTCCTTTTTGCTTGACTATACATATTAATACGATAATAATTTTTTACTTAATATGGGAAGGTACCACGGCCACTGTCTTAATTCATTCTGTAATTTAGTAGATTATACGGGGTTACTCATGCAAAGTTTCAAG
>OX451219.1:76847210-77064021 GCA_949628195.1 Phasia obesa | reverse complement strand
ATATATATATATATATATATATATATATATATATATAATATATATATATATATATACATGGTAAGCAAACTGTGCAAACTGTAATATTACCTAATTAAACAACTTTGAACTGCTACAAATTACTAATTGAGCCGTTGCTTCTGAAAAAGAGAGAACTCCGTTTTGTGAAAATACAATGAATAAAACCTAAATCTGATTACAAATTAACATAATTTTATGTTTTTAATCCATGTTGAATAGTACTATTTTTTATATTGCAATCTATTAAGAAGCATTATTGGAATTTAGCAATCATACTGCAACTATGGTGAAAAATTTTCGCTATGTAACCTAAGAAATATAAGTATTGTAATTTCTTTTCTTTCTTTTTTCACTTTTTACTTTAATATTAAATATAATTTTAGTTTTTTTTTTAAGTTTTTTGTTTTACTGCACCAAAGAGGAATGAAAACCAACGGCTCAATTATTTTAAAGAAATTTAATAATTTTCTATTGTCATAAGAATTAGGATAAAAATATTTTATTCCAAGTAAAAAAAGAGTGAAAATAAATTGACATTAACATCATCAAAATTATTCATTTAATTGTTGCTGATATAGTTCAAATGATATTAATTATTACTTATTGTATTATTTATTATAATTATTTTTTGTTTTGATATATTTCTTTCTTATAAATTGATTTCTGTACTCTTGTAGAAGCTCCCAAATGATAACACAAAACGGTAGTTCTTTGCATAGTTGACATCACTTGCGGGTTTCTTATAAAATAAAATGGCGGCAAAAATATACAAAATTGCCTAACAACTTATTACAGCAATTCCCAATAAAGCTATTATAGTTTTATATATATGCTTAATAATTTAATAAATAACACAGCACAACAAAATAAAAAAAATTTCATGTGCTCTTAAAACCACCATATAATTTTGATGTATCATGACTACCTTTGTACAAAAATGGTAAAATTTTTAAATTCTATGGATAGATTTTTTTTTTAAAAATTTTTTTTTTAAAATTGCAATTTTTTTGAGACGTTTCTTCAAATAATTAATGATAACTCAAAAACTACTAGTCCGATATTATTAAAATAAATTCAGAAAAATTAAGATTTACATAGCCTTTAATTCGTCTATATATCGCGTTTCAATCGGATCAATTAGTATCGGGGTTATAATAAAAAACTTAAGAAAAAAATATATTTTTTACGTAAAAATGGCACGGATTAATGTTAGATTTGATGAGAAACTTCCACCCACAAAATTTTAGTCGAATTCGACAACGTTAACCACGTAGCGCATAGGCCCCAAATCTGAAAAAAGCGTTTAAATCGAAAATAATTGACAAATTTTCAGTTTTTTGCAAAAATTAACGCTATTTATTTCCCTTTTGCAAAAAAGTGGATCCTGGTCCTTAGGGCAAACACAATGAGATTTACAATAATCTACATGTCTTTAAGTTTTCGAGTTATTACAATTTTCACTGGCCATTATATGTCCTTGAGAACTTGCCGAAGACAATTTACAAAAACATTTTACTTTTAAAATTTTTTATTTTTTTCTTTTTTAACAATAAAATATAAAATTTCGCTAAAATTGACTGATATCTTCCTATTACACAACGCAACAAAATAAAAAAATTAGATGCTTTTGAAACCACTATACAATATCCAGGTACTGCCAAAGTGTTTTGATGAATGAGAAATGTATGGCAAAACAAGTACGCGAAATACTGTTTTGGGTAAAAACACGTATTTCTGTGGGACACGTGTTACTGTGGAAATACAGTATTGAATCATAAAAGAAAATTGTCATAAAAGAAAATTCCAAAATTTGTAGTTTATAATATTTATTTATTTATTTCCTTATTTTATATGTTGTAATAAATTTAAATAATAAAATATAAAATAAAAGAAAATACATGAATAAAACAATGAAATGCATTTTCGATCTATTCCATCGATTTGACTTAGTTACATTTTTTTGTCAATTGCCTTCGGCAAGTAACTTGAAAACTGTTTAACCGATTTAAAAGATATGTAGCTTATTGTAAATCTCATTGTGTTTGCCCTAAGGACCAGGATCCACTTTTTTGCAAAAGGGGAAATAAATAGCGTTAATTTTGCAAAAACTGAAAATTTGTCAATTATTTTCGATTTAAACGCTTTTTTTCAGATTTGGGGCCTATGCGCTACGTGTTAACGTTGTCGAATTCGACTAAAATTTTGTGGGTGGAAGTTTCTCATCAAATCTAACATTAATCCGACATGCACCCCTTGAAATTGGAAAATTTATGTTTTTCACACATTTGAAAACCCGCTATAATGCGTATATCAAGCAAAAAACTAAAATTTTGTGAAAATGAGCGAATTCACTAAAATGTGAATAAATTCGAAAAAAATCAATCGATTTTTATGGTCGATATCTCATTTTGTTGCTATTATATGTCGCTATGCGATAAAAAAATGAATCTGGAAGTTTTTTGCCGTTTTCGATTTTTTATGATTTTTTTAAAACGAAAATTTTTGCCATTTTTACGTAAAAAATATATTTTTTTCTTAAGTTTTTTATTATAACTCCGATACTATTGATCCGATTGAAACGCGATATATAGACGAATTAAAGGCTATGCAAATCTTAATTTTTCTGAATTTATTTTAATAATATCGGACTAGTAGTTTTTGAGTTATCATTAATTATTTGAAGAAACGTCTCAAAAAAATTGCAATTTAAAAAAAAAAATTTTTTAAAAAAAATCTATCCATAGAATTTAAAAATTTTACCATTTTTGTACTAAGGTAGCCATGATACATCAAATGTATATAGTAGTTACTCGAGCATATTTTTGCTGTTGCCCTGTGTAATCCATCTATACCACACTTTGAAGACCAGCTGTTTTAAAGATTTGATTTTTGTTTTCAACAACAGGAGGTTATGTCATATGTACGTAACATGTGTACGTTTGAACACAAAAATTATAAACCATATGTAAAGCACTGATTTTGACATACACATGAAATTCCACATGGATAGCAATTTTGACAGTACATATGACTTGTACACTCAATGTAAACACACCTTAAATAATGTGGCACTCTTTATTTGAAATGATTTAAAGTATGATTTACTTTATTTGTATTTGTACATTACAATATAAGTCGAATAAGTTGCTACAAATGTGACGTTGACTACACTTAATTAACTTCGTATTTCCATTTAAAATTTGACAATAGTATCGATATTGAAAGACTATCATTCGATAGTCAGCCGAAAGAAAACTATCGATAGTACTATCTATTGTTTTGCATCTCTAATGTATATAACAAGTAAAATATATACATATGTTTATACAAGAGTTTAGCTCTGTAACAAAAAATTTACATAATTTACACACTTCATTTATAAATATGTATGTACATGTATATACATATAGATATGTACATATGTAGTAAACTTTGCCTATTGTTCTGTAGAGATTTTGATTTTTGCAATTTCAGTTTACTTAAATAGGTTGCATTACAAAAGGATCACATCAATTCAATAATTGAACTTTGCGCGATATTAACGTATATTTGATTGATATATTAATGAATCATTATACAATTTTAGAATTTAAAAACAATATTCTTGCTTTTTTTTTGTAAAAACAAAAAGAAAAAAAATTAAAAATAAAAAACTGAAAACAATTTTGAAATTATATATCATGGCAGAATAAACAAGGTAGACTCGCGGCGAAAAAAAGGGTACAACTCTGTAATAAAAATACGTACATTTTATTGTTGTATAAATAATTTTGGCTGTCAAAATAAAAAATGTTAGTACATTTTGACATTGTAAGATGGTGACAACAAATAGTCAGCTGAGCTCTCGAGTTTACCTGTTATGAATTCGCCTTGTTATATATGTATGTAAGCTTTTTTGGCATCTCCTTTGAAAATTTTTCCTAACCAATCTTTGATATCTTTCTCTCTTTTCTTTTTATGGGTGCAAATGCCTGACATTTTATTTTGCCTTCATCTTATCGTCTATTTTTAAAGGGGGTGGAAGGTCAGGGGCTTCTTCTGATGAATTTTCTAGTGGGGGTTAAAGCCACTTAATTTTTAAAACCCGAAAAACCATGGTGAAAATTTTTCCGTCGTCTGCCAGGGATCGAACCTACTGTGCTTCGTTTTGTAGGCACGCACTTAACCACTACACCAAATATACATACATATCTTATCTTAGATTTTATGTTTTAACAAACAGTTTCTATGTTGATTTATAGGAAATAACAAGAAAGCTAATATAATCAAGAAGATATATTTATTAAGAAAATGAATAAGATGATTTACAAATGATCATATAGGAACCTAATGACATCAATCAGGAATAAATCAATTTCGTACCCTAATGAAATCAATAAGGAATACTACTCGAAAAAATCAAGTAGGTAAACTAATGAAATCAATAAGAAATCCCTTTTTATACAATTCAGAAGAAAACCTAATATAATTAAAAAGTTTTTCTTTATGGATTGCTATTTTTTGGGTCAAAAATGAGTAAAAATATAAAAAAAGGTTTTTTTTAATCCCTTGAAGAGACCTTATAAATATATAAAAATCTTTTGTTGGTGAAACAAACCTTGAAGTAAAGGGTTTGATATAAGTCTTCTTTTATAACTGAGTGCGAATTTTAAAAGATAAATAATTATTTTGTGTGTTTTTAAAACTGAATAACATTGAAATAAAAAAAAAAATATCTAATTTATATAAAAGTAGTGAAAAGAGAGGGCGAAGCAAGATATAGGATTCCTATGGTGTAGTGAAAGATGAAAATGATGTTCAAATTTTAAGTCTAGTAGCGTGCAAAATGTATATAAATACAATAAAAACGGCCTATCTAATTTAAATAAACACAAGTGTTATACACTGTTAACAAATTAACAGTGAAAATAGTCTGATAGAACCAAATCAGGAGACTGAAAAGGCTTGCACGGATGTCTTGACCGAATTGGTTCTTGTAGACAATCGCCCATATTCATTAGCAAAACATTACGGGCTAAAAGCTTACTCGAAATTAATGTTATCGCTTATAGAGTCTCTAATAGCACATCCAACAACAATTCACCGAAATGTTGAGAATAGTTTTCCTATTCACTTCGAACAGCTTAAATCAGAGATATTAGCCATGAGAAAAATTGGTTATGCACTTATCTGTGGACAGAAAATTTTTAGAAAATTTCGTACCTTGCTTTAAAGGGTCGTTTTGTTATGAACGTCGAATGTAAAAGTAAGCTGCTGGGAGTGAAGTCAATGCAAGAAGCTTCGAATACAAGTAAGTTATCACAGTATTCTTATTACCGTTCAAAAAAATTATTTCTTTTAAATTTAAATATTATTTTGTGTGTTTTTAAAACTGAATAACATTGAAATAAAAAAAAAAAATATCTAATTTATATAAAAGTAGTGAAAAGAGAGGGCGAAGCAAGATATAGGATTCCTATGGTGTAGTGAAAGATGAAAATGATGTTCAAATTTTAAGTCTAGTAGCGTGCAAAATGTATATAAATACAATAAAAACGGCCTATCTAATTTAAATAAACACAAGTGTTATACACTGTTAACAAATTAACAGTGAAAATAGTCTGATAGAACCAAATCAGGAGACTGAAAAGGCTTGCACGGATGTCTTGACCGAATTGGTTCTTGTAGACAATCGCCCATATTCATTAGCAAAACATTACGGGCTAAAAGCTTACTCGAAATTAATGTTATCGCTTATAGAGTCTCTAATAGCACATCCAACAACAATTCACCGAAATGTTGAGAATAGTTTTCCTATTCACTTCGAACAGCTTAAATCAGAGATATTAGCCATGAGAAAAATTGGTTATGCACTTATCTGTGGACAGAAAATTTTTAGAAAATTTCGTACCTTGCTTTAAAGGGTCGTTTTGTTATGAACGTCGAATGTAAAAGTAAGCTGCTGGGAGTGAAGTCAATGCAAGAAGCTTCGAATACAAGTAAGTTATCACAGTATTCTTATTACCGTTCAAAAAAATTATTTCTTTTAAATTTAAATATTATTTTGTGTGTTTTTAAAACTGAATAACATTGAAATAAAAAAAAAAAATATCTAATTTATATAAAAGTAGTGAAAAGAGAGGGCGAAGCAAGATATAGGATTCCTATGGTGTAGTGAAAGATGAAAATGATGTTCAAATTTTAAGTCTAGTAGCGTGCAAAATGTATATAAATACAATAAAAACGGCCTATCTAATTTAAATAAACACAAGTGTTATACACTGTTAACAAATTAACAGTGAAAATAGTCTGATAGAACCAAATCAGGAGACTGAAAAGGCTTGCACGGATGTCTTGACCGAATTGGTTCTTGTAGACAATCGCCCATATTCATTAGCAAAACATTACGGGCTAAAAGCTTACTCGAAATTAATGTTATCGCTTATAGAGTCTCTAATAGCACATCCAACAACAATTCACCGAAATGTTGAGAATAGTTTTCCTATTCACTTCGAACAGCTTAAATCAGAGATATTAGCCATGAGAAAAATTGGTTATGCACTTATCTGTGGACAGAAAATTTTTAGAAAATTTCGTACCTTGCTTTAAAGGGTCGTTTTGTTATGAACGTCGAATGTAAAAGTAAGCTGCTGGGAGTGAAGTCAATGCAAGAAGCTTCGAATACAAGTAAGTTATCACAGTATTCTTATTACCGTTCAAAAAAATTATTTCTTTTAAATTTAAATATTATTTTTTTATTTATCATATTTCACATTTTTTATTTTGTAAATAGGCATTAATATGAAATACAAAGTTATAGTTACGACAGTTATAGTTACAGATAGCGGAAGTAATATTAAAGCAGCTTTAAGAGAGCACGAAAGTATAAACTGTACAAATCACCTCCTTCATATACAATACAAAATTGCATTAAATCTTCACCATAAATCGACGAAAACATTGCAGCATCATCAAAACTGGTCAAATTCATCAAGAAATCTGGTTTGAACTGTGACTTAAATTCGTATGTAACAAGTGTTACACCCACAAGATGGAATACAGTTTATCTAACGTTATTCTCAAAAAAAGCTAACTTCTTCGATATTAAAAAAATTTTGATGAGAAATACAGATCTATAAAAGAGTATTATTTGGATAAAATACTAGAAATTTTAAAGCCATTCATTGATGCTTCAAAAGAACTTGAAGGCAGCTCGTATGCAACTTTTCATTTAGTTCATCCACATATAAGAAAATTAAAAAACATATATATGCATACATATTAATTAAAAAACACTGCCTTTAATATTTACAGTAAGTTACTCATTTATCCAACCCCTTAATTTTGGGTTAGTTTTCAATTCTTTTTTAAATTTTTGTCCATATATCAACTTTTTTTTTAGCAGATTTACAGCCTGTTTATAGAACACAATTTAACGTTTATACGCGCAATAACGTTACCGTTTTTCATTTTTGCGTTTATAAAACGCGACTGTCATAATTTTTTGTAAAAAACGTAACATTTGTAATTTCTTTTTTTTTGTATATATTTTGCGCATTACATTGCCAGAAACATCAAACTAACGCAAACACAAAATTTCATTCGCTGTTGAAAAATTCACATAAATATTAATAAAAAACAAAAATGGAAAATTCTGCAAAGAAAAGGTACATAAATCTTTTGTATTGTATTTTTATAATATAATTAATAATTGAATTTTCCAGCACGAAGATGACAACTGCCATCCAGTTCATTTCGTTTATTTGATAGCAATATTTTCACTCAATAGTTTTTTCTAAATGACAAAATATATCTATTTGACAAATGCAGTAGGGTTGACATTGTTTTTGGTAAACGAAATAATTTTATATGCAAGTGGATGAATATTTCGGAGTAAAATCACAGGCACGCCTACTTTTAACCTTCATGACGATATCGATTGAATTGTACGTTTTTTCGTTCATTCTGATCAGAATGTTATTGTTAATGGAATTAACGTCAACATTCTTGGCAGCCAGTAAAGCACGTTCACACAACCATTGCATATTTTTGTAAGTAGATGGGAAATGGAGGCGAGTGACATCAAGGGATGCCGCCGCTTTGGAATTCAGTTGGAATAATATTGTTTAAATGGAATTTTTGTGTGTTAAACACCTGCAATGGGAAATTGTGTATGATTTTAGGTAATGAGAATGACCGACCGTTGCCAATAATAATTTTTTATATAATAATTTTATAATATAATAATTTTGTGGGTTGTTTTTAGGTTATATTTAAAAAATTTTATTTTGTTTTAGGTTTTTTATTACTTTTTGTTCAAATTGATTAGTTTGTGTGTGTGTTTTTACGCCGCACACTGTGGCCGTGTAGTGTATTTAATGGTCTTAAATCAAGGAGGTTGCAGAGCTTCATGAAATTTTGCACACATTTATTTTAAATTTTTTAAGAATTTCAATTTCTTTTTTTACAAAAATACGCCCACTTTTACGCCCACCTCCCATACAACTTAAATAGAAAATGTGGCATAACTTCCATGATTTTAAATATATTAACTCAATTTTCATAAAATGTTAATATTATAATTGTAGAATGACCTCCTAAAAATATGAACTTAATCCGCCCACTTTTACGCCCACCTCCCATACAAAGTATATTTAAAAAATGCAATATCTTTATATGCAATATGTTTATTTTTCGCAAAAATGCATATAACATCCGCCCACTGTAACACCCACCCCTCATACAACTCCAATATAAAAATTTTCCATATAAATCAATGTACAATTTTGCCGTGTCTATACAATATATTTGGAATTTCTCAGCGTCTATTGGCTGACTGCAACTAATTGTGGATAATATAATTTTGAACCGAAGATTTCGTTCTGGCATTGCTGTCCCCAAAGCTTTTCGTTGGACGTCCACGTTTACCATCCACTGTATCATCCACTACTTCATCGTATAATAATGTGTTAGCCATTCTTCATTGTCATTAAAAAATCTTGATGAAGTACGCTGACTCTTGTTCCACTACTTAAAAAATTGAGGCATAAATGTTTGTTTCAAAAACCGTCTGAACTTTTCTTGAGTTTTCTCAGACACTATTTTATAATTCCGAAAACTACACGAACTATAAAATCAATATCTTTTTTACATTGAAAAACAATTTCCGAAAGCGTGCTGAAAGATATTTTTAGCTTTTCCACTGTATATTATATAAATTTGCTTCAATTGCTTAATAAACACTTACTTATCACTATACCACTCTCAAATATAATATAAAAGAATGTTTATAACGGATAACGGAGTTAATTTTCAAGAGAAAAAATGTGAACAATGTTAAGTTATTGATTAAGTTATATATAAAGCTCTTAATTTAATATGTAGTAAGTTTACATTTAGATTTTTTGTTGTTTAGTCAACGTAAACAATGTACCGATATTACTTTGATAAATACTTTTGTGTACATTTGTTTTTGTAATCGGGCCTCAAATTTAAGTTTTTTCTATATAGTACACATGCAATGAAAATTTTTTTTTTTTGGTTTTTAATTGTTTTTTCGGCGGCGGGCAAATTGGGGCAGGTTTTTGTTTTTTAGTCTATTAGCTGAGACTCTCAGCTTTAATTTGGTATAGGACTCCATGTGTCACACTGCTTCGCACACAACTAAAAGTCTAACGGAAAATCATAAATGTTTTTATTTTTGGTTTAAAATATATTGTCAAAAGAATTTTTTTTTTCAATTTTTAAAATTTTTTTTTTAATATACATATAATGCTTAATGTCCATTTTAATTGAAAAATTACTTATAAGGTACATTCGGTGTATAGTTTATAAGTAACAGGCTTTTGAATATGACATAGAAAACTATCACATTTGAGACTTGTTCACATACTTCAACTTTGAGCTGCTCGGGACAGAAAACCAATGGAGATATTTGCATGAAATTTTTTACACATGACCTTTAGATAGTTTTTAACCATCTGTGCAAAAATCATCAAAATCGAATAGCAGATCCAAATTGATTTATTGCCGCAGTGGCCACAGTGTGCGCCGCTATTGATATTAATGTTGCTTTTAGTTTTAGGGGTGGATTTAGTTTTTGATATTTGTATATTGTTAAAACTAAGATGAAGTTTGTGTCTCTTTTTTCTTTTCTAAAAGGTGATTGGCGATGAGTAGTGGTTAGGGAAAAAAATTATGATAGATTTTACATTAGTGTATTAAAATATTATTTTTCTATTGCTTTCTATTTTACTTTGCGTTCTGAATCGGATTTTCTAGTTGGAAAATAACTGAGGTTTGTAAAATATATTTACAAGATTTTTAAATTGGAAAATAATCGGTTTCCATATTCTCTGTATAATCAAATATGTCTCTCTTGGGAGTACTAAGTACTTTTGAGTTTACAGTGTTTACTTAAGATGTTTTTCTAAAAAATTTTTAGCCAAACCAAACCAATTTTTTTTTGTCATAATTTATTTATTGTATCTTCAATATTTTTGAACTAACAATAATTACTCGTATCTTAAGTCTAAAATAAAATATACTTCTTAAGTCTAGTCAGTGCTAGACAAAAATAATGTTTGTTTCACGGATTTTGCAATCATTTGCGGGTCATCCTCTAATGTACGGCCAAGAAAATAAATTTACAATCTAAGCTCAGGGTGGAGTTTCTGCCAATAAGTTGTACTGCTTTTAGTTTCATTTGTGTTAACTTGAAATCAATGTGGCTTTTCCAAGTAAGGCGACGGTCAAGATGTATACCCAGGTATTTAACGTCTGATAGCTGTGGTATCATTTGGTTATTTATGCGAATAGGAGGGCATGAGTCCCTACACAGTGTGAAACTTATATGAGTACATTTTTGCTCATTCACTTTTATTCTCCATTTTTCTAGCCATTTTTGCAAATTGAGTATGTGGTCTTGTAAAAGTTTTCATGCTTCTTGGGCACTTTCATGAATACTTAAAAAAGCTGTGTCATCTGCAAATGTTGATGTGTGCACTAGGGTGCTAATTGGCATATCTGATGTGTACAGTAAATATAAAATACTACATTGGGGAACTCCGGCTTCAATGAGCTGTGGCAAGCTTAAAAAGTCACATTTTTTTAGTAAAAACTTGCGATTCGTTAAATAATCTTTTAAGAGCTTATACAACTTTTCGGGCAAGTTCAGCTTTAGCTTGAATATAAGGCCTTCATGCCAAACCTTATCGAATGCTTGAGAAACGTCGATAAAAAGCGCAGAACAGTATTTTTTTTTCTTCAAAGGTCGTTTTAATTACATTTACTAATCTGTGTGTTTGTTGGATCGTACTATGTTGTTTTCTGAAGCCGAATTGATGGTTCGGAATACATCCTTTCGCGCTAAGAATTGGATTCAGCTTAGTTATTAATATTCTCTCAAACAACTTTGACATGTTTGATAAAAGGCTTATAGGTCTGTATGATTCTACTTTTGTGTGGTCTTTTCCTGGTTTAGGAATCAGTAATCAAAGAAACCTTCCACTCTGTGGGAAAGCACTCAAGACGTAAGATGGCATTAAAAACAAACAGAATAATTCTGCGACCTATACGGGGCAATTCAACTAAAATCTTGTTACTTGTTTTTGGTGTTTAAATCTGCTATTGCCCTTTCAATATCGCTAAATTCAAATCTTAGGGGAACTACGGCACTAGTCTCTACTGATGGCAACTCAGCTATCTAAGTACATACATTTGGGGTGAACATCTTCTTCAAATGTCCAACAAATAAATTGCCTTTTTCAGTTTCCTTGCCCAGTCTCCACAAGAAGATCGCAAGGGAGGCTTACGTATGACCGGTCTTTTAATGAATAATCTGATTGTGGAGTTGCGTCGAGGTCTTCCAAGTAATTTTTCAGAGACGCTACTCTTTGATATTTTAGAAGCTGTCTTAGCCGTTTCGTGCAATCTTTAAGTTTAGATTCGAGTTCAGGAGATCTTTGTGATTGCCACTCTCTTCGAATTTTCCTTTTTTCAGCCAAGAGCCGCTCGACATCGACAAAGCAAATTTGATTGTATCTAGTTGATTGTCGGGTTACTGTTGCATGTTGGGCAGCTGATTTGATCAAAATTAATAAGACTTTGATCCACGTTGAACACACCAACAAACTCAAAAATAAAGCAGCCTTGCAAGAAAAGTAAAAAAATACAACAGATTTGCTGCAAGAGGAATTAGAAAATCAAAAAAGCCTCAGCCGCCATTTTGGTGATACAATTAAGATGTGTAAAGAGCACAATAAAGAATTGGAACATAGATTCAGAAAAATAAGCAAATATACACAATACGGGAGGGCAGAATAAAATGCTTGGTGAAACAATTCGGCACAACAAAGCGATATAACAATCTAGAATTATTGAAACGACAAATACATTTAGAGAAACTAACTGATGTTATAAAATAGAATTTAAATTGGTTTATAAAATATATTTACAAGGTTTTTAAATTGGAAAATAATCGGTAGTCCAAATGGTTTTCATATTCTCTGTATAATCAAATATGTCGCTCTTGAGAGTACTAAGTATTTTTGAGTTTACAATGTTTACAAGATGTTTTTCTAAAAATTTTTTAACCAAACGAAATGTGCATTTATTCTCAATTTTTTATGAGCAACAAACATTTATTTTTCCCACGTATTGAATAAAACAATTAAAAAAAATTATGACCGCTCATTGTTTTCTTGAAAAATATGAAATTATTTATAACAAAAGAAAAAAGGGTGTGACTTTATACTTTCTAGGAAATTTTTAGATTTTCTATACGTATAAAAAAGTAGGCTTACGCCGATCAGTAGATTCTAGTTTTGCTTACAGTGAAAACAACTATAATTAACTTGAGCATAAATTTTTAGCTAAAACAAAAATATATTGTAATTAAAGGTTTGCAAAATAATAATCTTACGAAACATTCAAAATCTCATCAGTGAAATCACCTAATTAAAAGTGATATTATATCATTAACAGTTAAAAGAAAAATAAATAATAAAAAACAAAAAATAACAAAATGGCTTCAACAATATGTTCAGTATGCGACCTAACTCTGAGCAATCAAAATATCCTTAAAGTGCATATTAACTTGTACTGCTTGTTCTGCAAAAAGTTATTTATGTCGCAGCGAAAACTCAAGGAGCATATGGAAATCCATAAAACAGCCGTAAAAAATACTAGCAGGAATACAAATGTAGAATATAAACATTGTAAAGACTGCAACGAAATGGTAGCGGTATCATCATATTCATCTCATGTAAAAAGCAATAAACACAAAAATAAGTGCACAAAAATTATCATTGATGATGCTCTAACAATCAGAAGGAGTGATTTCAATGGGAGAATTGAAACATTCTCATACGTAAATAAAAAGGAAGAAGTGCTGCTTCCAGAGGAATGGTGCAAAAGAAGTCATTGTTAAATGCCTAAAAGGAAATTGAGAATAAAATGAGTGAATTCCCGGAAAGAGATAGTGGATGGACACTAATTTCGATTTAATCTCTAGAAGTTAATGACATCAATAATAAGAGGGTCAAATTACATACCATTACCAAAATCCTAAGCCAATACCCATACATGCCTTAACATTAAAAATAATGATGCATATTGTTTTAAATGGTGCTTAATCGCAGCTCTGTCTATGGATAAATGTTAATGGCATACAGTTTTTCGACTCCGTAAGATTTCTGCCTTCAAAACAGTTCAAGAATTGTTTTCCGATAATACTCATTTCAATCCAAATAGACGAAAGGGTGTGTTTTCTTACTCGTACATGAACTCAATGGCTAAGTTCAAAGAAACTGAAGTGCCAAGTAGAGACAAATTTTTAACATTTTAACCAAAGAGGAATGTAGTGTAGTTGAGTATTATCATGCACTCTTCTTGATTATACAGAACTCTACCTTCAGTATTAATAACCAAGCCAAACATTATGAGTTTAACAAAATTTTCTAATGATATGTTTGCGGTTGAGTGGAAGAAAGTACAAGTTTGCTACAATAAACCCAAATATGTCGGTTTCTCAGTATTTTGGCTATCAAAATGGAAGATGTATGACTTCCACTACAGGTATATGAAACCAAAATTTGGAGAAAATCCTTGTCTAAATTATATGGATAGAGATTAATTTATTTATACAATTCAAACTGATGATTATTACAATGATATACGTAATGATATGAATCTTTTTTTCATCGAATTTTTTCCCTTTTCCCTAAACTTGCAATCGTGAATTATTTTCATGTGAAAAAACGCGTATGTTCGAAAAAATTATGGCATCGCCGATTTTTATTCCCGTTCTTAGTTCTTTTTAATTTGTAGTTTTATTTTTAAAAGGAGTGGAAATGCAAAAAAGCAACAGATGGCTACGTTAGTAAAATTAATGTGTGGAAATCCTGACATGGCCAAAGGGTTTCACAAAGAGAAAAAGGAAACCGTGATAAAATGTGGAAAAATGTAGAATCCCAATTAAATAGTCAAGGTCCGCCATCGAAATCTATTGCAGAATGGAAAAAGTAAGTGTTTCTCAGTATTACATTTTTATGTGACAATTAAATTATTGTTCTGGTATATTAATAATAGGTTTGGGTTGATCAGAAGCGCTATGTTAAAAAGAAGGTCATTCAAACACTCAAAATCAAAGGAAGACTGGTGGCAGCCCAAACAAAGAATACAAAGGATAGCAAATTATATATTGCCTCTTCTGGCAAAATTTAAAAATTATATATTGCCTCTTCTGGCAATATATAATTTGCTATCCCTAGACGAAAGTGTTGAAGGTGTAAAGGAAGGTCAAGTGTTTGGGTGTACAAAACGAAGTTCCGAAGAAATATGTGATATTGCAGTGGACGACGATGATGTAAATGACAATTTAAATATACTGCAGCCTTGCAAACAAAGTAAAAAAAATAAACTGGATTGGTAGAGTCAGATTTAGAAAGCGAAAAAATCTCCTACAGCCATTACTGTGAAGCTGCAGACGACGAGAATACACGAACAAAATCAAAAATAAAGCAGCCTTGCAAGAAAAGTAAAAAAAAAATACAACAGATTTGCTACAAGAGGAATTAGAAAATCAAAAACACCTCAGCCGCCATTTTGGTGAAGCAATTAAGCTGTGCAAAGAGCACAATAAAGAATTGGAACATAGATTCAGAAAAATAAGCACAACGATGATAGATATACGGGACAGGCAGAATAAAATGCTTGGTGAAACAATTCGGCACAACAAAGCGATGGAAGAAATGAGGGAAAAAGAATTAAATAACAATCTAGAATTATTGAAACGACAAATCCATTTAGAGGAACTAACTGATGTTATAAAATAGAATTTAAATTGGTTTGTAAAATATATTTACAAGACTTTTAAATTGGAAAATAATCGGTAATCCAAATGGTTTCCATATTCTCTGTATAATCAAATATGTCTCTCTTGAGAGTGCTAAGTACTTTTGAGTTTACAGTGTTTACAAGATGTTTTTCTTAAAAATTTTTAGCCAAACCAACTGTGCATTTATTCTCTCTCTGCATTCAAGGACAATTTTTTATGAGTAACAAACATTTATTTTTCCCACGTATTGAATAAAACAATTAAAAAAAATTATGACCGCTCATTATTTTCTTGAAAATATGAAATTATTTATAACAAAAGAAAAAAGGGTGTGACTATACTTTCTAGGAAATTTTTAGATTTTCTATAAGTATAAAAAGGTAGGCTTACGCCGATCAGTAGATTCTAGTTTTGCTGACAGTGAAAACATATTTTTACAACTATAATTAACTTGAGCATCAATTTTTAGTTAAAACAAAAATAATACGAATGTAGAATATAAACATTGTAAAGACTGCAACGAAATGGTAGCGGTATCATCATATTCATCTTACGTAAGAAGCAATAAACACAAAAATAAGTGCACAAAAATTATCATTGATTATGCCCTAACAATCAGAAGGAGTGATTTCAATGGGAGAATTGAAACATTCTCATACGTAAATAAAAAGGAAGAAGTGCTGCTTCCAGAGGAATGGTGCAAAAGAAGTCATTGTTAAATGCCTAAAAGAGACATGCTAAGGAAATTAAGAATAAAATGAGTGAATTCCCGGAAAGAGATAGTGGATGGACACTAATTTCTATTTAATCTCTAGAAGTTAATGACATCAATAATAAGGGGGTCAAATTACATACCATTACCAAAATCCTTAGCCAATACCCATGCATGCATTAACATTAAAAATAATAATGCATATTGTATTAAATGGTGCTTAATCGCAGCTCTGTCTATGGATAAATGTTAATGGCATACAGTTTCCCATAGCATTAAACCAAATTAAAAAAATTGAGAAGCAAAATTCTGTAAGCATTAATGTGTTTGGATATAATGGAACATCGATCGTGGGGCCATACTACATTACCATTGAGGAGAAACCCACCCATATAAATCTTTAACTGCTACATTCAGGTGACAAATGTCATTATGTTCCGATTAATGACATATCAATCTAAGTTTTTTTTTAATTTTTTTATTTCTTTCTTATTAGTATTCCCCAATTTTATTTTTTTAAGGTTTTTAAGATCCAGCATTACATCCCATGCAAGCAAAATTTTTATTTGCAAAACATGTCTGTATTATACAAAACACACATTAAACAGTGACAAACATGTCTGCGGTAGAGGAATTGCGGATATGCCGAAATCTGAAGAATCATTCATAACATTTTGAAACTACAACAAACAGCTAGATGTACCGTTCGTGGTATATACAGATTTCGAGTCCATTCTTGAAGCAGTAGATAAAAAATAAGTGTGGGTACCAATAATGTTCAAACCCATATTTCATGTCATATTTGTAAGAAATTATTAATAATGATAAAGTTAGAGACCACTGTCATCTTACAGGTAATTATCGAGGTCCTGATACAAAACTTCCATGTTTATCCCAGTTATTTTTCTTTTCTTTTTTATGACTTGCATCTTTTTTTAAAGAATTAGCTTCAATAAAAAATGTCATCATAAAAGTTATCCCCCTTAACAAAGAGCGTTATATATCACTTTCTGTCTATATAAGATTGAATGAAAACATTGGGTTTGAGTTAAGATTTTTCGACTCCGTAAGATTTCTGCCTTCAAGTCTGGAGACATTAGCAAAAAATCTTGATGCAACTGATTTCAAAACAGTTCAAGAATTGTTTTCCGATAATACTCATTTCAATCCAATTAGACGAAAGGGTGTGTTTTCTTACTCGTACATGGACTCAATGGCTAAGTTCAAAGAAACTGAACTGCCAAGTAGAGACACATTTTTAACATTTTAACCAACGAGGAATGTAGTGTAGTTG
Source organism: Phasia obesa (assembly GCA_949628195.1). Classification (NCBI taxonomy): domain Eukaryota; kingdom Metazoa; phylum Arthropoda; class Insecta; order Diptera; family Tachinidae; genus Phasia; species Phasia obesa. The sequence goes on along the minus strand of OX451219.1, from coordinate 77,046,678 downwards.
AGTACTATCATGAACTCTTCTTGATTATACAGAACTCTACCTTAAGTCTGATGTGGTGTTTCTTACAGATATATTTGAAAATTTTCGAAAAATATGTAAAAGCATTTAAAATCTTGATCCATGTCTTTATTACACTGCCCCAGGTTTATCTGAACAATGCTGTATATGGGAAGACAATGGGAAATATAGAATTGCTTCAAAATGGGAAACTTCGAATAAAAATCACTGAAAATAAATGAATTTATGATAATATATTAGCTAAATAACGTTCAAAACAACATAAAAACTGATAGATTAATCGAATATACGGGACAGGCAGAATAAAATGCTTGGTGAAACAATTCGGCACAACAAAGCGATGGAAGAAATGAGGGAAAAAGAATTAAATAACAATCTAGAATTATTGAAACGACAAATCCATTTAGAGGAACTAACTGATGTTATAAAATAGAATTTAAATTGGTTTATAAAATATATTTACAAGATTTTTAAATTGGAAAATAATCGGTAGTCCAAATGGTTTTCATATTCTCTGTATAATCAAGAGAGTACTAAGTATTTTTGAGTTTACAATGTTTACAAGATGTTTTTCTAAAAATTTTTTAACCAAACGAAATGTGCATTTATTCTCAATTTTTTATGAGCAACAAACATTTATTTTTCCCACGTATTGAATAAAACAATTAAAAAAAATTATGACCGCTCATTGTTTTCTTGAAAAATATGAAATTATTTATAACAAAAGAAAAAAGGGTGTGACTCTATACTTTCTAGGGAATTTTTAGATTTTCTATAAGTATAAAAAAGTAGGCTTACGCCGCACTGTGGTCAATTTCGCGAGATAGCGGTCAAAACTCTATAACTTTTGACCGGATTGGTATTTATTTACGCAATTTGTTTTGGTCAATAGGAGGGACTTTAAACTTAAATTTTCGTGTTCAAACGTAAAAATCGACTGAAAGGAACGTAAGTAATGTGGAGTTAAAAATGCATTTTAATTTTTTGTTGAGTTTCCATGTAAAGGTTGAATATTTTGACGTTTTAAATAGGTATTTTTTACAACCAATACTTATTTATTATTCCTAAACTTAATTTTGGTCAGAAAATGCCAACATTTGGCCCCTGACATTTATTTAGTCTCAATATTCATAGGGGCCAAAGGTTGGTTTTTTTGGAAGAAAGCTAATTCTTGTGAGGATTAAACTGAAAAATAACACTGAAATACCCAACAATATCAATACCATTTGGATATATTATATACAGAACACAACATCGATAAAATTTTAAGTAAACTTTTACTATTGATTTAAAGTGCACATATATTTTTAACCGACTTCAAAAAAAGAAGGAGGTTATCTATTCGTCTGAATGTTGCTTTTTTTATGTTTGTGCCCGCAGAACTCAGTCATTTCTGAACCGATTTTATTAGAAAGGAAATGCTTACAGATTGGTCCCATTTTAAAAGAAGACAGAATTTTGAAAATTAAAGGGTGTCCTCATACAACATACGTGTTTTTTACGTGTATTATGAACCGTAAAGAGCATCCTTTTAAAATTTTAAAAACTGCATATCACTATAGCTGCCAATAACAGAAATTAATAAAAAATAAACTTAAAAATTAAAGGGTGTCCCCATATGTGACGTCAATTTAAATATATGAACTATTTGAACCATTGTAGACAATAACTTGAAAATTGGACAGAATGTCCAATATTTATAATCAGAAATTAAATATTTATAATTAGAAGTTAAAGGGTGTCCCAATAGTTGATGTAATTTGATGTATATTGCAAAACTTTTGAACCGTAACAGAGAGACAGTTGAAATTTACAAAGAACCTGTATATCTAAGTCCTTTATAACATCAAGTATATAATTTAAATTTGGAAACTAAAGGGTGTCCCCATAACTGATGAAATTTTACCTTTCTACCCCTATCTTTTGAACCGTTATAGACAAACACTTGAAAATTAGACAGAATCTCCGGTATAATAACATTTATAAATATTTAAAGTTGATGTAAATTGATGCATATGGCCAAACTTTTGAACCGTTTTAGAGAGACATTTGAAATTTACAAAGAATCTGTCCTTTAAAATAAGTGTTTAATTTAAAATTTTACATTAAAGGGTGTCCCCTTGGTGATATTGTTTAACCTATATGGCCATATCTTTGGAACCGTTACTTTTTGTTGCTGTGTCAGTAATAATAAGTGCAAAAAAAATAAATGGTGTCCTCATATCTGAGGTAATTTGTCGTATATGGCTTTATCTGCTGAACCGTTATGGATAGACATTTAAATGTACAGAACGTATATTACTATGTCCGTTAGAGCAACAAGTATAAAAGAATTTGATTTGAGTACTATTTCTTACAGATTACTTCCTTTTAAATTTTTAGTTAGAATTGATGCACATATATTTGTTTTGTAGTCGGGTTTTTTTTTGCAAGAATTATATTTAAATGTATTAATAAAAATTTATACTAAAATTAGAAACAAATTATAATCTTTAAACTAGTATTAATTAAACAATATTAGTAAAAATTTCTTCCAAATAGCTTTGATTTTCATTTTGCAGTAGTTGTTTAGCTTCTTCATCTAACTCTAATGAGGTTGATTTCCATTTTTGTCGAATACTGGACATATATGGATCTGATGTGCACAACAAAATATTTATAAGATCTTCACTAGTACAATATCTGGAAATTTTTCTTGTATTGTGCTCGCGAAAGAATCTGTAGTCTTTGTTCCTTTTTTCTTGCGCTTCTTCTGAGAGATCTCCAAACTGTGTTTGGCATATGTCTCCAAGAATATTTTTGGTTATAAAGGGTTGCTGTCTCATTAGCATACTGACCAAAATTTTTTGCATCTGTCTTTTTGCTACATGCTATAACTTCTAATATGATTTGGAATCGTCGTATGAAATCATAATCTACTCCAGTTATAGAAGCTGCAGTTTCTGGATCGGAAAAAAATCTCCTTGCTGTGATTCCATCATTAGAATTTCCTTCTCCTTGCTTTGGCTGGTCAATTATAAGGCCTATCTCACGGTATTTTTCTTGGATATCTTTTTTTTTGCTTTCTTTTTTTCCAAATTTTCTTTGTTGTTTCTCGCTGTTTCGCCTAACGGCCCAAATTCCAAATCGTATCCAAATTTAAGAATATGCTCCATAAAACGAATTCTAGCACGAAGAGGTGACATTCCAAATTCATATGCTTTATTAAAACTATCGTCTTGTGTAGGTGGTTGGCTCAATTGACTTTATGTTTTTTGGCATATGGTGCAGCTTGACGAAGACTTTGTTTCGGTTAAAGCTTGTACAACTTTTCCATCGATCATTGTAAGTGACATTTTAAAGTTAACTTCGATGCATTGGTCATTAAATTCAAATAACACTGGTTGAAGTTCTTTAATTTCATCTCTTATTTTGCCAACTTCTTCAGTTATGACATCTTTAGTTTCTTTTTTGTAAGCAAACTTTAATGGTCTACAAAATTTTGTTGACGAGGGAATTTCATTCTTCCATACATCTATCTCTGCAGCTCTACTAGTTGACGGCTCTGAACCAATATAAGTTTTTGTTAAACGTAATGGAACGAAAGAAATCATGAATAAATTCGCATCTGATGAATTTTCCGCATTACATTATTTGTATTGTTTCTGGCCAGAGGACACATCACATCCCCATTTAGAAATTAAAGTCATGCTGCAATTTTTAAACTTCTTTAAATAGTCAGCATCAAATGTCTTTAATAATCGTTCTGCAGTGTGTTCAAGAAGATCCTGCAATTTTATTTCTGCTGAACTTGAAGTTATGGTAATAGCAGTTGGTGAAGGTAAGCAATCTTTTTTGGCAGAAACTATATCTCGATATGATGGAAAAATTCCACAATTTTTTTCATTGGTTCGCTTCGGCAATTCTGTATATGGGTTTTTAGTCATTTTCAAATCCAAAAATAGTGCAAATGATTCTTCTGGAGTAAATTTATTTTCTTCAGTTGGTGTCGACATACTTTCTAAAATCCTTTTTGTGCGTCTGGGGCTTGCTTCCACTATTTTTTCAATGATAGCAATTTTACTCTTTTTAGTTTTCGATGGTTTAGTTTGATGCAGAAATGAATCCTTTATGATGCTACAAGAAACTTCTTCATTGATATGTTTAAGCTTGCGTCTTCGTGATCTTTCACTACAATTATCAATTGGCTTTGCTGGTCGACCAGTTTCCGTGGTAGTTACTGATGGCTTTTTAAAAATAAGTTTATTTCTTAGCCATTCTTGGTTGGGTGAGTAAAACAATTTCTTGTTTCTGGAACATTGATTGTACCGTTTTCTTAAAGTATTTAAAAAGTTTTTTTATTTTTAAGTTATGAATTTTTATTTCTTGTTTGTCGCATATTTTGAAGAATGGATTATTCATTATATGTAAAATAATGTTGTTTTCATCTTTCCGTTCAAAATATATATCAGATAGAACATTATAACTGAATTTAGCCCTTGTTTAAACAATAATGAAGAAAAAAACGAATGCATGGATTAATATACTATTGCTCGAAATTTCAACATGACCTATTTTACCTCTTTGAAACATAATATAACAGGTACTTGGTTTTACCAGTTATTTCCATTGGTTTTAAATTTATTTGCAATTTTCAGGTATTTAGGTTGTGTAATATTAGATGGCAATAAAATCATTTTTTACCTTTTCCAAATGAATTGCTAGATACCACATAATTTGAGAGTTAACAGGTACTGGCAATAATACAACAGGTACTTAGTTTTACCAGTTATTTCCATTGGTTTTAAATTTATTTGCAATTTTCAGGTATTTAAGTTATGTAATATTTTTTACCTTTTCCAAATGAATTGCCAGATACCACATAATTTGAGAGTTCTATTGTCATTTTTGTCAAAATTTTGATACACCCTTCTTTGTGGACTAGGTCCAAATATGGGCCAACTTCTCCTAATTTCAACAGAATTATTTTTTGGGTCAGTAAGAACTTTTGTACAAAATTTCATCAAAATATATGCATAATAGCCACGTTCACATACAAATAAATTCTCAAAAAATATGACGTGCATTTGTACCGAATATCTTACCTTGGGTCAGAAAAATTGCTGTAGCTCAAAAAGTGCAGTCCCGATGCATGGACATGTATATATAGGAATGTAGGGGAGAGTTAGGACTACAAAATAGTAAATTTGTGTTTTGACTCAGCTTGACTCACAGGAGTTGTGCTCTATGAAGTAGGAAATTTCCGAGAAATTTGACCTTTTTTAAAAAAAATATTTAAATTGTTCTGAAAACAGTAGAGCCAGTAATTACCAGTAATAGGAAATAAGTTAAGTTACAACACAAAATTTATTTCGTCCAAAAATCTTAAAAAACAAAAAACTTATGATCATTTAAACTTTAAAAATTAACTAAAAATATTATAAATTTACTAAATTCTGAAAAAGCCCATTTTGGACCACGCTGTTCTCAGTGAAATAGTTGAAATAGGGTTCTAATTTTTTGGGTCACGAGGTTTACTACTGTCTACTTTCTTATGAGTCTAATAACTTTAAAATCGGAGAAAAAACCAAAAGGAGTTTTGGCCGCTATCTCAAAATATTGACCACAGTGCGCTCCTAACAAAAGGACCAGATCAGGGCTTTTATGGCTCTTTTTTTGTGATCTTTTTGCCATTTTCCAAATTTTCATTATTTAACAAGCTTCATTTTATTTTACTGGTGGCAGTGTCTTAACTGTTGTTGGACTTCTTAGTGGCGAAGGTATAACACTGGGTAGTCATAACAACAGCAGTAATTTCATTGGTTACCGGTATTATAAAATAGACCATCGATTTGAGTTTTCTACATCAGCTGTTATGTCAGGACGATTTAAAATTGACTTCTGCAACATACGTGGGTTACGAGTGAATTTATTCTCTGTATATGCGCACGTTTGTCTCCATCGTCCGGATGTTTTCGCTTTATGTGAGACTCAGGTATCTGAAGATGCTGATCCACAGGATTTTCACTTACCTGGGTATCACCTTCTATCACTTTTTAGTTTCCATAGGGGCCTTGTATTGTACATACGCAATGAAGTTGTGTACAAGTGCCAGCAATCATTAGGCACATCTGATCCTGAATTTAGCTGTCTATGGGTTAAATTCAAAATCAAGTCGCACGCGGGAAGGTTTCAATGTTCACAACTCATCTTGGCTTCGCCATTCGAGCCATACATCTCCAGAAGGCCAGTATGTTGAGTTATTAGCCGCGCACAACCACCTTGCGCAACTATTGAATGAGCCAACGCATATTTCATGTGTTGAAGGGCACCATAATAATACTCTCGATCTTTTTTTAACTTCGCACCCTCAAAAGTACGAAGTAAATGTTAATGCACCTCTAGGTAACTCGGATCACTGCACCATATCCGCCTCCTTTTCGGTTTCCGAACTTCGAAGCGTTTCAAAAGGAGCCACGAAACGTTTAAAATACGTATACGATAAGGCTCGTTGGGCTGAGCTCAACGATTTTTCCGGCATTTTAATTGGAAACTTTGTTTCCTAGACAGTAACACTGATGCCATGGCGGAAATGGTTGTAAACATAATTTTGCTAGGAATGAAAGCTTTTATTCCATCAAAGCAAATTTCGATTAAACCTAGAATGAAATCCTGGTTTAATCAGACGTGTAAAAATGCGGTCAGATTCAGAGAGGAAGCATTCAGTGCCTTGCGTAAAAATAAAAACGCAGACAGAGCGAGATCTTCGTGTGCCAAAGTACTTAGGCGTGAAAAAGGTCTACACGATAAGCGTCTTCCTGCTAAAGTTCTTTCTGCCCCTCGGGGCAGAAAGTTCTTTAATACAAATCAAAGTAGAAAACCCCTACCAACCTAAAAACAAACAAAAGTCGCCCCTCGCTGGGCGTTATTAACCCACCGAGATCTGTATGCACTCCTTGCGATCTACTTGTTGCGGTCTAATATTTATTTGACAAAAAAAAATCATTAAGCCGAAAAAAAATTAAAAAAAACGTGAAAAAATATAGGTGGGCGTGGTTTTTGGCCCGTAGCCTCCAAAGGAATGATCCAATGTTTCTGACATACATACATATATTATATGTATATCTATTTGCAAGTTTGATTATATGTACGTCAATCACGGCTAAATCAAATTTAATGATATTTAAAACATAGATAGAACTTTATTTTTTGTGAGTCCAATGGAATATGTCTGTTTTTAAAACTATGGCCACGTCATTTTTATACGAATTTTAATAGAAGTTGAGAACACAATTACATATATGTATAGTGATAAAAGGCAAGGTACCGGTACTAAGAAAGACTGAATTAAATTACAAATTTACTTTAATATAGTGCATTATTTTTTAAATCTTTTTTAAGACGGTAAGCAAACTGTGTAAACTGTAATATTACCTTATTAACAACTTTGGACCGTAACACAAAAAAATGCTATTGAGGTATTGTGGGTATCGAAACTGCTACAAATTACTTAATTGAGCCGTTGCTTTTGAAAATGAGAGAACTCCGTTTTGTGAAAATAAAATGAATAAAACCTGAATCTTATTACAAATTAACATAATTTTATGTTTTTAATCCATGTTGAATAGTACTATTTTTTATATTGCAATATATTAAGAAGCATTATTGGAATTTAGCAATCATACTGCAACTATGGTGAAAAATTTTCGCTATGTAACCTAAGAAATATAAGTATTGTAATTTCTTTCTTTCTTTTTTCACTTTTTACTTAAACATTAAATATAATTTTAGTTTTTTTTTTTTTGGTTTTTTGTTTTACTGCACCAAAGAAGAATGAAATGATATTCAAATAAAATATATAAGTAAATAAACTATTCAATATTTTTGGTACTATAATTACATTCCAGTAAAAGAAAATCAACCTTTTCATAAAAAAAATTGCCTTTGAAAATGAGACAACTACATTGGCGCATGCCAAAACCTTTTTTTCAGATAAAACTATTATTGCATATTAAACTTACGTGCAATAAGACCACAAAAAATATAAAATAAGTCTATTACGGCTTGGGACTTTTTGTAACGCCATTCAAATGCAAATCATTCAATATAATAAATAATTTTTATAATAAATGGATTTCTCTCATTTTCAAAAGCAACGGCTCAATTATTTTAAAGAAATTTAATTATTTTCTATTGTCATAAGGATTACGAAAAAATATTATATTCCAAGTAAAAAAAGAGTGAAAATAAATTGACATTAACATAATCAAAATTATTCATTTAATTGTTGCTGATATAGTTCAAATGATATTAATTATTACTTATTATATTATTTATTATAATTATTTTTTGTTTTGATATAATTTCTTTCTTATAAATTGATTTCTGTACTGTTGTAAAAGCTCCCAAATGATAACACAAAACGGTAGTTCTTTGCATAGTTGATCTCACTAGCGGGTTTCTTATAAAAAAAATTGCGGCAAAAATATGCAAAATTGCTTAATAACTTATTATAGCAATTCCCAATAAAACTATTATTAGTTTTATTATATAGCCTAATAATTTAAAAAAATAATCCATCTATACCACACTATGAAGACCAGCTGTTTAAAGATTTGATTTTTGTTTTCAACAACAGGAGGTTATGTCATATGTACGTAACATGGGTACGTTTGAACACAAAAATTATAAACCATATGTAAAGCACTGATTTTGACATACACATGAAATTCCACATGGATAGCAATTTTGACAGTACATATGACTTGTACACTCAATGTAAACACACCTTAAGTATGTGTGTATGTATGTATGTATGTTAACAAATATACATATGTAGTTCGACTAATTAAAATAAATATTCAATATAAAAAATTATATGTTTTGACGTGTTTTAATAAACAAAATGTAAAATTAATTTATTTATTATCAGTTGTTGCTTTGTTGCCACGTTGTAAAATTTGTTTACTTAAAATGGTTTTACACGGCGTGTGTTTGTCATATGACTTGTCAGTTTGATAACCCATATGTAATTTCATGTGTTTGTCAAAATAGACATTTTACATACGGTTTATAATTTTTGCTTTCAAACGTACATGTGTAATTACATCTGACATAACATACAATATATATTTATTCCGCCACACAGTTTTGTATTGCCAACCACAGCTGATGCAAAGATGGAAACGTAGTGCTTTTACCACACTTTTAGTGCTTTTGGTACCACAAAAAACCTAAAATAGCAAAATATCAAGTTGGCATTACAGGATGTCAGATGCTCTTTCACATCAAAATAGAACACGTTCTAAATGTAAAATGTCATATGTATTGTACACATGGAAAACACACATGTTATGTTTCGAAAGGTTTACATGATGTGTTTAGAATTTACAGATGGAAAAGTGACAAATCATATGACAAATACATGCCGTGTAAAAGCACTTTTACATACATATGTATGTATTTCATATGGCAGCTTTGTTTGTCCGGAAAAAATTTTCGAAATGAGTGAATCGTGCTGCAGAAAACTCTCAGTAAAAAATTTTTCTTTAGAAAAAATGGGTGAATCCAGCTTTAGCTAAAAGATTTATAGAAATCTTTGCATTATAGTAATCCTTTTTTACTATTTTAGGCATTACACCTCACTTCTAAACTATTTTATTAATTTATTTTAAATGTACATTTTTATTAAACCATTCATATATGCAAATGTGTTATTTTCAGTGATTAAAAATGCTTGACTATTTTCAATGCATATGTAATTGCTTAACTGTTGCTTAGAAAAAGTGTGCAGCAAAAGCAAAAAAAGGAAGTGCAACTCATTTGCTTAAGCTGACTATGTGTCTCTTTCTGCAGCAAAGCAGTTATTTTAAAAACGTTTGCTGTTGCTTAAGCAGTAAGTTGTTTTTCATTTTTATTTTTGCTTATGGTTAACTCTTTTCTGTGAAGTTGTGGCTGACTACGATTGCTGCTTCTTGCTGTTACTCGCTGTTTCAGTCTTTAGTTTTAGAAAATTCTTTGACAGTGAGAGATTAAAATTATGACGCCACGTGTAAACTGAAAAATTATTGAGAAATATTTTGAATTTATTAATGACCAGGCTGTTTGTAAAATTTGTTCGCACAGTTTAAAAAGTGATAGGGCTTTTAATTTAAAAACTCATGTAATTAAAGTGCATAAAATAAATGAAAATGAATTTACAACTAGTGATAATAATGTGTCTGACTCTGTTTCCATAAGTGCAGAAAAAAATTTAGAAAATATGTAGGTAAATTTGAAATAAGCAAAAAACAATTATTTCGATCTTATATTGGTTTAGTGACGGAAGATAGTATTCCATTCAATATTCTAAATTCAGGGAATTTTAGAAATATTGTAGATCCCATTTGTCGCGGTTTGAGTAACAAACTGGGGAAACAGTTTTGTCTTAACAGCAGCAATTGCAAAAATATCCTTAGAAACTCTATAAAAATCGAGCTAAAACAAGGCCTTTTATCACTAAACATTGATAGTGCAACTCGTTTGTCACGAAATGTGTTCAGGAATGGTCGAGCTTAATGGTATAGGAGCAATCTGTTCAGAAAATCTTGCAACTGAAATATTGACTACTCTTACCAAATAAGAAATAAACTTAAGCCAAATTGTTTCAATCACATCCGATAATGGAGCAAATATGATAAAAACTACAAAAATTTTATCACACTGCAGTATTTTTGAAGATGGTCACGAAGGGCATGATATCGACGATGGAAATGAAATTTGGTATTAAATTGATTGGATTTGTTCCGCCAGTAAATAAAATGACTACAGAAATGAAATTTTTTAAAAAAATATCCAAATGTTTGAGGATTCTTCGGAAATGCATTTAGGCGATATACTAATATGTCGCTGCGCAGTCTATACAGCACAGCTTTGTGCATTAGACGTGACGAAGGATACGGAAATAAAAAACTTTTTACTTAGCTGCAAAGACCTAGTTAAATTTATTAAAAAACCATCGAGCGGTTATAGTGAAATATTTCTATTAAAAAAATTGCCAGTGCCGCTACTCGATTGTCCAACAAGATGGGGATCCACATATAATACGGTACATTCCCTAAAGAATGCAAAAGATGTATTAATACAAATCGAGTCGATTAAAAACAAATCACCAGATGAAAACTTTGAATTAAATGATAGCTTCTAGGATTTCGTTAACGCATATTGTATTTGTTTTGAGCCCCTTCAGTACACAATCACAAAGTTTCAGCAGGAACAACTGATTATGGAAATTTTTATGATGAATGGCTTAAGTGCAAATTATGCACTGAAAGACTACTTCAATATGGCGATAAAAGTTATATAGAAAAAATTGCAAGGAGTCTCTTACGTAGTATGGAAAATAGGACTACAAAACTATTAAACAACGAAAGTTTAGTTTCGTGCCTCTACCTTGATCCACGTTTTAACCACACACAAACCCCTACACAGAAACTTGAAGCTGCTACATACCTTAAAAAACTGCACGAAAGGATAACATACGTTCTGAAGAAAACAGGATCCATTTCTTCATGCGTGGAAAAAATTGAATTTTCAAAGAAAGCTGACGAATATTTAAATGAGTATTTAACACAGAACTTTTTATTAACCTTACATAACTTATCTAATTTTAAAAATCATATTATTTTAGGTTACAATTGAAAGTGGATTTTCATCTCTTAAATTAATTTTAACAGAAACAGAATTAATCGAGACACACTAGAAAATATTTTACTAGTTAATTTGAATGCATTTTTAGACCAGGCGATAGAAACATTGCCATTATTTGAAGATGCCAATTAAAAAAATTTGAATGTACATACATCCTTATAGAATATAATATAAAAACATTTACTTTTATAAAAAACTTAGTTTTATTGATGTGCAATTTTTTTGAAGTACATATACTTATGATATTTAATCAAATATAATATAAAACCTTTACTATATCTTTAAAAAACTTATGGCGTTTTCTTTTCTGAAAAAACATTTTGCCTTATTAATAGGTAATACTTTTTATGGATCACCCCGCCCTTGAAAAATGTAACCTTTTTTATGATTTCAAAAGAAAACTAAAGCAAACTCAAGGCGAATCCATAACAGGTGATTGCAATGGCGAAAAAGCTCATCATATGCCTGAAAGCGAAAAGTCAAACTCCTTATAAAAAATTTAAACAAATTTTTTCACAACTGCAAAGGAGGCGAAAACGCCTGAATTCGCCCGTGCAATCACCTAGTATTAATTCGCCTTGAGCAAACTGATTTTACATTTAACATTTATGTATGCCTATGTGACGTATAAAATAAAATATTTATTTACATAAAAAAATTCAAAATAAAATTCTTGCTTTCAATAAAAAAAATATTTCCAAAAAGGGCAATATCTCACCCTGGATAAAAGTTGATTGTAAAAACTGTTGCATATTTAGCTGGTTTTGGTGCGACATATTTAGAAAAGAACATGATGTTTATTCACATTCTGATATTATTTGTAGAAAAGAACACGAAAATTTAATAAGTGTAAAATATATGCAACATTTTTGTCAGAAAAGAAAACGCCATTAGTTTTATTGATGTTCAATTTTTTTATATACATACATACATATAACGTGACAAAAATACGAAAAGAAAGGGTAAATATGTAAAAATTTATTTTTCAATCTATGCATGTTTGACCAACACGTTTGCTTCTGTATACCTCACATCAACAAACTTGTCGCTGGCCTAAATGTTCAAAAAAATTACTAGGTGTTAATTAATGACATCTTGTTTTTACACACATTTATTGCTGTAGAAATCCCGGAAGATCAAAAATACTTTTTATGGAAATCTCGAAGGGAACGCACATGTCTTTGTCTACCTGCTGTTTTAGCATCGGCTACTTTAAATTTTTTTATTTAGTAGGATATATAATCATAAAATTTTTATGGAAACAGTTTTTTTGGTTTTTAAGAGAATAACAATTAGCTAAAAACAAAATTTTTATTACTTTTTTAAATTTCTGAACGATGGGTAATACCAAAAAAATTCTATGAATTTTGAAATACAATTTTTCCCTTCCATTCAGCCTAACATTACAAACGTATTTATTGCATTTATTACTTACAATTGTAAGAAACTACGTTCTATAATCGTTGCTTTTGTTAAACCATTAAATTAATTGCAAACAATTTTACAAATAATAATTAAAATGAGTTCACGATATATTTTTCCATAACTAGAATTCAAAATTTATTTACCAAAGAAACTCAAATTTATTTCCATTACTTAAAAACTAAATTTAGAAGATCTGCAAAATAAAGATTTCCAATATTGTTTTACAGCAACAGCAAAAGAAGAAACAAACATTAACTTACTGCTTAAGCAACAGCAAACGTTTTTTAAAAAATAACTGCTTTGTTGACTGCTTTGCAGCAGAAAGAAACACATAGTCAGCTTAAGCAAATGAGTTGCACTTCCTTTTTTTGCTTTTGCTGCGCTTATAATCAACTGTTATGTAAATGCTGAGAAATTCAGTTTTTTTATTTGTTGAACAAAATGTAAGCAAAGCAAAGATTTTACAGCTGTTGCTATTTTTAAACAAGCAATTAAAACCCTGGTTATTTTTTTCGCACCTCTACATTTTCGGTTATGTAGGTGGTAAAAATACGTTGTGCATAAAAATTTTTTTCTAATCCATAAGCCGGCTAGGCCCCTCGCATTTAAGTTGTAAAAATTTCTTAAAAAGCTGTAAAAAGATATGTGGGTTTATTAGTCAATAACTCTTAAACTGAGAAGTTTTCGTGATTTACTTACATAAACTTTTTATTCGTTAAAAAGAGCGAAATATTTTGTTCATACAAACTTTTAACCCACGATCAAGGCGAATTTATACCAGGTGAAGTCGCTAGCCCAGCTGATTGTTTTTTGCTAATGTCTTGTCAAAAAATACATTGTTTCATATCTGCTAATCTAATGTCAAGGTTGTTGTTTTGTTGTAGTTGTTGCTCTACTGCTCACACCTGGTATAAATTCGCCTTGCCCACGATAAAGCGTAAACTGAAACTGAACTTTGAGTGGTTCTCATTCATTTCTGGAGGCATGTAAATACGAACTCTCTTCATAATGAGATAGAACATTTTGCGCTCATTTAGTATGTGAATAAAGATTTTTTGAATATTGTCCATTTTATGGCTTAATGACTAAAAACTGACTCAGGCCTGCAATATTATTAAGTAATTTTAATACTGAAACTCTTGAAAGTGCGCAATTCCATTATTTGCGTTTTTTAAGTGTTAGTAAATCAGTTTAATAGTAAATAAACATAATATTTTACCGATTAATCAAATAAAACTTAAAAAAATATTCGATTAATCTATCAGTTTTTATGTTGTTTTGAACGTTATTTAGCTAATATATTATCATAAATTCATTTATTTTCAGTGATTTTTATTCGAAGTTTCCCATTTTGTCGCAATTCTATATTTCCCATTGTCTTCCCATATACAGCATTGTTCAGATAAACCTGGGGCAGTGTAATAAAGACATGGATCAAGATTTTAAATGCTTTTACATATTTTTCGAAAATTTTCAAATATATCTGTAAGAAACACCACATCAGACTTAAGGTAGAGTTCTGTATAATCAAGAAGAGTTCATGATAGTACTCAACTACACTACATTCCTCGTTGGTTAAAATGTTAAAAATTTGTCTCTACTTGGCAGTTCAGTTTCTTTGAACTTAGCCATTGAGTCCATGTACGAGTAAGAAAACACACCCTTTCGTCTAATTGGATTGAAATGAGTATTATCGGAAAACAATTCTTGAACTGTTTTGAAATCAGTTGCATCAAGATTTTTTGCTAATGTCTCCAGACTTGAAGGCAGAAATCTTACGGAGTCGAAAAATCTTAACTCAAACCCAATGTTTTCATTCAATCTTATATAGACAGAAAGTGATATATAACGCTCTTTGTTAAGGGGGATAACTTTTATGGTGACATTTTTTATTGAAGCTAATTCTTTAAAAAAAGATGCAAGTCATAAAAAAGAAAAGAAAAATAACTGGGATAAACATGGGAGTTTTGTATTTTAAATTGCACTCATTATGTTCAGGACCTCGATAATTACCTGTAAGATGACAGTGGTCTCTAACTTTATCAGTATTAATAATTTCTTACAAATATGACATGCAATATGGTTTTGAACATTATTGGTACCCACACTTATTTTTTATCTACTGCTTCAAGAATGGACTCGAAATCTGCATATACCACGAACGGGACATCTAGCTGTTTGTTGTAGTTTCAAAATTTTATGAATGATTCTTCAGATTTCGGCATATCCGCAATTCCTCTACCGCAGACATGTTTGTAAAAAAATTAAAAAAAAACTTAGATTGATATGTCATTAATAGAACATAATGACATTTGTCACCTAAATGTAGCAGTAAAAGATTTATGTGGGTGGGTTTCTCCTCAATGGTAATGTAGTATGGCCCCACGATCGATGTTCCGTTATATCCAAACACATTAATGCTTACAGAATTTTGCTTCTCAAATTTTTTAATTTGGTTTAATGCTATGGGAAACTGTATGCAATTAACATTTATCCATAGACAGAGCTGCGATTAAGCACCATTTACAACAATATGCATCATTATTTTTAATGTTAATGCATGCATGGGTATTGGCTTAGGATTTTGGTAATGGTATGTAATTTGACCCTCTTATTATTGATGTCATTAACTTCTAGAGATTAAATCGACATT
The DNA here is from genome assembly GCA_949628195.1 of Phasia obesa. NCBI lineage: Eukaryota > Metazoa > Arthropoda > Insecta > Diptera > Tachinidae > Phasia > Phasia obesa. The sequence goes on along the minus strand of OX451219.1, from coordinate 77,030,915 downwards.
AGTGTCCATCCACTATCTCTTTCCGGGAATTCACTCATTTTATTCTTAATTTCCTTAGCATGTCTCTTTTAGGCATTTAACAATGACTTCTTTTGCACCATTCCTCTGGAAGCAGCACTTCTTCCTTTTTATTTACATATGAGAATGTTTCAATTCTCATATTTTTTTTAATTGTTTTATTCAATACGCGGGAAAAATAAATGTTTGTTACTCATAAAAAATTTTCCTTGAATGCAGAGAGAGAATAAACGCACATTTGGTTTGGCTGTGAATTCAAAAGTACTTAGTACTCTCAAGAGAGATATATTTAATTATACAGGGAATATGGAAACCATTTGGACTACCGATTATTTTCCAATTTAAAAATCTTCTAAATATATTTTAAAAGCCAATTTAAATTCTGTTTTATAACATCAGTTAGTTCCGCTAAATGGATTTGTCGTTTCAATAATTCTAAATTGTTATTTAATTCTTTTTCCCTCATTTCTTCCATCGCTTTGTTGTGCCGAATTGTTTCACCAAGTATTTTATTCTGCCCGTCCCGTATATCTATCAACGTTGTGCTTATTTTTCTGAATCTATGTTCCAATTCTTTATTGTGCTCTTTGCACATCTTAATTGCTTCACCAAAATGGCGGCTGAGGTTTTTTGGATTTTCTAATTCCTCTTGTAGCAAATCTGTTGTATTTTTTTTTACTTTTCTTGCAAGGCTGCTTTATTTTTGATTTTGTTGGTGTATTCTCGTCGTCTGCAGCTTCACAGTAATGGCTGTAGGAGATTTTTTCGCTTTCTAAATCTGACACTACCAATCCAGTTTTATTTTTTTTTTACTTTGTTTGCAAGGCTGCAGTATATTTAAATTTTCATTTACATCATCGGCGTCCACTGCAATATCACATATTTCTTCGGAACTTCGTTTTGTAGATGTCTTTTGCAACCCAAACACTTGACCTTCCTTTACACCTTCAACACTTTCGTCTAGGGATAGCAAACTATATACATATTGCCTCTTCTGTAGCAGAAAATTTGTATTCTTTGTTTGGGCCGCCACCAGTCTTCCTTTGATTTTGAGTGTTTGAATGACCTTCTTTTTAACATAGCGCTTCTGATCAACCCAAACCTATTATTAATATACCAGAACAATAATTTAATTGTCACATGAAAATGTAATAATGAGAAACACTTACTTTTTCCCACTCTGAAATAGATTTCAATGGCGGACCTTGACTATTTAATTGGGATTCTACATTTTTCCAAAGTCTATCATTATTTCCTTCTTCTCTTTGTGAAACCCTTTGGCAATGTCGGAATTTCCATACATTAATTTTACTAACGTAGCCAGCTGTTGCTTGTTTGCATTTCCACTCCTTTTAAAAATAAAACTACAAATTAAAAAGAACTAAGAACGGGAATAAAAATCGGCGATGCCATAATTTTTTCGAACGTGCGAGTTTTTTCTCATGAAAATAATTCCCGATTGCAACTTTAGGGAAAAGGCAAAAAATTCGATGGAAAAAATATTCATATCATTACAAATATCATTGTAATAATCATCAGTTTGAATTGTATAAATAAATTAATCTGTATCCATATAATTTAGATAAAGATTTTCTCCAAATTTTGGTTTCATATACCTGTAGTGGAAGTCATGCATCTTCCATTTTGATAGCCAAAGTACTGAGAAACCGATATATTTGGGTTTATTGTAGGAAAGTTGTACTTTCTTCCACTCAACCGCAAACATATCTTTAGAAAATTTTGTTAAACTCATAATGTTTGGCTTGGTTATTAATGCTCTGAGAATCAAGTGATTTTTATTCGAAGTTTCCCATTTTGTCGCAATTCTAATATCCTCGAGCTTTTCTATATTTTCCATTGTCTTCCCATATACAGCATTGTTCAGAAGTTTGAAAAATCTTTTTCAAAATTATTTTTAGCCGTTGTTGTGTGATATGTGTTTAAATCAATATAATTCCTAAGCCAAGAGACTATGTATCTGTTATAATACAAGTCCATTAGAAATGCATTGTTTTACAACCCTATACTGTATAATGTAGTTCTATTTGTGGCATAAATCTGCCACTAGTTTCTTACATATAGACCACTTTACTAATTTATTCTCAGGGCAAAATTGTAAATCATTATGCTGGTCATGTATTGAGTCTAAGTACTCAATATCTACTTTTAAAATGAAGCCACATGCTGAAGTATCAGATACTTGCTCAACATCAAACAAATCAATATCTCAAATTCTCTATAAGGAAGATATTCTGACATAGCCCAACCATATAAATTGATAGCGTCTAAATACTCTGATGGTTTTGTACTATCAAATTCTTTGAATTATTTATGATTAGCCTTCGAATATCTTCTAGAGCATTGAACAAGTCCTCCTCTTATTTCACTTTGTATAAAAAAATACATTTCTGAGTCGGTGAATAACTGTAATGTGATTTGGGTGGTGTTCAGCATCGCATCCCAAGATAAACCTGGGGCAGTGTAATAATGACATGGATCAAGATTTTAAATGCTTTTACATATTTTTCGAAAATTTTCAAATATATCTGTAAGAAGCACCACATCAGACTGAAGGTAGAATTCTGTATAATCAAGAAGAGTCTTGCAATTAAAATCGCTACATATTTTCTGTGCATGATAATACTCAACTACACTACATTCCTCGTTGGTTAAAATGTTAAAAATTTGTCTCTACTTGGCAGTTCAGTTTCTTTGAACTCAGCCATTGAGTCCATGTACGAGTAAGAAATCACACCCTTTCGTTTAATTGGATTGAAATAAGTATTATCGGAAAACAATTCTTGAACTGTTTTGAAATCAGTTGCATCAAGATTTTTTGCTAATGTCTCCAGACTTGAAGGCAGAAATCTTACGGAGTCGAAAAACCTTAACTCAAACCCAATGTTTCATTCAATCTTATATAGACAAAAGGGGGATAACTTTTATGGTGACATTTTTTATTCTTTGAAAAAAAGATACAAGTCATAAGCTGACAGATTATGAAAAAGAACTGGGATAAAAATGGGAGTTTTGTATTTTAAATTGCACTCATTATGTTCAGGACCTCGATAATTACCTGTAAGATGACAGTGGTCTCTAACTTTATCATTATTAATAATTTCTTACAAATATGACATGCAATATGGTTTTGAACATTATTGGTACCCACACTTATTTTTTATCTACTGCTTCAATAATGGACTCGAAATCTGCATATACCACGAACGGTACATCTAGCTGTTTGTTGTAGTTTCAAAATGTTATGAATGATTCTTCAGATTTCGGCATATCCGCAATTCCTCTACCGCAGACATGTTAAATGTGTGTTTTGTATAATACAGACATGTTTTGCAAATAAAAATTTTGCTTGCATGGGATGTAATGCTGGATCTTCAAAACCTTAAAAAAAATAAAATTTGGGAATACTAATAAGAAAGAAATAAAAAAATTAAAAAAAAACTTAGATTGATATGTCATTAATAGGAACATAATGACATTTGTCACCTGAATGTAGCAGTTAAAGATTTATATGGGTGGGTTTCTCCTCAATGGTAATGTAGTATGGCCCCACGATCGATGTTCCATTATATCCAAACACATTAATGCTTACAGAATTTTGCTTCTCAATTTTTTTAATTTGGTTTAAGCTCGCATTAACAAAAAACAAAACATACATTGTGTGAATAATTTAAAACAAAAACAAACAAACCTGTTCTAAGACAACAACAAAGTTGTTTGTAAAATATTTTTTTTTCCTTTTTTCTTTTCTTTATTTTTTACAACGGCATATTGAATTGCTACTTTTAAAATAAAACAAAAACAATAAAGGCCAATGAGCCTCTTTAATTTAAGCAATAAAAATGTGGACAATATTGTATTAAATAAAAACAAAAAAACTGAAAATAATTTGTGTGTAAATGATACGCCAGTTATACGTGCCCAATCTTGTTCGTCGCTTTTACTAAGCGATGACAATAAAATAACTACAAACAAATCGCCTTCTGAACACAGCGTTGCCAAAGATAATATGGATAGTGTAGAAAACCCAAGACGCAAGTGGGAATGGACAGATACATAACTGTATTGAAAAGAGGTCGAAGCCCTAAATCTTCGCAGATTGCACCAATGGCTAAAGTACAAAAAGACAAGGACTCTAACGGAATAAATTCCCATAATCGTTTTGCTATTTTAGATAACGAAGCAATTGAAACAAAAACGGCACCCAAGTCGTTTAAACCACCACCAATTTTTTTAAGAGAGAAAAATTCAAATGAATTAATAACTAAGTTAATCTCAGCTATCGGGGAAAACTCATTCTATGTAATTCCAATCAAGCGTGGTAACATTGATGAAACAAAAATTCATTTTATAGACGAAAGTAGTTATCGTAAAGCAGTAAAGGGGTTTGAAAGCTGCAATAAGAACTTTTATACCTATCAGCTGAAGAGTAGCAAAGGCCTACAGGTAGTCATCAAAGGTGTAGACTCATATGTTAACCCAGTGGAAATAAAATCTGGCCTCCAAAAAGCTGGATTTAAAGTCAAAAGTGTTGATAATCTCAGAAATCGAGAGCGAGTCCCTCAACCTCTATTTCGCGTTGAACTGGAACCTGGGGATATTAGATTGAAGAAGAACGAAACGCATCCCATTTATAATCTAAAATATCTATTACACCGCAGGATAAGTGTAGAGGAACCACATAAGCGGTCAGGACCCGTCCAGTGTTTAAATTGCCAAGAATATGGCCATACAAGGGCGTACTGCAAGTTGCCTCCGGTTTGCGTTGTGTGTGGAGAGCTTCATTGTTCCGCCCAATGCGACAAACCAAATGATGACTCGAAGGTTAAAAAATGTAGCAATTGCGGTGGAAATCAAATCGCTAACTACAGAGGCTGTCCAGTTTTTTCTATGGTAAGGAAGTCAACTCAGAAATTAAATACTCCTGCTAGGCAGCCACAATACCAAGCAAATGCTCATTACCCTCAGTTAGCTCAACCCACAACCAAACATGTTTCATACGCGGATATGTTAAAGTCAAATCATGTTTCAACACACAAAGCGACACCTACAACCAATTCTACCCCAAATATGCATCCAGAAGCTAAAGAACAAACACCATCTGGTAACTACAATCGTCTCGAAGCAAGTATCGAGCCATTAGTGCATTCGTTAAACAGTTTTATGAGCTCTATGAGCAGCATGATGCAAGAAATGGTTCGCATGCAATCTATGATGTTGCAGGCGGTACTTAACAAACCATGAACTGTTTAAAAATATGTTTCTGGAACGCAAACGGCTTACGCCAACACAAAAATGAACTCGAGTACTTCTTGAAGAACCAACAAATTGATGTCATGATGGTTTCAGAGACTCATTTAACAACAAATAGCTTTTTTAAAATCAATGGCTATATATTATATGACACTAAAGACCCCCGTGGTAGAGCATGTGGTGGTTCAGCTATTCTAATAAAGGCTCGAATTAAACATCATTTACTGTGTGATTTTTGTGAGGACTATCTTCAAGCAACAAACATCTGTATTGAAGAATATCATCAAAACTTTGTTATTTCTTCGATTTATTCACCTCCTAGATTTCAAATATCAGAGAGTCAATATAGCGACTTCTACAAATCACTAGGTCCCTGTTTCATAGCATCAGGCGACTACAACGCTAAACACACGTTTTGGGGATCAAGGCTTATTACTCCAAAAGGTCGTGTTTTATTTGACACTATTTCAAAAATGCGTCTGAATGTGATATCAAGCGGACAACCCACCTATTGGCCTACTGATGGACAAAAAATACCTGATGTTATTGATTTTGGCGTGACTAAAGGTATTTCGAGAGAAATGATTAAGGTTGAAGCATCACTCGAATTATCCTCAGATCATTCACCCACAATAGTCTATATATGGAACCAGCAAAATATTGTGTCACCAACAACTAGCACAAGCATTAATTGGTTGAATTATAGAAAGTATCTCAGTACTCACTGTTCGGAAAATATACCGCTGAGAAAACCAGAAGACGTGGAACAAAGTCTTATTAATTTTGATCAAATCCTCAAATCAGCTGCCCAACATGCAACAGTAACCCGACAATCAGCTAGATACAATCAAATTTACTTTGTAGATGTCGACCGGCTCTTGGCTGAAAAAAGGAAAATTAGAAGAGAGTGGCAAGCACACAGATCTCCTCAACTCAAATCTAGACTTAAAGATTGCACGAAACGGCTAAGACAGCTGCTAGAATCTCGAAGAGTAGCATCTCTGAAAAATTACTTGGAAGACCTCGACGCAACTGCACAATCAGATTATTCATTATGGCGTGCATGTGGAAACCTTAAAAGGCCAGTCGTACGTAAGCCCCCCTTGAGAACTTCTTGTGGAGTCTGGGCAAGAAATGATACCGAAAAAGGTAATTTATTTGTTGATCATTTGAAAAAGGTTTTCACTCCAAATATGTGTACTGATATAGTTGAGTTGCCACCAGTAGAGACTAGTGCCGAAGTACACCTAAGATTTAAATTTAGCGATATTGAAAGGGCAATAGCGGATTTAAACACCAAAAAAGCCCCTGGGGTTGATAAAACAAGTAACAAGATGTTAGTTGAGTTGCCCCGCATAGGTTGCAGAATTATTCTGTTTGTTTTTAATGCCATCTTACGTCTTGAGTACTTTCCCACAGAGTGGAAAGTTTCTTTGATTACTATGATTCCTAAACCAGGAAAAGACCACACAAAAGTAGAATCATACAGACCTATAAGCCTTTTATCAAACGTGTCAAAGTTATTTGAGAGAATATTAATAACTAAGCTGAATCCAATTCTTAGCGCGAAAGGATGTATTACGAACCACCAATTCGGCTTCAGAAAACAACATAGTACGATCCAACAAACACACAGATTAGTAAATGTAATTAAAACGACCTTTGAAGAAAAAAAATACTGTTCTGCGCTCTTTATCGACGTTTCTCAAGCATTCGATAAGGTTTGGCACGAATGCCTAATATTTAAGCTAAAGCTGAACTTGCCCGAAAAGTTGTACAAGCTCTTAAAAGATTATTTAACGAATCGCAAGTTTTTACTAAAAGAAGGTGACTTTTTAAGCTCGCCACAGCTCATTGATGCCGGAGTTCCCCAAGGTAGTATTTTGGGACCAATTTTATATTTACTGTACACATCAGATATGCCAATTAGCACCCTAGTGCATACATCAACTTTTGCAGATGACACAGCTTTTTTAAGTATTCATGAAAGTGCCCAAGAAGCATCCCCAAGGTAGTATTTTGGGACCAATTTTATATTTACTGTACACATCAGATATGCCAATTAGCACCCTAGTACATACATCAACTTTTGCAGATGACACAGCTTTTTTAAGTATTCATGAAAGTGCCCAAGAAGCATCAAAACTTTTACAAGACCACATACTCAAGTTGGAAAAATGGCTAGAAAAATGGAGAATAAAAGTGATTGAGCAAAAATGTACTCACATAACTTTCACACTGCGTAGGGACTCGTGCCCTCCTGTTCGCATAAATAACCAAATGATACCACAGCTTTCAGACGTTAAATATCTGGGTATACATCTTGACCGTCGCCTTACTTGGAAAAGCCACATTGATTTCAAGTTAACAAAAATGAAACTAAAAGCAGTACAACTAAATTGGCTTATTGGCAGAAATTCTACCCTGAGCTTAGATTGTAAACTTCTACTGTACAAGTCGATCCTTAAACCAATTTGGTGTTATGGGATTCAGTTATGGGGCACTGCCTCAGCTAGCAATGTAGAAAAAATTCAAAGGCGCCAAAATAAGATACTACGTATGATTACATCTGCTCCCTGGTATATAAAAAATTCGAACATCCACAAAGACCTAAACATGCCATCAGTTAAAGCAGAAATAGCGAAACATGCAGTCACATATCTAAAGAGGCTTGAATCTCATCCAAACCCTTTAGCGCGTAACATGCTGAATGAACCTGGCTACATTCGACTAAAAAGAAGAGATACTGCTTTTCTTGGCCGTACATTAGAGGGATGACCCGCAAATGATTGCAAAATTCGTGTAACAAACATTATTTTTGTCTAGCACTGGCTGGACTTAAAAAGTATATTTTTATTTTAGACTTAAGATATGAGTAATTATTGTTAGTTCAAAAATATTGAAGATACAATAAACAATTTATGAAAAAAAAAAATGCTATGGGAAACTGTATGCCATTAACATTTATCCATAGACAGAGCTGCGATTAAGCACCATTTAAAACAATATGCATCATTATTTTTAATGTTAAGGCATGTATGGGTATTGGCTTAGGATTTTGGTAATGGTATGTAATTTGACCCTCTTATTATTGATGTCATTAACTTCTAGAGATTAAATAGAAATTAGTGTCCATCCACTATCTCTTTCCGGGAATTCACTCATTTTATTCTCAATTTCCTTAGCATGTCTCTTTTAGGCATTTAACAATGACTTCTTTTGCACCATTCCTCTGGAAGCAGCACTTCTTCCTTTTTATTTACATATGAGAATGTTTCAATTCTCATAATTTTTTTTAATTATTTTATTCAATACGCGGGAAAAATAAATGTTTGTTACTCATAAAAAATTGTCCTTGAATGCAGAGAGAGAATAAACGCACATTTGGTTTGGCTGTGAACTCAAAAGTACTTAGTACTCTTAAGAGAGATATATTTAATTATACAGGGAATATGGAAACCATTTGGATTACCGATTATTTTCCAATTTAAAAATCTTCTAAATATATTTTAAAAACCAATTTAAATTCTGTTTTATAACATCAGTTAGTTCCGCTAAATGGATTTGTCGTTTCAATAATTCTAAATTGTTATTTAATTATTTTTCCCTCATTTCTTCCATCGCTTTGTTGTGCCGAATTGTTTCGCCAAGTATTTTATTCTGCCCGTCCCGTATATATATCAACGTTGTGTTTATTTTTCTGAATCTATATTCCAATTCTTTATTGTGCTCTTTGCACATCTTAATTGCTTCACCAAAATGGCGGCTGAGGTTTTTTTCTAATTCCTCTTGTAGCAAATCTGTTGTATTTTTTTACTTTTCTTGCAAGGCTGCTTTATTTTTGATTTTGTTGGTGTATTCTCGTAGTCTGCAGCTTCACAGTAATGGCTGTAGGAGATTTTCTCGCTTTCTAAATCTGACACTACCAATCAGGTTTTATTTTTTTTTACGTTGTTTGCAAGGCTGCAGTATATTTAAATTTTCATTTACATCATCGGCGTCCACTGCAATATCACATATTTCTTCGGAACTTCGTTTTGTAGATGTCTTTTGCAACCCAAACACTTGACCTTCCTTTACACCTTCAACACTTTCGTCTAGGGATAGCAAACTATATATTGCCTCTTCTGTAGCAGAAAGTTTGTATTCTTTGTTTGGGCCGCCACCAGTCTTCCTTTGATTTTGAGTGTTTGAGTGACCTTCTTTTATTATTAATATACCCATTTTGTCGCAATTCTATTATTAATATACCAGAACAATAATTTAATTGTCACATGAAAATGTAATAATGAAAAACACTTACTTTTTCCCACTCTGCAATAGATTTCAATGGCGGACCTTGACTATTTAATTGGGATTCTACATTTTTCCAAAGTCTATCATTATTTCCTTCTGCTCTTTGTGAAACCCTTTGGCAATGTCGGAATTTCCATACATTAATTTTACTAACGTAGCCAGCTGTTGCTTGTTTGCATTTCCACTCCTTTTAAAAATAAAACTACAAATTAAAAAGAACTAAGAACGGGAATAAAAATCGGCGATGCCATAATTTTTTCGAACGTGCGAGTTTTTTCACATGAAAATAATTCCCGATTGCAACTTTAGGGAAAAGGCAAAAAATTCGATGGAAAAAATATTCATATCATTACAAATATCATTGTAATAATCATCAGTTTGAATTGTATAAATAAATTAATCTGTATCCATATAATTTAGATAAAGATTTTCTCCAAATTTTGGTTTCATATACCTGTAGTGGAAGTCATGCATCTTCCATTTTGATAGCCAAAGTACTGAGAAACCGATATATTTGGGTTTATTGTAGGAAAGTTGTACTTTCTTCCACTCAACCGCAAACATATCTTTAGAAAATTTTGTTAAACTCATAATGTTTGGCTTGGTTATTAATGCTCTGAGAACCAAGTGATTTTTATTCGAAGTTTCCCATTTTGTCGCAATACTAATATCCTCGAGCTTTTCTATATTTTCCATTGTCTTCCCATATACAGCATTGTTCAGAAGTTTGAAAAATCTTTTTAAAAATTATTTTTAGCCGTTGTTGTGTGATATGTGTTTAAATCAATATAATTCCTAAGCCAAGAGACTATGTATCTGTTATAATACAAGTCCATTAGAAATGCATTGTTTTACAACCCTATACTGTATAATGTAGTTCTATTTGTGGCATAAATCTGCCACTAGTTTCTTACATATAGACCACTTTACTAATTTATGCTCAGGGCAAAATTGTAAATCATTATGCTGGTCATGTATTGAGTCTAAGTACTCAATATCTACTTTTAAAATGAAGCCACATGCTGAAGTATCAGATACTTGCTCAATATCAAACAAATCAATATCTCAAATTCTCTATAAGGAAGATATTCTGACATAGCCCAACCATATAAATTGATAGCGTCTAAATACTCTGATGGTTTTGTACTATCAAATTCTTTGAATTATTTATGATTAGCCTTCGAAAATCTTCTAGAGCATTGAACAAGTCCTCCTCTTATTTCACTTTGTATAAAAAAATACATTTCTGAGTCGGTGAATAACTGTAATGTGATTTGGGTGGTACATATTTTTCGAAAATTTTCAAATATATCTGTAAGAAGCACCACATCAGACTGAAGGTAGAATTCTGTATAATCAAGAAGAGTCTTGCAATTAAAATCGCTACATATTTTCTGTGCATGATAATACTCAACTACACTACATTCCTCGTTGGTTAAAATGTTAAAAATTTGTCTCTACTTGGCAGTTCACTTTCTTTGAACTTAGCCATTGAGTCCATGTACGAGTAAGAAATCACACCCAAATTGGATTGAAATAAGTATTATCGGAAAACAATTCTTGAACTGTTTTGAAATCAGTTGCATCAAGATTTTTTGCTAATGTCTCCAGACTTGAAGGCAGAAATCTTACGGAGTCGAAAAACCTTAACTCAAACCCAATGTTTCATTCAATCTTATATAGACAAAAGGGGGATAACTTTTATGGTGAAATTTTTTATTCTTTGAAAAAAAGATACAAGTCATAAGCTGACAGATTATGAAAAATAACTGGGATAAAAATGGGAGTTTTGTATTTTAAATTGCACTCATTATGTTCAGGACCTCGATAATTACCTGTAAGATGACAGTGGTCTCTAACTTTATCATTATTAATAATTTCTTACAAATATGACATGCAATATGGTTTTGAACATTATTGGTACCCACACTTATTTTTTATCTACTGCTTCAAGAATGGACTCGAAATCTGCATATACCACGAACGGTACATCTAGCTGTTTGTTGTAGTTTCAAAATGTTATGAATGATTCTTCAGATTTCGGCATATCCGCAATTCCTCTACCGCAGACATGTTTGTCACTGTTTAATGTGTGTTTTGTATAATACAGACATGTTTTGCAAATAAAAATTTTGCTTGCATGGGATGTAATGCTAGATCTTAAAAACCTTAAAAAAATAAAATTGGGGAATACTAATAAGAAAGAAATAAAAAAATTAAAAAAAAACTTAGATTGATATGTCATTAATAGGAACATAATGACATTTGTCATCTGAATGCAGCAGTTAAAGATTTATATGGGTGGGTTTCTCCTCAATGGTAATGTAGTATGGCCCCACGATCGATGTTCCATTATATCCAAACACATTAATGCTTACAGAATTTTGCTTCTCAATTTTTTTAATTTGGTTTAATGCTATGGGAAACTGTATGCCATTAACATTTATCCATAGACAGAGCTGCGATTAAGCACCATTTAATACAATATGCATTATTATTTTTAATGGTAATACATGCATGGGTATTGGCTAAGGATTTTGGTAATGGTATGTAATTTGATCCCCTTATTATTGATGTCATTAACTTCTAGAGATTAAATAGAAATTAGTGTCCATCCACTATCTCTTTCCGGGAATTCACTCATTTTATTCTCAATTTCCTTAGCATGTCTCTTTTAGGCATTTAACAATGACTTCTTTTGCACCATTCCTCTGGAAGCAGCACTTCTTCCTTTTTATTTACATATGAGAATGTTTCAATTCTCATAATTTTTTTTAATTATTTTATTCAATACGCGGGAAAAATAAATGTTTGTTACTCATAAAAAATTGTCCTTGAATGCAGAGAGAGAATAAACGCACATTTGGTTTGGCTGTGAACTCAAAAGTACTTAGTACTCTTAAGAGAGATATATTTAATTATACAGGGAATATGGAAACCATTTGGACTACCGATTATTTTCCAATTTAAAAATCTTCTAAATATATTTTAAAAACCAATTTAAATTCTGTTTTATAACATCAGTTAGTTCCGCTAAATGGATTTGTCGTTTCAATAATTCTAAATTGTTATTTAATTCTTTTTCCCTCATTTTTTCCATCGCTTTGTTGTGCCGAATTGTTTCACCAAGTATTTTATTCTGCCCGTCCCGTATATCTATCAACGTTGTGCTTATTTTTCTGAATCTATGTTCCAATTCTTTATTGTGCTCTTTGCACATCTTAATTGCTTCACCAAAATGGCGGCTGAGGTTTTTTGGATTTTCTAATTCCTCTTGTAGCAAATCTGTTGTATTTTTTTACTTTTCTTGCAAGGCTGCTTTATTTTTGATTTTGTTGGTGTATTCTCGTCGTCTGCAGCTTCACAGTAATGGCTGTAGGAGATTTTTTCGCTTTCTAAATCTGACACTACCAATCCAGTTTTATTTTTTTTTACTTTGTTTGCAAGGCTGCATTATATTTAAATTTTCATTTACATCATCGGCGTCCACTGCAATATCACATATTTCTTCGGAACTTCGTTTTGTAGATGTCTTTTGCAACCCAAACACTTGACCTTCCTTTACACCTTCAACACTTTCGTCTAGGGATAGCAAACTATATATTGCCTCTTCTGTAGCAGAAAGTTTGTATTCTTTGTTTGGGCCGCCACCAGTCTTCCTTTGATTTTGAGTGTTTGAATGACCTTCTTTTTAACATAGCGCTTCTGATCAACCCAAACCTATTATTAATATACCAGAACAATAATTTAATTGTCACATGAAAATGTAATAATGAGAAACACTTACTTTTTCCCATTCTACAATAGATTTCGATGGCGGACTTTGACTATTTAATTGGGATTCTACATTTTTCCAAAGTCTATCATTATTTCCTTCTTCTCTTTGTGAAACCCTTTGGCAATGTCGGGATTTCCATACATTAATTTTACTAACGTAGCCAGCTGTTGCTTGTTTGCATTTCCACTCCTTTTAAAAATAAAACTACAAATTAAAAAGAACTAAGAACGGGAATAAAAATCGGCGATGCCATAATTTTTTCGAACGTGCGAGTTTTTTCACATGAAAATAATTCCCGATTGCAACTTTAGGGAAAAGGCAAAAAATTCGATGGAAAAAAGATTCATATCATTACAAATATCATTGTAATAATCATCAGTTTGAATTGTATAAATAAATTAATCTGTATCCATATAATTTAGATAAAGATTTTCTCCAAATTTTGGTTTCATATACCTGTAGTGGAAGTCATGCATCTTCCATTTTGATAGCCAAAGTACTGAGAATCCGATATATTTGGGTTTATTGTAGGAAAGTTGTACTTTCTTCCACTCAACATCAAACATATCATTAGAAAATTTTGTTAAACTCATAATGTTTGGCTTGGTTATTAATGCTCTGAGAACCAAGTGATTTTTATTCGAAGTTTCCCATTTTATCGCAATTCTAATATCCTCGAGCTTTTCTATATTTTCCATTGTCTTCCCATATACAGCATTGTTCAGAAGTTTGAAAAATCCTTTTCAAAATTATTTTTAGCCGTTGTTGTGTAATATGTGTTTAAATCAATATAATTCTTAAGCCAAGAGACTATGTATCTGTTATAATACAAGCAGCGTTTGAAAAAAAACCGTACACAAACGTAAGGTATTTCTCATGAGCACAAACTCTAAAAAATATTTTAGTGTTTGTGTACTTCTACACAAACATAAACCGTACACAATACTTTTGAGCTAAAGTACACAAACTTTATGATAGCGAACTCAACAATTTTTAGGTAAATTATAAAGTATTTTTAGCGGAGATTTTTAGCGCACTTTAGCGGAGATTTTTAGCGCACTTTAGCGGAGATCTTAACGGAGATTTTTTAATGTTTGTGCTTTTCAAAATATATATGATAAATGTTTGCTTTTGTTATCTTTTTTGTGTGTAAGGTTGTTTACATGGTAGAATAATATTACTGTTTCATTGTTTTTTGTTTTTGCACTTGATTGAAGCTTGAACTAGCAGAGAATATATTAGATTATTGTAGGATTTTTTTTTGCTAAATTAACCTAAACATTTGATACTTTTTGAGTAAATTTATATTATAATAAATATTATAAGTAGGTACATATTTGTTATATTATGTTATATGTTGTTGTAGAAATGCTTGTAAATAAAAGTTTGTAAAATATTTGAATGGGAATGAACTGTAAGAGTGCATAATTTTGCTTCTCTAAGTATACTCGTCTTAGGTATTTAAACTGAAACCATAATTTTAATAGTCTTCTAAAAATAACCAACAACAACCAATTTTATCTTTGAAATTCCATTCATGTCGACAAATAACATAAGTCTGGTGAAAATGCAAGAATTCTTACAATCCTGGTAGCAACAATAATCACTATGCATATGCAGGTAGCCGCTCTTATTTCAACCGACGATTTTGAGCTAATTCAGTGGTGGAAAAACAGTGAAAAATATTATCCTCGTTTATGTAGATTTGCTGTGCAAATTCATTCAATACCCGCAAGCAGTGCTAATATAACTGAAAAAAGAATCTGATTAGCTCCAAAATGCTTGGACAGTTTGTTGTTTTTGAATTCTTTTTTAAAAAGTTTTCCAAAAAATTAAGAGTTGAAAATACAAATGTATATACATATGCAGGTACATAAAATACACAAGTGTTAAAAATACTGAAATAAATTTTAATTTTTTAAGTTTTGTTAATGTCGTCAAAAACAATTTTTGCGTTTTATTTTCGAATTAGGCAACGCAAAAGATTAGCATCACGTACCTACAGTTTGTCAAACAAATGTTTTGAGAAAACTATAAAAAATAGTCAATTTCCCGTTTATGATAAGGCGCTCAAACTGCTAAAAATACTTGTACAAAGCACGACAGAATAACAAAAATAATTCTACCTGCTTTAAATGCTGTCAGAGGTCTCTAGAAACCAATGGAATATAAAAAACATCTGCAAAATTTTTGAATATTTGGTGCATGTGGGTTTTTTATAATTATGTACGTAAAGGGTTTTTTATCATAATTTATTCATAAAATATGTATGCATGTATTTCATGCACATAAAAAGGTTTTTACCACCTTTCATTGCTTAGGTATAACAGTAATTAGAGAAATCTTCCAGCATTCCAGGAATTATAATTTGTGAGCAATAGATTTTAGCAAATTTTGCTTTTTTGTTTAGAAAGCAAATACAATTTCTCAAATAAACTGCGTTAATGTCCAAGCGTACAAAAAAGTTGTGATAACCTGTCGTTTAGTGATTAGTGCCTAATAAATTTAAACTTATAGTTGGAATAAAAACAAATCAGAATAAATATTTTATTTCAATTTTTTAATGTGTATTATTATCTGAACACAAAATTATTTTTATCTAAAACCTATCAATTTTAAATTATATCTATTTTAAAAACAATGTTACAACTATAAATGCTAAGTATGATAACATCAAACAAAATATAAATTAAAAAATTTTTTGTACTTATAATTTAATCTTCATAATTAAACACTCCGTTGGCTCTAACCATTAATATATTTTCAACATTTTCCGCTGATAATCTATTTCTCTGGTCAGACAATATGTATTTTAAAGACGAAAAAAGTCTTTCCACGCTGACTTGTGTTGACGGTACAGCTAAAATAATTTCACTCAAGTTTGACAAAGCGTTTTTCTTGTTGTGCCAATATTCTAATATATTATAGGTTAATGGTAATCTTGCATCTCGTTCGTACAGCATTATATCATTTTCTACATTAGATAGTGAAGGATGGGTTTCACCAATACATGGGTCTAAGCTTTGCAAATATTCAGAAAACGTCTTAGCTTTAGTGCTGGTAGATGGTACATCCAATGATTTATTTTGCAAAGCTGTGTTATTTTCCTCAGGTATATTGTCTAAAAATATATATGTAAGAATGTAAAAAATATGTGTTATAAAAGTAAAATACGAATACTTCATAGTAGTTTCTAAAGCAATTATTTAAGAAATTTTCTTTTAATCCACAGTACACCAAATTTTTTATGTATTGATTTACGTAACTGGATGAAAAGTTTGCAGTTTATATACATACCTTCAAAAGATCTTATGCGTTTATATAATCCCATAATGTATTTCTTAGCTCTTTCCTTTTTATCTGCTTCCATACAAATCCTTATTCGGGGGTCCAAAAACACTGCTGCGTTGAATATTTCATTATCAAATAGTTTGGATTTCCGATGATTTAAGGCATTTATTAATAATTTTGTCATTTCAGTAGACGGAAGACTTTCCACTTGGAACAATAAGTCCATTATTATAATATAGAGCTCGCTGAAACACAATTGTTCTGACTGCAATTTAATTGTTGCTGTATAAAATGGCTCCAATGACTGAATAAACTCTTTTGCAAAGGTCCATTCATCAGAGCTAAGTTGCAAATTCTCATTTTCAGCGCTTAACGATTCTATAATGTCTCTAATTTCAAGTAATCTTTTGACCATATCATATGTCGAGTTCCACCTTGTTGGGCAGTCTAATATAGGCTTTTTATAATTACTTGTTTTAAGGATGTTAAGATAGGTTTGGGTTCTTAATTTTTTCACTAAAGATCGAACTTTTTCTATATAATTTCTCATTTCTGGTGTTTTCAGTACGTCATGAACGCATAGCTGCAAAGTATGTGCACTACAGCGAATTCCTGTTACATTAGGTAAAGAAAAGTTTGCTTCTATTGACTTCAATTTGGTATCTAATATTGGCTCATCTATAAAATTTGTAATGCGAAGGCTCTCTTCTTCCAACGAATCTTTTAAAGCTATGTCAAGGTCTTTCACCGCTTTAATCATATTTGCACCGTTGTCAGTGGTAATTGTAAATATTTGATAAATATTTATTGCGAACTTGTTTAGTACTTCTATTATGATATTTTTTAAATATTCACTAGTATGACTTGATTTAAGTTCCTTAACTGCTAATGTTTTAATTTGTATAGTTTTATTTTTAATGTACTGCACATTTATACCCAGTACACTCAAATCCTGTCTTGTAGCCACATCAATTTTTAGTGACACTAATTTTCCTCTTAAGTCGTCTGAAATTTCCGATTTTAGTTTTTCAGCGAACGCAATTATCCTTTCTATTATATTGTGTTCATTAACACTCATGCCTAATGCATCAAACACTGGTTGCACCAGTATTTTAAATGCGCGGTCTTCTGCCATATGGAGAGGACGTCCATTTTTTGTAAATAACTCAACAATTGCCGTTTCAACATTGGCTCGGCTTGTTTGGCTTATAACAACTTTTGGTTTTAAAGAATTTGATTTATTTTTAATTACACTTTTTCTTTTTATATAGTCTGAGTATAAATCATAATGAAATTGTTTTAAGTGTCTCTCTAGATTACTAGTGTGCTTTTTTAATATTTTATTTTCACAACGATCGTTATTGCAAATTAATTCACTTTCGTTCTTGACAACGAAATAATCATGCAAAAAACAGTTTTTCGGACGCGGCATTTTATAACTTTCACATCAATAATCAATTTGTAACTGGAAAACGCGCTACATGTCAGGATTTAGTTTACCCTTTGTTCTTTAAATGCAAATAAAAATATTGGCAAATAGCCTTATTTGGACGTATTTGTGCGTTACCTGCTAAAAAATTTAACTACAATGCATTTCATGAACATCTGCCAAATTTTTTTACCTATTGTCATTAATTGGTGCTTTAATTGGAAAACCCATAAAATTATTTTTCGGTGAAAATAATATTAAGCCAAAAAAACGTACACATTACATACGTACATATATTGTATTTTTTAAAAATTATAAATAAATAAAATTTAAAAAATTAGACCTTTTCTATACCCATTCAAATATTTTACAACTTTTATTTACAAGCATTTCTACAACAACATATAACATAATATAACATATATGTATGTACCTACTTATAATATTTGGTGCTTTAAAGAAAAATGTTAGAAAAAATTTACTCAAAAAGTATCAAATGTTTAGGTTAATTTAGCAAAAAAAAATCCTACAATAATCTAATATATTCTCTGCTAGTTCAAGCTTCAATCAAGTGCAAAAACAAAAAACAATGAAACAACAATATTATTTTACCATGTAAACAACCTTACACACAAAAAAGATAACAAAAGCAAACATTTATCATATACATTTTGAACAGTACAAACACTAAAAAATCTCCGTTAAGATCTCCGCTAAAGTGCGCTAAAAATCTCCGCTAAAAATACTTTATAATTTACCTAAAAATCGTTGAGTTCGCTATCATAAAGTTTGTGTACTTTAGCTCAAAAGTATTGTGTACGGTTTATGTTTGTGTAGAAGTACACAAACACTAAAATATTTTTTAGAGTTTGTGCTCATGAGAAATACTTTGTGTTTATGTACTGTTCATACCAAAGTGCGGTAAAAAACACTAACATACGGTAAGTTAGAGTTTTTTTTCAAACGCTGAATACAAGTCCATTAGAAATGCATTGTTTTACAACCCTATACTGTATAATGTAGTTCTATTTGTGGCATAAATCTGCCACTAGTTTCTTACATATAGACCCCTTTACTAATTTATTCTTAGGGCAAAATTGTAAATCATTATGCTGGTCATGTATTGAGTCTAAGTACTCAATATCTACTTTTAAAATGAAGCCACATGCTGAAGTATCAGATACTTGCTCAACATCAAACAAATCAATATCTCAAATTCTCCATAAGGAAGATATTCTGACATAGCCCAACCATATAAATTGATAGCGTCTAAATACATTAAGTACTCTGATGGTTTTGTACTATCAAATTCTTTGAAGTATTTATGATTAGCCTTCGAATATCTTCTAGAGCATTGAATAAGTCCTCCTCTTATTTCACTTTGCATAAAAAAATACATTTCTGAGTCGGTGAATAACTGTAATGTGATTTGGGTGGTGTTCAGCATCGCATCCCAAGGTAAACCTGGGGCAGTGTAATAATGACATGGATCAAGATTTTAAATGCTTTTACATATTTTTCGAAAATTTTCAAATATATCTGTAAGAAGCACCACATCAGACTTAAGGTAGAGTTCTGTATAATCAAGAAGAGTCTTGCAATTAAAATCGCTACATATTTTCTGTGCATGATAATACTCAACTACACTACATTCCTCGTTGGTTAAAATGTTAAAAATTTGTCTCTACTTGGCAGTTCAGTTTCTTTGAACTTAGCCATTGAGTCCATGTACGAGTAAGAAATCACACCCTTGCGTCTAATTGGATTGAAATGAGTATTATCGGAAAACAATTCTTGAACTGTTTTGAAATCAGTTGCATCAAGATTTTTTGCTAATGTCTCCAGACTTGAAAGCAGAAATCTTACGGAGTCGAAAAACCTTAACTCAAACCCAATGTTTTCATTCAATCTTATATAGACAGAAAGTGATATATAACGCTCTTTGTTAAGCCCTCCTATTGAACAAAACAAATTGCGTAAAAAAATACCAATCCGGTCAAAGTTATAGAGTTTTGACCCCTATCTCGCGAAATTGACCACTGTGCAACGGTGGTCGTGTGTGTGTGTAGCTTTGATGACTTTAAAATAATCGTTTTACTATAAACAACAACATCTTTAAAGAATTGTACACATAATATTAGAAACAACATCTCCTTTAAACTGGCCCTTTTTTGACTTTAATTACCATAATTTTTTAAATCAAATAAACAAAAAGTAGCTTTCATTGCTAACCGAAGGTTAGCTGAAGCAACATCAAATATAAGTTTTTTTTTTTCATAATTTATTTATTGTATCTTCAATATTTTTGAACTAACAATAATTACTCGTATCTTAAGTCTAAAATAAAATACTCTTTTTAAGTCCAGCCAGTGCTAGACAAAAATAATGTTTGTTACACGGATTTTGAAATCATTTGCGGGTCATCCCTCTAATGTACGGCCAAGAAAAGCAGTATCTCTTCTTTTTAGTCGAATGTAACCAGGTTCATTCAGCATGTTACGCGCCAAAGGGTTTGGAGGAGATTCAAGCCTCTTTAGATATGTGACTGCATGTTTCGCTATTTCTGCTTTAACTGATGGCATGTTTAGGTCTTTGTGGATGTTCGAATTTTTTATATACCAGGGAGCAGATGTAATAATACGTAAAATCTTATTTTGGCGCCTTTGAATTTTTTCTACATTGCTAGCTGAGGCAGTGCCCCATAACTGAATCCCATAACACCAAATTGGTTTAAGGATCGACTTGTACAGTAGAAGTTTACAATCTAAGCTCAGGGTGGAGTTTCTGCCAATAAGCCAATTTAGTTGTACTGCTTTTAGTTTCATTTGTGTTAACTTGAAGTCAATGTGGCTTTTCCAAGTAAGGCGACGGTCAAGATGTATACCCAGGTATTTAACGTCTGAAAGCTGTGGTATCATTTGGTTATTTATGCGGATAGGAGGGCATGAGTCCCTGCGCAGTGTGAAAGTTATGTGAGTGCATTTTTGTTCATTCACTTTTATTCTCCATTTTTCTAGCCATTTTTCCAAATTGAGTATGTGGTCTTGTAAAAGTTGTGATGCTTCTTGGGCACTTTCATGAATACTTAAAAAAGCTGTGTCATCTGCAAAAGTTGATGTGTGGACTAGGGTGCTAATTGGCATATCCGATGTGTACAGTAAATATAAAATTGGTCCCAAAATACTACCTTGGGGAACTCCGGCTTCAATGAGCTGTGGCGAGCTTAAAAAGTCACCTTCTTTTAATAAAAACTTGCGATTCGTTAAATAATCTTTTAAGAGCTTATACAAGTTTTCGGGCAAGTTCAGCTTTAGCTTAAATATTAGGCCTTCGTGCCAAACCTTATCGAATGCTTGAGAAACGTCGATAAAGAGCGCAGAACAGTATTTTTTTTCTTCAAAGGTCGTTTTAATTACATTTACTAATCTGTGTGTTTGTTGGATCGTACTATGTTCTTTTCTGAAGCCGAATTGATGGTTCGGAATGCATCCTTTCGCGCTAAGAATTGGATTCAGCTTAGTTATTAATATTCTCTCAAATAACTTTGACACGTTTGATAAAAGGCTTACAGGTCTGTATGATTCTACCTTTGTGTGGTCTTTTCCTGGTTTAGGAATCATAGTTATCAAAGAGACCTTCCACTCTGTGGGAAAGTACTCAAGACGTAAGATGGCATTAAAAACAAACAGAATAATTCTGCGACCTATACGGGGCAACTCAACTAACATCTTGTTACTTGTTTTATCAACGCCAGGGGCTTTTTTGGTGTTTAAATCTGCTATTGCCCTTTCAATATCGCTAAATTCAAATCTTAGGGGTACTACGGCACTAGTCTCTACTGATGGTAACTCAGCTATATCAGTACATACATTTGGGGTGAAAACCTTCTTCAAATGTCCAACAAACAAATTGCCTTTTTCGGTAACATTTCTTGCCCAGTCTCCACAAGAAGTTCGCAAGGGAGGCTTACGTACGACCGGTCTTTTAAGGTTCCTACATGCACGCCATAATGAATAATCTGATTGAGCAGTTGCGTCGAGGTCTTCCAAGTAATTTTTCAGAGATGCTACTCTTCGAGATTCTAGCAGCTGTCTTAGTCGTTTCGTGCAATCTTTAAGTCTAGATTTTAGTTGAGGAGATCTGTGTGCTTGCCACTCTCTTCTAATTTTTCTTTTTTCAGCCAAGAGCCGCTCGACATCTACAAAAAAATTTGATTGTATCTAGCTGGTTGTCTGGTTTCTGTCGCATGTTGGGCAGCTGATTTAAGGTTTTGATCAAAATAAATTAGACTCTGGTCCACATCTTCTGGGGTTCTTAGCGGTATGTTTTCCGAAAAATGAGTACTGAGATACTTTCTATATTTCAACCAATTAATGCTTGTGCAAGTTGTTGGCGACACGATATTTTGCTGATTCCATATATAGGCAATCGTGGGTGAATGATCTGAGGATAATTCGAGTGACGCTTCAACCTTAATTATTTCTCTCGAAATACCTTTAGTCACGCCAAAATCAATAACATCAGGTATTTTTTGTCGATCAGTAGGCCAATAGGTGGGTTGTCCACTTGATATCACATTCAGACGCATTTTTGAAATTGTATCAAACAAAACACGACCTTTTGGAGTTATTAGGCGTGATCCCCAAAACGTATGTTTAGCGTTGTAGTCGCCTGATGCTATGAAACAGGGACCTAGTGATTTGAAAAAGTCGATATATTGACTCTCTGATATTTGAAATCTAGGAGGTGAATAAATCGAAGAAATAACAAAGTTTTGATGATATTCTTCAATACAGATGTTAGTTGCTTGAAGGTAGTCCTCACAAAAATCACACAGTAAATGATGTTTAATTCGAGCCCTTATTAGTATTGCTGAACCACCACATGCTCTGCCACGGGGGTCTTTAGTGTCATATAATATATAGCCATTGATTTTAAAAAAGCTATTTGTTGTTAAATGAGTCTCTGAAACCATCATGACATCAATTTGTAGGTTCTTCAAGAAGTACTCGAGTTCATTTTTGTGTTGGCGTAAGCCGTTTGCGTTCCAGAAACATATTTTTAAACAGTTCATGGTTTGTTAAGTACCGCCTGCAACATCATAGATTGCATGCGAACCATTTCTTGCATCATGCTGCTCATAGAGCTCATAAAACTGTTTAACGAATGCACTAATGTCTCGATACTTGCTTCGAGACGATTGTAGTTACCAGATGGAGTTTGTTCTTTAGCTTCTGGATGCATATTTGGGGTAGAATTGTTTGTAGGTGTCGCTTTGTGTGCTAAAACATGATTGGATTTTAATATATCCGCGTATGAAACATGTTTGGTTGTGGGTTGAGCTAACTGAAGGTAATGAGCATTTGCTTGGTATTGTGGCTGCCTAGCAGGAGTATTTAATTTCTGAGTTGACTTCCTTACCTCAGAAAAAACTGGACAGCCTCTGTAGTTAGCAGTGTGATTTCCACCGCAATTGCTACATTTTTTAACCTTGGAGTCATCCTTTGGTTTGTCGCATTGGGTGGAACAATGAAGCTCTCCACACACAACGCAAACCGGAGGCAACTTGCAGTAAGCCCTTGTATGGCCGTATTCTTAGCAATTTAAACACTGAACGGGTCCTGACCGCTTATGTGGTTCCTCTACACTTATCCTGCGGTGTAACAGATATTTTAGATTATAAATGGGATGCGTTTCGTGCTTCTTTAATCTAATATCCCCAGGTTCCAGTTCAACGCGAAATAGAGGTTGAGGGACTCGCTCTCGATTTCTGAGATTATCAACACTTTTGACTTTAAATCCAGCTTTTTGGAGGCCAGATTTTATTTCCACTGGGTTAACATATGAGTCTACACCTTTGATGACTACCTGTAGGCCTTTGCTACTCTTCAGCTGATAGGTATAAAAGTTCTTATTGCAGCTTTCAAACCCCTTTACTGCTTTACGATAACTACTTTCGTCTATAAAATGAATTTTTGTTTCATCAATGTTACCACGCTTGATTGGAATTACATAGAATGAATTTTCCCCGATAACTGAAATTAACTTATTTATTAATTCATTCGAATTTTTTCCCTTAAAAAAATTGGTGGTGGTTTAAACGACTTGGGTGCCGTTTTTTGTTCACTTGTTTCGTTATCTAAAATAGCAAAACGATTTTGGGAACTTATTCCGTTAGCCTGCTTATCTTTAAGTACTTTGGACATTGGTGCAATCTGCGAAGATTTAGGGCTTCGACCTCTTTTCAACACAGTTATATATCTGTCCATCCCCACTTGACTCTTAGGTTTTTCTGCACTATCCATATTACTGTTGGTAACACTGTGTTCAGAAGGCGACTTGTTTGTAGTTATATTATTGTCATCGCTTAGCAAAAGCGACGAACAGGATTTGGCACGTATAACTTGCGTAGAATTTACACACAAATTATTTTCAGTTTTTTTGTCTTTATTTAATACAATATTGTCTACATTTTTTTTGCTTAAATTAAAGAGGCTCATTAGCCCTTATTGTTTTTGTTTTATTTTTAAAGTAGCAATTCAATATGCCGTTGTAAAAAATAAAGAGAAAGAAAGACAAAAATTACAGACAACATTGTTGTTGTATTAAAACAGGTTTGTTTTTGTTTGAAATTATTCACACAATGTATGTTTTGTTTTTGTTAATGCGAGCTAAAAAAATCGCGTCCGCACTTATCAACGCCAAAAACAGAACAATATAAGGTGGTAAAAATTAAAGTAGAAATATAAAAAAAACAAAAGGGAAGCTTTAGGTAGTGGTAGACTTCGTTCTCACCAACTGACGATTGATGATTGAATACAGTTTTCTTGTATTCCTTTATCTGAGTTTGGTTGGTTGAATAGATGATGCTTACAACTAAACACTACCCAAAGTAGATATATACGAAGGGTGCTGATGACGGACGTAGCTGTCTAGAAAATGTGCATTCCGCTCTGCGGCTGTCTAAAAATTAAATTTTCCCAATTTTTCTTTAATAATATCACCTAATTTGTAATTTAATTTATTCTTTCTTAGAGGGAAATCGTTTACTCTAAAAATACAAAACTTTGCATTTTAAAACACTTATATTTTTGGCATTGTAAAAATTCGTCACTTTTTAAGAAAACGTTAAATCGGAATTTTGCAATTTTTTTCGACCAAAAACGTCAAAATGACGATAAAACGTCAAATCTGGCAGCCTGGCTTACGAGTATTAAATTATACTATATTCGCACGACCCCATTCAGAGATTGTAACAAGATCATCATTGAGTGTATCGATCATGTTTTGTCTCTTGGCTCCAATCTCCAATTGGTTCGGCCTATTATTGAAATGATATGAATGATAAATGCTACTATCATCCGCAAAAGAGTAAATAGGGTTTGAAGTTTGACAAAGAAGGTCATTTAGAAAAATAAGAAATAGGGTATGAGAAAGAACGGAGCCTTGCGGTACCCCTGAATTTATCTTGAACTCATTTGTTTAAATCCCATCTATAACAACTCGTAGAGTGCGATCCCTGAGGAATTTTGATATAAATCGAGAAAAATTGTCACCAACACCAAAATAAATAAGTTTTACAGAAGTGCATCATGCCACATTCTGTCAAACGCATTGAAAATATCTAGAGCCACCACCTTGGCATAGCTACTGATACTCTGTCGAGCGATGGCGGAGATTGACTGCTTTAACGAATGACCAAAAGCTCTTACTACCCCGAGGAGCAGCAAGGATTTTAGCACGAAGACGCTCCTCGTTTAAAGCTTTTTCGCGTCTTAGTACATTGGCTCACGAGGATCTCGCTCTTTTGCGTAGCAAATCAGTATCTGCATTTACGCCAGATACTAAATGCTTCCTCTCTAGATCTGACTGCATTCTGGCAATTTTGATTAAACAAAGATTTCGTTCTGGTTTTAATCGATATTTGCTTCGGAAATGGAATAAATAGTTTCATTAGTATATAGTAGGTGGGAGTACTAAGCCAAATGTAGGAAAAGCCATTAAAAAGCAATTAAGGGTAAAAAGGTCAAGAATGGGGGTCATTAAAGTAATAAATTAGTGTGAGTGTAATAAAAGTCAAAGATAATAATTACTAAAAAGCCATAAAATTTATAGATCGTTTAAAAGAAGAAAGTGTAAAAAGGGATTGACAAGTTGAGTAAGAATTTATGAGTGTAATGATCTTATGTGTGTGGAAAGAAATGTAGGTCATTTGGTTTTAAAAGCATAATAACTATTTCTAATAATGCACTGTGTATATAGAGACTATGAAGTGGACGGATATGTGTGTGTGTGTGAGATGAAATTTTTTATGGGTAATAAATTCTTGAAGTGTGGAGATCGGTTGTGTTTTTACGCATGTGGTAATGTTCTTAATTATGAAAATTAAAATGTGAAGTGTTAGTTGATATGGGTTGACATATTGATGAGCGTGATATTCAGATTAAGGTTTAGTGCAATGTACAAGCTCATATACATATATGAAAGAAATAGACTAGATGAACACAGCAGACACAAATATTGATAAGTGTTAAAACATGCTAACGAGTGGAGTTACAGATAGAAATAGAAATATTTTACACATTAGGAATAATAAACAATCTAGGAGAAGCTCATTAAATTTAGATTTTTGGTTTTTTTTGTTAAACAAAAGCGATATGTATGTTTTTAAGATTTTTAAGAAGAATAAAGTACAGTTGCAGTCAAATACTTTAATTGTGTAATGATTGTATGTGTATAGAAAGAATATAGGTCAAGGGAATTTTTTTCAAAGAGTAATAAATTTTGACAGCTAATTGCTTATTAGTTTTGATTTAATTTAATAAATTTTGTATCTTTGTAGAACACTTAAATACTTTTTATAAGTGTGGTTTTCATGCTACACACACACACACACACACACACTTCGCAAAAGGGTTAGTCCTAAAATTATATAAAGTATCTAGTGCTAAGAATTTAATATTAGTATATCGTGTTTGCTTAAGAAGCCAGTCAGTCAGCTAAAAATAAGTGAAAAAAAAATGTCTTGTAAAACTTTCGTTTGTTATATTTGTGGAAACAATTACACCAGAAACCATTCTCTAGAAATGCATCTAGAGATTCATACTCCCTGTATTTATTGTTCTCATGTATGTTTAACATACATAGAGAAAAAAAAAATCATGTGAAATTGCATGATGTTAACCGACAAATGCCTCTGCAGGATGAGGATATACCATCAACGTCCACTGCGTCCAGGAAGCGTAAGCTAAGCTCGGAATCAGCTCCATATACTCCCTTAAAACTACAACAAATAGAGGAAAAATCTATGGTACAATGCGAGGAATGCAATATTGATGTTGAATCAATGAAATGGTGTAATCATTGTGAAGACATACATCATAAATTGAATGTATATAAGGCGGTGAGAAGCAAAGTTCACTTAATGAAAAGTAACTTTCAATCACGCCTTTTAACGTATCGTTTCCCTAAAAATGATAGCAATTTAAATGTTGAAAGCTATTTAGAGGAAGGATATAACCTTTTAAAAAAACTATTGAATACTAGTCTGGCAGATCAAGTTATTGTTAAATTTAACTTGGGATTAGCAGCGCGAATAAATTGCCAGCTAATGAATTAAAACCAGAAACGGTCATGTATCACGTGACGGAAATGATGCGTTTATCAAGAGCAGATGATGTGGACACAGCTTTAAAAATACATATTGAAGCTATGAAAACAAAAATGTCTGAATTTCAGGAAAGAGATTCAGGGTGGACACTCGTTCAGCTCAAGTGGCTGGACATCAATATAAACAAAGCATCACCGATTTCTGGTTCACAATATGTTCCTACACCATTAAAGCTGGCGAAAAAGAAATGCTGCATTAATGTCAGAAACAACGACAATTTTTGTTTTAAGTGGAGTATAATAGCAGCATTGTACAAGGGAGATAAAAAGAAGTTATACCGCCCATCGATTTATGGAATTGATGACATAACCAATGCAATGATTAGCTTGGAATGTGGACGGGTATTGAATTTTAGTGGCATGAAGTTTCCAGCGGACATTAAAGATATTAAAATGTTTGAAAAAAATAATTATGATATAAGTATCAATGTGTTTGGGTATGACCATAAATCAGAGATCACAATTGGACCTTACTACATTACAAGCACAGAAAAGCAGCTGCATATAAATTTAATGTTATTGGAGAGTGAATGTGGCGAAAAATATCATTTTATATTGATTAAAAATATATCAAGGTAATATATTTTACAATTGTTTTTATTTAATTTTTTATCCATTTGTGGAATTACAGTTTTTAATATTTTAAATTTCTTTCTAGACTACTAGCAGGTCAAATATCCTTGCATCACGGACATACGCTTATTTGTAATGCATGCCTCTACTATACATACTTGCCAGATAGAATGCCAATACATAAAGCAAAAGAATGTGGTGGATGCATTACAAAGATGCCGCAAGGGGAGAAAGCATTCCTTAGCTATAATCATTTTGAGAGGCAGATGGATGTACCCTTCACCGTCTATGCTGATTTTGAATGTATACAGGAAGATATAGCTGTAAGTAGTAATAATCAAAGTAGTTCTAATTTTATTAATAAACATATACCGTGTGCATATGCTTTTAATATTAACTGTAGCTTTAATAAGAATTTAACTAGACTTAAAATTTTTGTAGATAGTAGTAAGGATGTAAATGTAGGTAAACACTTTGTTAGTAATTTAATTAGGGAATGTAAAGATATTTATAAAAAACACTATGAAAAAATTGTTCCTATACATACCTTAACTCCCTTAGAAAGAGAAAATTTCAATTGTGCTAAAAATTGTCATATATGTGGCAAAACTTTAGGTAATGAACCAACTGTTAGGGATCACTGTCATATGTCAGGAAAATATAGAGGAGCAGCACATAATTCATGCAATTTAAATTATAAAATCCCCAAACTCATACATATATTTTTTCACAACTTTTCTTCATATATATGTATATATGACAATCATATGATATATATATATATATATATATATATATATATATATATATATATATATATATATATATATATATATATATATATATATATATATATATATATATATTTATATATATATACATTTGAAAAACTTAATGAAAACGCACTTCCATCAATTGAATTATTTTACAGTAAACTAAATGATAAACAATGTTCAGAAGAAGACTATGTGAATGCTCAAAATGTATGGGAAAAATTTAATTGTAATACTCTACGGGACTATATGAAAGTATATCTAAGTTCTGATGTACTCTTGCTAACAGATATTTTTGAAAACTTTCGAAGTGTTTGCAAGAGAATATATAATCTAGATCCATCTCATTATTACACAATCCCCGGTCTTTCATGGGATGCTATGTTAAAATATACACAAATTGAGCTAGAGTTACTAACGGATCTAGAAATGTATAATTTTATCAAACGGGGGATTCGAGGTGGCCCTACTCAGTGTAGTAAGAGATATAGTAAAGCAAATCATAAGTATTTAAGTAATTATGATGCAACAAAACCTTCGGAATATATTTTATATTTAGATGCAAATAACCTCTACGGTTGGGCTATGTCAGAATCTCTCCCATATGGACGTTTTACTTGGACTTTACTTTACTTTACTTTTATACATCCAAGGGATATTTCGCCTAATTCCGAAATAGGTTATATTTATGAGGTCGATTTGACTTACCCTGTAAACTGTCATCATCGTCATAATGATTTACCATTTTGTGCTGAAAAAAAAATTATTGGAGGTAGTAAGCATGAAAAATTGGTAGCCGATCTTTCAAATAAGAAAAGATATGTGATACATTATAAAACACTAGAACAATCTTTAAATAATGGATTGGTTTTGGAAAAAGTTTATCGGATTCTCCAATTTAAACAGAAATCATGGTTAAAAACGTATATTGATTTAAATACAGAGTATAGAAAAAAATCTAAAAATACCTTTGAAAAAGATTTTTATAAATTATTAAATAATGCAGTGTATGGTAAAACCATGGAAAATGTGGATAAAAGAAAAGATGTACGATTGGTTAGTGAATGGGGTCGCACTAACCGCAATCATCTAGGAATTGGAGAATTGATTTCAAAACCTAATTTCCATAGCATATCACAATTTACCGAATCATTGTGGGCAATACAAATGAATAAAACCACTACATATTACTCGAAGCCAATTTATTTAGGTTTCTGTGTTCTGGAGTTATCAAAATGGAAAATGTACGATTTTCATTACGGATACATGTAATCTAAATACGAGGAGAAGATAAGTTTGAATTATATGGATACAGACTCTTTTATACAGGGTGGGCCAAAAGAAACCAAGGGCTCTCCAAAAATTTGTCTTAAAAGTGCCATTGTGTCTCGGGCAGTATGGGCAGTGGCTCCGTCCTGCTGAAACCACATACCAGGTCTGTTTTCAAGAGCAGGACGTAAAAAATTTTCTATCATAAACCGATACCGCTCTCCATTTACGGTTACAGCACTTCCATCTTCATTCTCGAAGAAGTAGGGCCCAATGACATTTTCAGATGTGATCCCACACCATACTGTACACCTGATGGGGTGCAATTGGCGTTGATGAATGGCTCTTGGATTTTCAGAACCCCAGAACCTACAGTTCTGCTTATTAACAAAGCCATTCAAATGAAAATGAGCTTCATCACTCATAATCAAATTTTCAATAATGTCGGCGATATGCTCTTTGCGTTAAAATAATTGATCTCTGGTTTAAATAATACAATTCCAAGTGTTGTCTATATAATCTGAAAGAAAAAATAAAAAAAAGTTAATAAACAAAAAAGTTATTAAACTTTTACACCCCTTGGTTTCTTTTGGCCCACCCTGTATATTCTATTCAAACAAATGATTTTTATAGTGATATAAAAGATGATTTGAAAGATCGGTTTGATACTTCATCATACTCAGAAAGTAACCTGTTTAGTTTTCCTCTTTTGAATAAAAAGGTATTGGATATATATTAGATATGTTATTAAATGAATTAGAAGACATCAACTAGAAAAAAAAAAATAAGAACGAGTTGTACATATGAATAATAAACAAGATTTATATTTTAAGCTATATAGGATTAAAAACTAATACTTTTGTATAAATAAATAAATAAATAAATAAAATCCATTTAATTTAAAACAAAACTTTATTATGTCTTTAATTTTACATTAAATTGAACAAAAAGAAAAACAAGGTAAGTAATAAAATTGTATAGTAAATTAAATCATTAAATAACTTTCTGAACAATTCCTGTTAACGGGGTGTACTTCATCAAGCGATCATAGAGAATTAAACAATAAGCATTTGTGTTTGTAGGATTCGGAACCGCAGTCTCAAACTCAATTTTAACATCAATAGGCCCGCTTTTAACCATTTCATTTTGATAGCTTAGATCAATAACGACAATTGGGTTCTCCTTAAACTTTTCACAGGAAAGAAGTGGTTGTGCGTACTTCATATAGTAATTTTGTTGAAATTTTGCATACATATCATATAAAATAGCATAGCGGTTCTCTGTAATCTTTAAATTTAAATCATCGTACGGATAAGAATCTGAATTTAAATGTACTTTTATATTTTTTAAGTCAGAATGAATATATTTCTTATTATTTTCTAAAGCGAATAATATAAATCTAGGCCTCTCTCTGTTTATTGACAGCTTAACATTCCAAATATGATTTCTTTCACCAGAGAATGTAGGATTAAAATAACAATCCCAACTCCGAAATGCTATAGGTAAAGTAGTACCATCTTTAAAAATCTTCATTATTTGTAGTTTTTTAGAGTCTGAAAGCTGTACGTGTGGAATTCTCCATGTTATATTTGTAATCGATAAACTAAGATTTTCATTTTCATCTGTTGAGTAATACACGTTCTCATCATTTGAACTCCGTAAAAGAATGAGTTCATGTTTACTATTTAATATTATTTTACTGAAGTCCTCGGCAAATCCCAACAGTGATTTTAGGAGTAAACAAATATTAACGGTCTAATTCATAAACGATATTTAGCAGTGCATTAACAGTTTAATAAGCAAAAATCGATAAATGTGTATTCATAAACGTTTAATAGCCTTTTGCAGCGTTAATGTACTCTTGTTTAATAAGAAATTTTTATTGTTGAGATTACCCTACTTTAACGATTCAATAAAGTGACATTTGAAAGTTTTTTTTTTTAATTTCACAAAAAATAAAAGCAATAACAAATTATTTGGGTCTTGTTTTAATAATAAAATTAATAATAATGGATACAATGGATTCAGTAAATTTGCAGAATTCGTGAGTATAATAAATTTGTGTAACTAAAATTATTTTTATTAAGTGGATGATTTTAGAATCTATCGCTGAAGTAGCGAGCGCCCGACGACCAAAAACATTTAGGACGAAAAAAAATCCGTTTGAAATGCCGGAAGACCAGTTCAAAGCTAGATACCGATTTAACAAATCCACTGTTAAAAAAATCATTGAAATGGTCCAGCCGGAAATTGAGCTAGATACAAGAGGGTGCGGCACCTCAGTCGATTTGCAGGTGCTAGTTTCTTTGCGATGCTGGGGCCGGCGAGAAGTATGTGTGGTAGCAACAATTTTAACTTGTTTTCTATAAGATTATTTTATTAAAATTTAAGATTCAAGATGACGCTGCAGATCTCCACGGCCTATCGCAAGCAACGGTGTGCAGAATTTCTGCCAGAGTGGCTCGCGCTTTGGCTCGCTGGAGCACTAGAAAAATTAAAATGCCATCATCTCTATCAGAGGAAGAGGAACTTATGAGAGATTTTAGGGCAATTAAAAATTTCCCGGGCGTTATTGGAGCCATTGATGGTACCCACGTACGTATCAAAAAAACCGGCGGCGACTTAGCCCAGTATTATATAAATAGGAAAGGATATTATTCCTTGAATGTGCAGGTAATTATAATGTTTAAGCTACGTGTACATTGGATGTACAATCTTTGATTTGGTAAATGTATTATATGTAGGTTATTTGTGATTCCAAACTAAAAATTAGAGATGTAGTCGCAAGATGGAGAGGAAGCACACATGATTGCCGTATTTTTAATGAGTCGACTATAAAGCAACGCTTTGAAAACGGAGAATTCTGAGGCCGGTTGCTTGGAGACTCTGGATATAAATTGCATACATATATATTCACTCCGCTATCTAAACCACAAAATGAAAAAGAAAATAAGTACAATGCTGCCCATATAGGCACCAGAAACACTGTGGAGCGTTGTTTCGGCGTTTGGAAGCAACGATTTCGCTGCCTATTGGATGGTTTGACAGTTAGTCTTTCAAACGGGAAAACACTGATTGTTGCCCTAGCAGTACTTCACAATATTGCTATTGAGGAAAATGATATAGTTGCAGGTAAGAATAAAAAAAAATTCTGTTCATTTAATACATTTTTTCATTTGTATGTATGTACATACTTAAATATGTTCGTTGTTCAAATAAAAAACGACTTCACTACTTTTTAATTGGTTTTTATTAACAATAAAAAAACTTAACTGCATTTCATATGCTACATTTTATAAAAACAAAAAAAAAATACGCATATGCTACCACGACCTGCATGTTCGCATATTCGTATGTACATACTTATATTAATATAATTCAGTCTTATTGAAATATTAGAAAAAAAAATTGGTCACAGAAATGTTTTTCAGACTTTAAAATGGTACTTCTTTTTTCACAGGAATGCCAGATAATCTCACTATGGAACCTCAGTCAGAAGAAGCTGAAATTGAAACATACGATGGAATTAATACTCAAATAGAACGAAGAAGAGCTGCTATTGTCTTAAAGACATTTATACAGAAACATTTTTAATTTTACTTGTGTATACATACAAATGTATACACACAAATGTATACATACAACATACATAACAATATGAAAAGAAATACATACCAAGCTGCTTATTGCGAAAAAACTCGGCCTTTGCTTTTACTAATTCGTACTTCGCTGTCATCAATTTGTATTTCATGTCAAGATTCCTTGCTATCTTTTGTTCGTTGGCGACCCGTAGCTGGTGCAATTCTTCACGGTATTTGAGGTCTACGTCGACAACCTCTTTTATTTTGGCATCCGCCACATTATGGTGTACAAGATTTTTCATCTACATACATATAGAAAATAATTATAAAACATTATGTAAATACATACATATGCACATTTTTTGCTTAACTTACCTTTTTCTTCTTTGGAACTTCTTTCTCCAAAACTTCTGTTGATTCCTTTTGTGAATCGAAGTTGTCACTAATGTTTGCTGCCGGACAACAGTTTTCTTTCTCTACTTGTAATACCTAAAAAAGAAATACAGATGTATGTATATAAGTATCTATATATAAATAAATTTATCCAAATATAATAAATTAAATTAAACTTACTTCTGACACTACGACATCAGAATCGAATTCATTTGTGTCAACAATGAATTCGCTGGGAAGCCACACACTAATGTCGTCCGCTGAAACAACAGTGTCGCTCGGTTGTGGTCCTCCACCGGTCTTTAGGATTTCTCGGCGATGTTCTGCGACTTCCTTCTTTGATAAAATTTTGGTTAGTGTCCATTGCGATTTTAGTTGAGCTAAAGTTCTTGTGCCCCCTTTACTTAGGTTGTTAAAACTGCAAGAACAAATCATTTTTTAAACACATTGGAACAAAAACTCAACGTAAGTATGTACAAACTATACTTACCTTTCTTCAAGCTCCAACCAGGCTGCTTTCTTTCTTTGATTTGTGTTTGTGTCCGTATTTTTATTTTCAATATGAGATACTCGTTCTTTTACAAGCTCCTTTAACAATATCTGCATAAAATGGAAAAAATATCAATTAATTTTTCGCACTTAATAGCCATTGTGTACTTACCTTGTCGTCTTCTAGCCAATTGCTAGCTCTTTTTCTCTTTATTTTGTCCATATTATTGCACCGAACTTGCTTTATTTATATTTTATTGCTTTATTTATATTTTAAATTGAAGAAAACAAAATAGTGATGCATAAACAAAAACAATACAGCGAGTAATCAACTACTTGTTGAATTTCGAATAAACAAAATTTGTTTTAAGACAATATTTTAAAACTTCTTATTGGTTTTTGCTTTCGTTTGGTAATAAAAAATTCAAAGACTTTAATTTACGTTAGTTTAAAATTATACTAAACGAAATTATTTGTTTAATTTTTCATTTTTCAAACTACTCAGATATTCGGTAGTACATTTTTTGCATCACCAGATATGTAATGACAATTGAATTAGAACGAAGTTGCCAACATTAAACGACAAAATAAATAAAAACGTTTAATTGTTAATTCAGCGTTATTA
The DNA here is from genome assembly GCA_949628195.1 of Phasia obesa. Taxonomy (NCBI): domain Eukaryota; kingdom Metazoa; phylum Arthropoda; class Insecta; order Diptera; family Tachinidae; genus Phasia; species Phasia obesa. The sequence continues at coordinate 76,995,460 of OX451219.1, read as the reverse complement.
AACATTTATGAATACAAATTTTTATTAGAGGTTTATATGACAAAAAGTGTTTAATAACTATTGTAAACATTATAGCTGAAATAAGGAATTTTTATGATTTAGACCGTAAATGTTTGCATATTTAAATCTCCAGAAACAGTCCAACCGGCATTTCTCATCATATTGCTTTCAAATTCATTAAGTGAAACATAGTTTTTAATAGTACTAGACATCCCCAAGTATCGGGTACGATCAATTTCAACACCATTAATTTCATAACGTATTTCATCAAATAAGTAGGCAACGCTTTCACCTTTAGTATTTTTTATATTTCCCTCCAAATATAAATAGCTTTCACTAGGAAGAACATATAAGTCTTGATTTTGTAGAGTAATTCGAATCTCATCATTATTTTTAAATGATTGAATGTAGGGTACATAACTATGATAATCCTTTTTTATTATATTCTCATCTGTAATAGGAGTTTCCATAACATTTAGTATATCAGACATTTTTCTTTACTTTTAACTGAAGTAATCTTAAAAATGCTTTATTTTCTTCTGTTAATTTAGGTCTTTTAGCTTTAACAGTTTCCAAAGGAATGTTTTCGTTAACGTTTTTTAGTTCGGTTTTATTGTAAATTATCATATTTCCCTTGGTCTCAAATGTAATCTAAGTGTTATTTCTTCACCTCTAAAGTTTATTAAACGATCCTCTTGATCAACAATCCAAACTTTGATATATGTTATTTCTTTCACATTCACTGGTAAATAGATTAGATTATTAGGGATAACATCTAATTTATAACCTGGAGGAACGTCCACTGCAAACTCATGAAGTATATGTGCTGGAAAACTATTCATATATGCTCCCCTTATTATATTACATTTAACTTGTATGGCATTAACTTTTAAAATATTTACTGGTTGATTCGATAAATGTTTTATACTAGGATTTAAAGAACCACCATTAAAACCAAGTAATCTACCAATAGATCTTTTACGATCAAAGAAAATTGTATCATGCGAGGATGTTATTTCAATTTGTAGAGTGTTATTATTGGCTTCAATCACTAATGATTTTTTAACATTTTTTTCATTATATTGTGTGATTATATAATCCGCTATATCTTGCAACTCATAAGAACCTATAGGAATTTCAATTACTTTATCTCCAATATGAAAAAGATTGTTATCATAGTCTACATTGGGAATCGAATTGTATGAATGAAAATCAATTAGAGAACATTCATATTCCGCTGCCAATTCTATTGGTGGAAAGAAATTTGCCGTTAAAATTGAAGATTTTCCGCTTAGTGCTAATGTTATTGACATAGCGAATGATGGAATGTAAATAAAACAAAAAATGTAATGAATAGTTTTTTTATTTTAAATATTTATTTTATTTGCTTACTTATTGCTAGTTTTTACAATATGTCAGTTTTACTTATCCAAGAATTATGCTGACTTGGAAATCCTAACCATTTTACATATGCTTTATCATTCTTGGTTTTTAATATTTTTTCAACTAAGAATATATTAGGAAAACGAGTGCCTAATAACTCCTCCTTGTAAAATCCACCTTTTATTTCATTTCCTTCATAGTCTTCTAATATAAATTTGATTGGATAAGTATTTTGTATCGATCTTATTTTAAATATTTCTGTTGTCCAATTTGGTGTATACCCCTTTTCAAATACGTGTTTATATTTACTAATACGTACATAGTCTCCAACTTTAAACCGTGAAGATTTAAATAGTTTTAAATAATTGTATGCAGTATGCAGTATTCAGTAATTGTTTTTCGTGTTCACGAGTTACATGGATAGGAGCCATTTTGATAGTTCCATGTATTTTTTTATTATATTGATTGATCAAACCTTTATAGATACTAATCCATCTGTAAGATCCATTGCTACTAAACTCTTTCGACATCATTTCTTTTAATGTTCTATTGAAGCGTTCTACAATTGAAGCTTTCATAACACTATATGTAGAGTAATGATTTATTGAATGTTTTCTCATTAATAATCCAAACTCCTTATTAAAAAATTCTTTGCCATCATCTGTCTGTAAATTTTTAGGTATACGTCCCATACGAAATATCTTTTCAAATGCTTTACGAACTTCTAACGCAGTTTTTGACTTAAGTGATTCGGCCCACGCATACTTTGAAAATGTATCAATAACCGTTAGCATATATTTATATCCATTATTGCTTGTTGAATAATTGCCCATTTCGACCAGATCAGCTTGCCAGAGATCGTCAATCCCCTTCATTATAACTCGACGGCGTAAAAACTTTTTACGCGCTCGTGAATGAAGTTCATTTACTATTTCTCTCTTGTCAGTTGTCATGTCTTTATAGATTATGTGAAATTTTTTAAATTAGGTTGCTTATATTATGATAACTTAATTGGAGGTGGTGGTTCTAGCTTCTGTTTTTTTATAACATGCACTTTAGTGCTTTTAGCCATCCACGTGAAAATATAGTCCTCAATCTTATTAAGTCTTTCTTCGATACTGTTTATAAAAACTTTATTTGCACTATATAACTGATCCTTCACAGCTGCTTCAATAATTTTAGCATCTTTATCAACATCCTTTGTAAGCGAATCTTGCAATAAATTTATATTACTTTTAATTATATTTAATTGATATTCATATTCAATTTTAAGTTTTTCTATTTCAATATTTTTGGAAATATATTGTTCAATTTTATCAATTCTTTCTTCAAACTCTTCGCTTATATAATTTTTTAAATCTTCTTGTATACGTTTGATTTCTAAATTCACATTCGTCCAACGGTGAAGCTATATTTATAATTCTTCTATTCACTACGTTTATATTGTTTCCATCCAGAATGAAACCAAATTTTTTTAAAAGTGTTTTCGTTTTTAACTCATTACTTTGTTTTTTAAAGTAATGACCGAATTTATCAACAGTCATTATTATTACTACTATTCTATTCTATTATGTTTGATTCCTTTAATTCCTCAATAATTGATATTATTTCATTAGTATGGTTTTCGTTACCAGCTTGTTGTGATGCCATCAAGAGCTTTAATCGATTTACTATTTCATTAGGATCATCCCAGTATATATATTTTGATTCATTAAGATTTACTTTCATTAAACCTTTACCAATGTGAGTAGTAGCAAATATCTTATTAATTATTTCCTTATATTTATAGCCTCTATTTCCTTTTAGTTGATTACTAGGATCGAAGTTTCTTCTGTGTGCATTTGTATCAAGAAGAATTCGTTTATATATATCTAATTCTGATGAGTCATAGTGTTCTGGTCTTTTATGAAAGAGCAATGAGTAAAGACCAGGAGTTAACGCCCAAGATTTATTTCCAATCGTTATTTTTTCATTACTTAGCTTCAAATCTGAATTTCCAAATTTCCAGTCACCATTTTGATTTTTATGAGGTCCAAATATAGTATCAAGCTTCTTATTTTCATATAAGTCTGTTAAATCAAATTGCACATCAGAGGATTGTGAATAAAAGGATTCATTATCTAAATCAACATCTTCTTCTTCTTTAACATCACTTGTTTTTGATAACGAATCAAAATGGTCTTTTTTCATCGGGGTGCTAGCCATAATACTATCTTTGTTTTTAGTTATAGTATCATGTTTAAAACTAGTTTTTACATCTCGAATTTCTATTTGTTTCAATACCCTTTCACTAGATAATTTAACTAGTTTTTGTAAAGGTTCTGTTAGGGGTTTAAATGTATTTTCTAACTTGTTGATTGTTTCTTCTTCCCCGCGATTAATAGCTTCAAATTTCTTTTTTAACATTTTTCTAGATTTTACCAATTCTTTCAATACATTTTCTTCCATGTTTGTATATAAGAGACTTAATTAATATGAATAAATTATCAAAAATTGTATTAGATCTTTAAACAGCTAAACAGATTCTTCAAACAGCTAAACAGCTTCTTCAAACAGCTTATTTAAACAATTAAACAGTCGCTTTGTATAGCAAAACACTTAAACAGATTATTACTAACAGTAAAATAGCTATTGATTTGTGTTAAACAAAAACATCAATATTAATTTTATAGGCCTGAAGTAGTTTAACGATTAATTATGACTAAGCTTCAATGAAGACATCGAAGCCTTTTCTATAACGGCCATTACATATTTCATCATCTTTGTTTATTACCAAAAATCCATATTTATTCTGCCAACATTCTTTACATATGTTTTGAAACATTTTGAAGCTCATATCACTTCCAACGTGATCTTTATATATATGCTTAAGATTTAGTTCATCTTGCTTAAACATTATAATTAAGTTTGCATTATCACGTATTAAATGTTTTGGAATGTGTGTATATGTTTGACATAAATAAAAGGAATCGATATCATTGTGTCTCCCCATACAAAAATATGATCTAATATTATTTTGCTTTTCACATGCAACATCATCAAATATCATTACTGAATTTACTTTTGCACCATCAGGTGATAATACATCTTCATTTTCCGAAAATGTATATAAGCCCATACCCTTTACCGATGAAATTAGTTTCCTTAGATATTGATATCTAGGTTGATTTAGTGATTTAGAATAAATGTAAATGTTTCTGAATTTTAATCCATTAGGGCTTTCAATCAAACTAAGCATAACGTTAGTTTTTCCGCAACTAGATGGCCCCACTATTAATGCTCTTATAGAGTTTGGTAAGACAGCTATGTTTATTTACATTATTTTTTTCATTAAAATCCAAATTTCTCACTAAAATGATTGAATGTTGTTTTATCAAACGCATCTTTGCAAATGAGGAGTAAAATAAAATAAACATCTTTATCTTTATATTAACTTGTATTCGCCAACTTACATATTTTCAGATATAAATTGTTATAAATGAAGGTGTATACAAAGAAAAATGTTATTGGTAAACAGGTAGTTAGTGGAGAAGGACTAGTAAATAAGCTTATTAATTCACTGCCAATTGAGCTTCACCTACCTGGTTATCAATTTTGTGGACCTGGAACGAAACTTGATAAACGTATCCAACGGGGTGATAAAGGAATCAATCCCTTAGATGCTGCTTGTAAAATTCATGACATTACCTATTCACAAAACACTGATATTAGTAAGCGACATCAAGCGGATAGAGAACTAGCCGAGAGGGCTTTTTTTTTATTTCGGACCAGCACTCAGGGGATGACCCCTACTCATGCAAAGCATTGTGCCAGAACTAGGAAATTAGGTTATGGGAAGGAGGATAGAGGGAGTAATGTTTGTGGACATTCGATTTGAATTTTCCAACATTGTAGTTGACAGGAAAGACCTCTGTAGGAAGATGATTCCACAAGCGAACTGTACGGCTAAAAAATGAATTTTCTCTGTAATGCATTGTGCGATTCACTGGCCAATCGACCACAAATGGATGGGCTCTTAATGAAAAGCGTGTTGTGCGTGAAAACGTGCGGATATCGGGAACTAGTTCCCTAATCTCATCAGAGCACATTCCATTGTAGTAGCGATAAAACAGCGAAACACAACCCACATTGCGTCGATGTTCAAGAGAGTCAATAGAGTTGGATACCCTCCTGTCACCTATGAGCTTCTTCGCCCTCTCCTGCACGCGGTCAAGTAGTTCCAAAATAGACTTTGGAGCACCGGCCCATACATGAAAGTTGTATTCCATTTTTGGCCGGATGTAAGTGGTATAAATAGTAAGGAGATCGGATGAGGTGAAATATGTTTTACACCGTTTGAGAAAACCGAGACACTTGAAAGCTTCTTTTGAGACTTGAAAAATGTGCTTAGTCCATCGAACGTCACACTGGATTTTCATGCCAAGAACAACAAGAGCTTCTGATTCCTTAATACTTATACCACCCATAATTACAGATGTAGCACCATTATCGGCCGAACGCCGGTGCCTTAGCATACAACATTGAGTCTTACGAGCGTTAAAGTCGACTCTATTTGCCCGGCCCCAATTAGATATTGTTACGAGATCGTGATTGAGCGTATCATTCATGTTTTGCCGCTTGGCCCCAATCTTTAAAAGGCTCGGCCGTCTGCAGAATGCATACGAATGGCAAATGCTGCTATCATCTGCAAAAGAGTAGATAGGGTTGGAAGTTTGTCAGAGAAGGTCATTTAGAAAAATAAGAAACAGGGTAGGAGAAAGAACAGAGCCTTGCGGTACCCCTGAATTAATCTTGAACTCGTTTGATGAAATCCCATCTATAACAACTCGTATAGTGCGATCCCTGAGAAAGCTCGATATAAATCGAGAAAAGCTATCACCGACACCAAAAGCAATAAGTTTTGACAGGAGTGCACCATGCCACACTCTATCAAAGGCCTTGGAGATATCTAGAGCCACCACCATACTTTCGCCGAAATGGTGAATGGATTGACACCATTTTTCCGAAAGGAAAGCCAGCAAGTCCCCTGTAGAGCGCCCCCTACGAAAACCATACTGGCGGTCGCTTAGTAAGCTGTTAGACTCCAGATACTTGACAAGATGAAAATTTAGCATACTTTCCATTACCTTAGAAAGAGTAGAACAGACTGCAATTGGGCGGTAATTTTCAGGGTTGTTAGCCTCTCCTTTTTTGGGGATTGGCGTTACATTAGCTAACTTCCAGCACATTGGAAACTCACCAGTATGATACAAGGTGCTGAAAAGACCAGTGCTGGAATGCCATCCGGCCCAGAAGACTTGTTGATATTAAGATCTGCTAAGACCTTTTTAACTGCACGTGCTCGAAAGAATATCTTTGGCATAGTTACTGATACTCTGTCAAGCACGGGTAGTGGCTGATTGCTTTCCGGTAAGTAGGAATTTCTTGCAAATTGACCAGCCAGAAGGTTAGCTTTGTCAGCCGGGTCAGTGAATATTTGGTCATCTTTCAAAAGCGTCGGAATTGAGGAACTAGCATTATCCTTTACTCTTTTGACAAATGACCAAAAGCTCTTACTACCCCGAGGGGCAGAAAGAACTTTAGCACGAAGACGCTTATCGTGTAGACCTTTTTCACGCCCAAGTACTTTGGCACACGAAGATCTCGCTCTTTTGCGTAGCGAATCAGTGTCTGCGTTTTTATTTTTACGCCAGGCACTGAATGCTTCCTCTCTGAATCTGACTGCATTTTTGCACGTCTGATTAAACCAGGATTTCATTCTAGGTTTAATCGAAATTTGCTTTGATGGAATAAAAGCTTTCATTCCTAGCAAAATTATGTTTACAACCATTTCCGCCATGGCATCAGTGTTACTGTCTAGGAAACAAAGTTTCCAATTAAAATGCCGGAAAAAATCGTTGAGCTCAGCCCAACGAGCCTTATCGTATACGTATTTTAAACGTTTCGTGGCTGCTTTTGAAACGCTTCGAAGTTCGGAAACCGAAAAGGAGGCGGATATGGTGCAGTGATCCGAGTTACCTAGAGGTGCATTAACGTTTACTTCGTACTTTTGAGGGTGCGAAGTTAAAAAAAGATCGAGAGTATTATTATGGTGCCCTTCAACACACGAAATATGCGTTGGCTCATTCACTAGTTGCGCGGCAAATAACTCAACATACTGGCCTTCTGGAGATGTATGGCTCGAATGGCGAAGCCAAGATGAGTTGTGAACATTGAAATCACCAGCAACAACAATTTCACTGTTCGGACAACTATCAAGTATCTTCGATATGGAATCGGAAAGGGAGTCGAAGCCGAATAAAGTTTTGTCCCTTCCCGCGTTTGGACTTCTATAAAGAAACCCGAAATGCAAGTAGTGCGACTTGATTTTGAATTTAACCCATAGACAGCTAAATTCAGGATCAGACGTGCCTAATGATTGCTGGCACTGGTACACAACTTCATAGCGTATGTACAACACAAGGCCCCTATGGAAACTAAAAAGTGATAGAAGGTGATACCCAAGTAAGTGAAAATCCTGTGGATCAGCATCTTCAGATACCTGAGTCTCACATAAAGCGAAAACATCCGGACGATGGAGACAAACGTGAGCATATACAGAGAAAAAATTACCTCGTAGCCCACGTATGTTGCAGAAGTCAATTTTAAATCGTCCTGACATAACAGCTAATGTAGAAAACTCAAATCGATGGACTTTTTTATAATACCGGTAACCAATGAAATGACTGCTGTTGTTATGACAACCCAGTGGCCAGTGTTATACCTTCGCCACTAAGAAGTCCAATAACAGTTAAGACACTGCCACCAGTAAAATAAAATGAAACTTGTTAAGGACTGAAAATTTGGAAAATGGCAAAAAGATCACAAAAAAGAGCCATAAAAGCCCTGATCTGGTCCTTTTGTTAGAAACGGCCGGTAGTGCCAACACTGTTTGTCATGTAGATTTTCTTGTGTTGAATTTTATTTTGTTTCGTTTAGGTTTTGTTTAAATTGTTTTTGTTGAATTGCAGTTATTTTTTTTATTTTTTTTGTTTTTTATTATATGTATGAATGTTTTGTTTCACGTTTGTTAAAATTATATTATATGTTGTTTTTAGTTATTTTATTGCACGTTTTATTGTTGGTTTTACTTTATTTTTATTAAAATTTAATTTAAAATATTGGTTAAAAAAAAAAAACATTTGTCGACTATTTAAAAATGAAAAACGAACGAACATAAAGTTAAGACAAAAAAAAAAAAATGATACAAAAAGAGACGTGCGGACGATTCAAAAGACAGAACACTACTCGATTGCTAAGGTTATTACTACAGCTAAAATGGTAAGCAGCAGCTCGAGGAGAATAAGTGTCATAATAGAACATTAGAGGCAATAGCAATGGGTAAAGGCCTCTATCTTAAACCTTATAAGAAGGGATATGGAATATTTTATAATAAAACGAAAGCATCAAAAAACTAATACAGCAGCTACCCAATAGACCTCTCACCGATGTGGATTTGAAAACGTTTGGAAAGAAGCATATTCCTTGTTTTAGAGGAGTTTATATGAGAGATACACTCCCTAAAACTCCACGCAAAACTGAATGTGGAATAATCAATTTAGACTCTTATAGAGGAGATGGTACACATTGGGTAGCCTACTACAAAAATAATGATTGTGTGGAATATTTTGACAGTTTTGGAAATCTTCAACCACCTCTAGAAGTATTAAGATATTTAGGATATAATATAAAATATAACTATAAAAGATATTAGAAAAGTAATTCTTTTATTTGTGGACACTTATGTTTGCAGTTTCTAATTAATTTTCAAATTAAGAAATAATAAAAATAAACAATTATTTTTTTTTTTTTTAAATAATTTTTTCTCATTTATTTTCCATTCTTAAATATAATCTATGAATTTTTATATCAGTAATTATTTTTCTCTGCATTTTTTTTCCGATCTCATAACAGAGGCGGGTTAAATCTATTGCTATATCGCTTTCATGGGTTCCTTTAATGTCACCCAATAGGATTTCAGTCTTTCTCATTGTGGAGCACGTTGGTATGAAGTAATTGTAATAAAAATGTAATAACTGTTTCCTTAGAATTCCATTCCAACATAGTATTGATGTTAAAAATACTCCTATCCGAATTATTGATTTCCACGTTTCAGGATCAATTTTTATTCTGAATTGTCCTTGCCGGACTATTAAATAACATATACCCTTTTTGTATTTGAAGGTATACTGCGTAGCTTCTTCGCTTGTATTTTCAATTGAGTTAATTGAATGTAAAAATTCTCGCTGAGAAAGCGTGTTAGTGATGTAATTCTTATAGCTCATTAGGTGGAGCCAATCTTCTCGGCTGAATCCGATAAAATGTTTATCATTGTAGTGAAGCCATATCATCGGCTGAAATCCATGAATAGTTGAAAATCCGCAAACAACTTAATTTTAGATTTATAAAATATTCCATCTCAAAAACCACGTCATATATTTTAGGCTGACGTTCTTGAGTAAATTGCAGAGTATTTTTTATTATTTTATTCATTCTCTACGAAGCTCAATTGTTGACTATTGATTTTTCAGTTCGAAAGTCGCCTTTTAAAGTAGATTTAGAACCCTTGTTAATAAGAATATATATAAGAACTAAACTTATCAAAATACAATAATCGTATGTATGTATTTATATACTCGTATTAATAAGTAAGAATAATGCAATAAATAATTTTTTAAAATATGTAAGAATGTTGTTTTATTAACTATAAAATTCTTTATTATTCTTTAAGATTTTCGGATGTTGATGTCAATAGGTTAAATAATTTTTTATACTGCTCAATAATTTTCATCACTTTTAGTTTGTTCTTATGAAAGAAATAACATCCACACATTCCAACTACATCTCCATTTGAATTATCATGGTCACAAGGTATAATGTAATTACTAAAATCTATATATTTATTTTTAAACTTTTCTATTTCTTGTAAATGTTCTTCGAAAATTTCATTTCCAAATTTTTGTAGAAACTCTTCAATAGTATTCATCCTTGTAGTTTAAAATTTCATTGAATACTGAATAAATAGATTAATCATAGTCAACTCTTATAGTTAGAATTTAATTAAAATTGTAAATAAAAAACAATACTTTTTGATTTCATTTTAATTTCCTTTATTTAAATTTTTTTTTTATTTAAATGTATTATAAGGATAATAGTCTCTCATTGGAGGAAATGGCTTTAACTCCAACCTGCAGAATGAGCTATCCTTATCATCGTTCAAGGGAAATTTCGCTATCATATATGCACCCGTCGATAAGATTTCAACATCCATATCACTCAGCGAATTAAATCTCTTAGGAAGGTATAGTATATTCGTCCCCAACTCTAGCACAACAGATTCTCCATATTTTGTTGTTATACGCTCTGCTCCTGTTATATGATAGTCTTCTAATTCCATCATATCCCTGATGCTAAGCCTCTGCCTTACGTTCAACTTGTTAAAAGATGCAATTAGTTACGCGTTGGTGTTCATCGTTGTATAATTTATAGTAGACTATAGAACTTTGTTGGATTTATTTACAATTTATATAAAATTAGCGTAATAAATCGATATATAGTCGTATATGTTACAATATTTACATATATAGGTAATGCTTTATTATGAAACTATAAAAGAAAAAATTATTATAACCCTATTTTTTTAATTTTTATTGTATACATATATATTTTTCAATTCATAAATTATTTTTTTTATTTTTAAGTACATATGATCTTAAGTCTAATTTAAAAATTAATTTCCCTCATTATTTTATAATATTATCCCCTTCATCATCATAGAGGAATTCGAAAACTTCGTCATCGAAGTAGTTTTTATGATATCCCAGCTGGTTGTTGGGGATATCAAAATTAGCATCACTGCTTTCACTGTTAAAACTCAACGAGACACAGATGTCTCCTTCCTCTACTTGGAAAGAAAAGGGGCTTATTGCTGATCCTTGTTCATCCACGTCGTTAGAGAAAATTAAAATAGGATCCGAAATTAATTTTCTTATCATCCTGGAGTTTTGCATTATTTCTATTTAATACTTTTGTATATTTAATATTCTATATAACTTATTCCTTTAAGAATAAAAGAACGACTAAACACAAATAAATTTTTTATAAAAAAAGAAAACTTCCGAACACTAGAATTTTTCAAAATAAAATTTAAATCAACCATTTGATTATAAAATCAATCATAACATTGGATATGTTATTGCATTACACTAGCACTAGATACTTTATATAATTTTAGGACTAACCCTTTTGCGAAGTGTGTGTGTGTGTATGTAGCATGAAAACCACACTTATAAAAAGTATTTAAGTGTTCTACAAAAATACAAAATTTATTAAATTAAATCAAAACTAATAAGCAATTAGCTGTCAAAATTTATTACTCTTTGAAAAAAATTCCCTTGATCTATATTCTTTCTATACACATACAATCATTACACAATTAAAGTATTTGACTGCAACTGTACTTTATTCTTCTTAAAAATCTTAAAAACATACATATCGCTTTTGTTTAACAAAAAAAAAAAACCAAAAATCTAAACAATCTCCTAGATTGTTTATTATTCCTAATGTGTAAAATATTTATATTTCTATCTGTAACTCCACTTGTTAGCATGTTTTAACACTTATCAATATTTGTGTCTGCTGTGTTCATCTAGTCTATTTCTTTCATATATGTATATGAGCTTGTACATTGCACTAAACCTTAATCTGAATATCACGCTCATCAATATGTCAACCCATATCAACTAACACTTCACATTTTAATTTTCATAATTAAGAACATTACCACATGCGTAAAAACACAACCGATCTCCACACTTCAAGAATTTATTACCCTTAAAAAATTTCATCTCACACACACATATATCCGTCCACTTCTTAGTCTCTATATACACAGTGCATTATTAGAAATAGTTATTATGCTTTTAAAACCAAATGACCTACATTTCTTTCCACACACATAAGATCATTACACTCATAAATTCTTACTCAACTTGTCAATCCCTTTTTACACTTTCTTCTTTTAAACGATCTATAAATTTTATGGCTTTTTAATAATCATTATCTTTGACTTTTATTACACTCACACTAATTTATTACTTTAATGACCCCCATTCTTGACCTTTTTACCTTTAATTGCTTTTTAATGGCTTTTCCTACATTTGGCATAGTACTCCCACCTACTATATACTTTCATTCCAAGCAAAATGATATTTTCAACCATTTTCGTCATGGCACCCACATTATTGTCCTAAAAACATAATTTCGAATTCAAATGCCTTTTAAAATTGCAAGACCCCGATGGAGATTAAAAAGCCTGATACACAGGTACGTAAAAATCCCGTAGATCATCATTTTCTAATACATAAGGCGAAAACATCCGGTTAAAGCCTATCTACATATGTTTTTTTTTACTAAATTTCATCGAATTTTTTTTATAAATTTGACGAAAATTTCTTGCCAAAATTTTATTGAAACTTTTTTGGAAAATTTTATAGAAAATTTGTTTTAAATTTTATGGGATTTTTTTAATTTTATCGAAAATTTTTGAGATTTATAGTTTTCGACCTAAGCACAGCGTTGATCCACTTTATAACAATGTGTTCAACCCAACGCTCAGTAAGAGCATTCCTCGATTTTGAGAGAATTTTTAAAGACACCTTCAATATCCATAAATACGGACAATGCAGCGACACCTTTATCTGTTTCTGCAACTCTGACAAGTTCATGCAGAGCGGTGCACTGTGGCTGAATACGGTTTAAACAGGGAAAGGTTGTACAAACGTCACCAGGAATGGTTATCAAAAGAACCAGCAAAACAAATTGAAGAATGTAGTGAAAGATCTCGAAGACGCAAGCTCGAGAATATCAATGAAGAAATGTTCTAAAAAATCATTAAGGATTTATTTTTGCACCAAATTGAACCATCACAAAATAAGAAAAATAAAATTTAAATAATCGAGAAAATAGTAGAAGCGAGCCCAAGACCCACAACGAGGATTTTAAAAAGCATTCCTACACCAATTGAAGATAAGAAATTTACCCCAGAAAATTTACTAAAAATCAATATAAGAAGTTGCGTAAGCGAATGTATGAAAAGGCCTGTGGAATTTTTCCAGAGTATCGAGATCTGGTTTCTGTCAATAAAGAATGCTTACACTCACAAACTGCTGAACGTTTATTAAATACGGTTGATGCGGATCATTTAAAAAAAGTTGGAAATTGTAGTATTACTTTAATTTATAAATGGGGATATTATGGATTTTCTGTTCAAAAGCAGTACAAGCAATGCAATGCCGAAAATTCGTCACATGCCAATTTATTTATGGTATCTTTTGTTCCATTGCGCTTGACAAAAAGTTATACCGGATTACAGCCATCAAATAGTAAGGCAACAGAAATTGTATTGATAAATGAAATTCCCTTTTCAACAAACCAATAAAATTTACATTTATAAAGGAAACAAAAGATTCCCTAAATGAGGAAGTTCAAAAAATAAAAAATCAAATTAGAGAACTTCAACAAGTTATATTTAAATTTGATGGCCGAGACATCGAAGTTAATTTTGAAATGTGTCTTACAATGAGTAATGGGAAAGATGCACAAGCTTTAACTCAAACAAAGTCATCGTCAAGCTGCATTATATGTAAAAAAAACATCAAGTCAATTAAGTCAACCCCCACCACAAGACGATAGTTTTAACTTTAAATAGTTTTAACTTAAATTTCTGTTGATATCTTTAACAGCTTTCCGCATGTTTGCTTCATTATCCGTAGTTATTGAAAAAATTTGATTTGTGGATATATCATATTCTTTAAGGACATCTAAAATAACTCTTTTTAGATAGTCACTAGTATGACTTGATTTTAATTCTTTTATTGTCAGTTTTAATTTCAATACACTTATTTTTAATGTACTGCACATTCATACCAAGAACGCTTGAATCCTGTCTTGCGCTCCATCAATCTTTAATATTAACTTTCCTTTCAAATCGTCTTTGAAGTTTGATTTTATTTTTTGGGAAAATGCTACTATTCTTTCACAAACATTATGTTCATTTAAAGTGTCATCCAAACCTTCAAAGACAGGTATCACTAATATTTTAAAAGCGCAATCTTCCACCATATGAATTGGGCGTCCATTTTTTGTAAAAAGTTCAACAATCGCTAACTCCACATCATCTCTATTGAAGTGGTTTGAAATTTTCGTTTTTATACCATTTGGTTTGTTTTTTATGAAATTTTTTTCCAACATATTCTAAGTACAAATTCTGATGTAATTATTTTAAATGCCTTTCCAGATTTCCCTTGTGCTTATTTAATATTTTTTTTTTGCCACTTCCATTGTTACATAATATTTCACCTTCAATATTTTCACCGAATATGTCATGTAAAAATTTGTTTTTCGGACGCGGCATTCTTTGTATTTTTTGGTGTCAAATACTACTGTTTTCAATTGTCAAATAATACTGAAGTAAATATAACAAGCAGTCAGTAAGAAAACTAAGTAATTAGTTTTTAAATTTAATTTTTTACTACCTATAATACACTATATACCAATGAACGTTGTTTTTACGAATTTTATAATATGTACCTGCAAAAAAAAAAAAAATAATTTTAGAGAAAGTTTTGAATAATTTTCATAATTACATATTATAAACAATTTACACAAATTTAACAAAATATATGTAGGAAAATCCCTCTACCTAGGAAATATACAAAAAAATAATTTGTATTTAAAATCTTTTTCGTTCTAAATAATATACATACATATTTTAAACGCTTCTTATTGACAATGCATTCTTCCCAAACCTTTTTCATTCAACATTTTTTTATTGATATGTACTTACATGGCTGCAATTTCAGATTAACTTGATGAATTTGTTTAATAATAGATTAGATTATATTGATGGTAAGAGTCAATGGAGAATTTAATTATACAATCGTAGACGGTTAAAACATTTAAATGTAATAAATACTTTTCTATCGGGTTTATTAGAAATTAATTAAATTTTGCTTATGAATTGTTTTTAGGGTTCCGTACCCAAAGGGTAAAAACGAAACCCTATTGTTTTCGCTACAATGTCTGTCCGTCTGTCAGCGCCTTTTACCTCTGGAACAGTAATAGATAGACTCTTGAATTTTTCACAGATGATGTATAGATGTTGCCGCTATAGCAACAAATACTAAAGCAATTATAAATAAATTAGTCAAGTGCGAGTTAGACTCACACACGTAGGGTTCCGTACTATGTTTAGTACAACTTTAAAAATTCAAGTTGTTAATTTTTTCATGTCTTATGAGTCACCCTTTTTATTTTAAAATTAAAGTCATAATTGCATCACTGTTGGAACACCCTTTAAATTTTAGAAATTTTTGTTATAGCGGCCATGGTAATACACTTTCTATAGAAATATACATGCGCCTACCTATTGCGGTTCAAAAAATAAGGTAATATACGTGAAAAACATGTCACTGATGGAACACCCTTTAGATATTAGTAATTGTTACAACGGCCGAAGTACAACATTTACTGTAAACATTTAAAGAATCTACCTATTACGGTTCTAAAAATAAGGCTATTTACGTACAAATCATGTCTGTCGGAACACCCTTTAATTTTGTTGCTTGTTATTTGTTTTTTTTTTTTAAACAACACTACCTCTACGAATCTTTTTGCCCTTCTACAGAAACCACCCAGAATCTTTGGCAGGAATCGAACCTGTAAAGTTCGAAAAGTAAACTTAAAAATTAAAGGGTGTTCCAATAGTGGTGGGATTTGCATGTATAAGGCCTAAATTTTTAACCATAATAGACTCTTGAAATTATCACAAATTGTGTATTACTATCGCCCCTATAAAAGAGTAAAAACGTGATTTGCATGTATAGCGCCTTATTTTTTTAACCGTAATAGGTAGACTCTTATAATTTGCACAGAAGATGCGATGTGCTGCCACGGCCGCTATGACGATTACTAAAAATTAAAGGGTGTTCCGACACCCTTGATATATCATTGAAAGAGAAATGCCATGGCCGCTATAAAAAATAACAAAATTAAAGGGTGTTCCGACAGAGAGATGACTTGAAATGTTTACAGTAGATGTTATTCTTCGGCCGATACAATATTTACTAAAGGGTGGTCCATCAGTGCCTGATATTTTTATAGAAAGTGTATTACCATGGCCGCTATGACAACAATTACTAAAATTTAAAGGGTGTTCCAATAGTGATGCAATTTTCGTGAATATGACTTTAACCCTTTGACGCGTGGCGTACATTATACGTACAACACGTTACTGATTTGTGTTTTAGCATAAATGAACTTTTTTTGCAGTTATCTATTTGTTTTGTTGTTATTATTTTAATTCTTAAAAGGCAGAAAAATTAGAAAACAACTTGAGATTAATTTTTCATATTTTGTCTCGTCATTATCGACGCAGCGTATAATGTGTTAAGGTGTAGTTGCAAATTAAAAACGAAAAAAATATTTAATTCAGTGTTTTTCATTACAAAAGTTAGATTTTTTTGTATTTTTTATAAGTATGTAAACCAAAAAAATTTAAATAAATAAAAAAATAAGATAGAGTGAAAAGGTTTACACATTGTAGCGGATTTTACTTTAAAATGTACATCCCCAAAACCCACTTTAGAATAAAAATTAGTCCACATAATTTTTTACACATGTTTTTGAAGCCCTTTAAAGCAATTAAAACTATATATAAATATTTTTAATGGCCAGAATTAATTTCCGTGTCAAAGGGTTAATTTTAAAATTAAAAGTTGCCTCATAAGCAAGAGCCACTGCGCAAACCCCTAAGGGTCTGTGAGCACATACACAAACTCAACAAGAATCTCACAGAGAGAACAAAACATGTAAAAATTTTAAATCAGTAGCATACCAGCTTTCAACAAGGTAGTTTTGTGTCACTTTGATAAATATTTAGCAAACCAATGCATTTTCATTTTAACCACTTTTTTTGTTTGGGGTCTTTTGCTCATAAGACATGAAAAAATTAACAACTTGAAGTTTTAAATTTGTAATATTGCATACATGTCTATTAAATATATTAACATAAATAAAAGCAATAATAATATGTACTAAAATTAAAAAATACGATAATATAGTAATAATAATACTAACAATTTATATACATACTTACATATATGTATAATTTAAAAAATGTAATATATACTTGTACTGTTTTTTAATTATTCCTTTAAATACATACATACATATGTATATACGCAAGTAAAAGTGGTTTTACACGACGTGTGTTTGTCATATGACTTGTCACTTTTCCATGTGTAAATTCTAAACACGTCGTGTGAACCCTTTCAAACATAACATGTGTATTTTCCAGTGTTTAAAAAACTTAAGTCGAAGCAGCAAAAGTCGTAAAATTTTTACTTTTCACTGCTTTTGCTTCTCCTTACTTTTTAAAACAAACGATTGCTGCTGCTTATGCTTATAAACAAAATCGACAGTCACAGTCGAAGCAGAAGCAAAAACCAACTTGTAAAAATTTTAATTTTGCTTACGGCAGCAGTCGAAGTAAAAATCTTTCATATGCTTTGCTTTTGCTTTTGATAAGTTCGCAAGCATAAGCAGAAGCAGTTTCCTTGCTTTTGTAAGTCGAAAACAGTTACAGCTCAAAAAGCAAAACAGTCGAAGAAGCAAAACAGTCGAAGAAGCAACAGTCGAAGAAGCAAAACAGTTACAGCTCAAAAAGCAAAACAGTCGCACTTGAAAAAGCAAAACAGTCGTACTTGAAAAGCAAAACAGTCGTACTGGGCTTTAAAAAGAAAATTGCTATTTTTTTTAGTTTTTTTAAACATTTTGTTTGACTATTAAACACAGAAGGAATAAAGTATTTTATTTTATTTCATAAAAATAATAATACAGAAAATAAAATTTTTTCTATGTAAATATGCATAAATGTATGTAAAAATATTAATAAAAAATATACTATTCATCTTCCTCTTCATCTTCAAATAAAGGCAACGATTCTATTGCTGTGTCTAAAAAACCTGGGTTTAATTTAACAAGTAAAATATTTTCAAGTGCCTCTTGACTTAGTCGATTACGGTAGTCAGTTAGTACCAGCCTCAGCGTCGAAAATGCTCGCTCAATCGTGACCTATTATAAATGGAATTAATTGTATATTAATTGTATATTACTTTATATATTAATTTATATTTACCTGAGTTGGTGGTACCCCAAAACAAACGCTACTTATTGCGTACAATTCTGGGTCCGTGTGTTGTTTTTCTTTCCAAAACTTAAGCACACCTATGTCAATATTTTGGAAGGGAAGTTGAAGATTTTCTATTTTTGAATGTACACTGAACATACTGTTGATTTCTTTTTCAACTCCTTTTTTCAAATACTCATACAAGAGTTCATCCTCCTCATCATAAAAATGGTCAACAGATGGATCTGAAGCCGAACTTGGTGTGGAGCATGGGGGTTCAGTAGATTTCATTTCTTGGATTCTATCCCAAATTACTTTGAGATGCAGAATTGCATCCAGTTTTTGTTTTACTGTTAGAATATGTTGAAAACGCGGATCCAGAAACAAACATGAAATTAAGAATTTATTATTAAATAATATTTCCGATCGTTTTTCTATAGATTTCAAGATCTCGTTTCCAATTGTTGTTATAAGTTCCTGGTTAGAGCCGTTGACAATTTTTTCGGTTAAAATTTTTAATTTTAGCCACTGCGCATAAAAGCTGCTATAGTGCAGTTGTTCCTCTTGAAATTTTTTCATTGATTTTTGCAAGGGAGTAAAAACTGTGCAATAGCATTCGATAAAATCCCATAATGATGGATCTACTTCGAAATTCTCATCTTGGGATTTATTTTTAATTGATTCAATTTTAACAAGCACATCTTTAGCTGCTAATAAGTCTTGCAACATAATATACGTTGATCCCCATCTGGTCGGGCAATCAAGTTGAGGCATTTTCAATTGTTTGAGCTCAAATATTTCCCGATAGCCATTTGTCGTTTTTCGGATGTATTTTGCAAGATTTCGACAATTCCATAGATATTTAAGAATGTCTGAAGATTTGACAACATCAAGAGCAACGAGCTGGGTTGTATGTGCAACGCAGCGGCAAACTTGTATATTTCCAAGAAGCACGCTTGGAACTTTTTCTACAAGGGAAATTTTTTTTAAATAATCATCGTTAGTGCACAGTTCATCGCACTCTCCATCATTTTCTTCGCAAACATATGACAAAATGTTTGTAGCTTTTAGCATGTTTGCACCGTTATCTGTTGTTATGGAAACTATTTGGTTTAAATTGATGTCATATCGCTTTAGCACATTGAAAACTTCGGCGGCAAGATTTTTGGCTGTGCTTGAACCAACTCCTTTTAATTCTACCATTCCCAAAACAATAGATTTTATTTTTACTGCATTAACAAACTGCGCACTTACACCAAACATATTTCTTGAAAGCCGCGTAGCACTGTCTATTTTCAACGATAACAACTTGTTTTTCAATTCATTGGTGATTTGCAATTTTATGCTATCCGCCACGGTTTTTAAGGTTTTTTTACAGGTTGACGCATTCAATGTAATTTTTTTTCCATCTACATCTCTTAGTCCATCACAAATTGGATCAACGATATTTCGCATATTTGGTGAATTTAATATATTGAAGGAAATGCAGTCTTCTGTTACCAATCCGATGTATGATCTCAAAAATTGCTTTTTATTTACTTCAATTTTAATTTTCTTTTTTCTAATTGTTTTCGCAACACTTCTTGAACAAATAGGCAATTCTGCTTCAGCTTGTTCTTCATTTAAATTAATCTTGTGCAATTTAAGTAAATGCGTTTTTAAATTTGATAACCGATTATTTTTTAGCTTGTTTTTACATTTTTTACACATAGCTAAACCCTCATTTTCAAAGTTTTCGAAATAGTTCCAAATTTCATTTTTAGGCGCCATAGTTATTATGTTAATAGATCAGAATAAACTAATTTTTTAAATGCAATCTACATATATATATACATATCTGCAATGCCCTTAAAATTTTTTTAAAGACAAAAAACAAAAAAACAGTAACTACCTGACCTGTGATGTCACACGCATTCGCGAATTCGCACACTTACATTTAAAACAAAAACAAAATTCAAATTTTGTTTTACATGTAAATGTCCGAAAGATCGAATTCTCGCGATATCGTTGACCAGGCAGCAAGATAAGAAGCCAAACCAATGATTTTTGAAAAAAGAAAACCTGTAACATAATCGACTAAAACTAAAAATTTTAAAGTCGGTAATATGGTACACCCTTTAGTAAATCTGTGCGTAAATTTCTGCCTATTATGGTTCAAAATTGTAAATATTAGCATGTAACGGTTCAAAAGGTATACAGGAAATAACATCGCCTATAAGGGCACGCTTTTACTATACATATCTGATTTTAAATATCCACTTTGTTAAAATTTCAAATATATTTCTATAACGACTCAAAAGATATATCTCTTATAATGAATATTCATTATGAATGAAGTCACCCTTTTGCTTCTAGTTGTTTGCTTGTTTTTATAGTGGACATAGTAAAAACATATTCACTAAAAACAAATCACAATGTTTTACATTAGTAAATACAAAAGAGTTTAATTTTAAATGAGTTAACCAAATTTTAATGATATTGTTTTATGATAGAGTAAAAAAGCAATAAATGGTAACGTATGGAAATTTTATGGTTGCGAAAATCCCGCACAAATTTTGTTTGTAAAATTTTGAGTTAATGAAAAATTGAATTAGTGTTCTTAAGATTCTTAGAATTGAAAAATAGTCACAAATTTTAGCAAATGTACATATGTTGTGAAAATTCCGTACAAGCAGTTCTTATTAAAAAATGTAACATATTCAGTATTTATGAACAACAGGTAGAGAAATCACAAAATTTAATAGCGCTTATTTAGAAGTACCCTTTACTGTCACAAGCGCCGTTTGTGTAGGGGTTTTTTCAACCATAAAACAAAATTATTTTACTTAATTTTTTTGCATTTAAAACTCTTAAAACTAATTTCCATCCATTTATTGCTTTGCAACTGATCTACCCTAAAATTGGTAATTAAAACCGCTATTTTTGTATATTAAAAAAAAAAAATGAAAAATAACCTTTATTTAAATTTTATCTAATTTTCGTAAAGATAAAACAAAATATAATAAATTAAAATAATAAAATTAAGAATATAAAACAATAATTAATTTCTTTAAAATATGAAAAAGCAACAGACAAATTGATTATCTGCTCCTTTTTGCAGTTGATTATTGCTGCTTAAAACTTAATAAGCAAAGTAGTTTTTGCTTCATCAGTTGTAAGTTTTGCTTCTTCAAGTACGACTGTTTTGCTTCTTCAACTGCGACTGTTTTGCTTCTTCAAGTACGACTGTTTTGCTTTTCAAGTACGACTGTTTTGCTTTTTCAAGTGCGACTGTTTTGCTTTTTGAGCTGTAACTGTTTTGCTTCTTCGACTGTTGCTTCTTCGACTGTTTTGCTTCTTCGACTGTTTTGCTTTTTGAGCTGTAACTGTTTTCGACTTACAAAAGCAAGGAAACTGCTTCTGCTTATGCTTGCGAACTTATCAAAAGCAAAAGCAAAGCATATGAAAGATTTTTACTTCGACTGCTGCCGTAAGCAAAATTAAAATTTTTACAAGTTGGTTTTTGCTTCTGCTTCGACTGTGACTGTCGATTTTTTTATAAGCATAAGCAGAAGCACAAGCAATCGAAATGAAATTAACTGCAGTTTTTTAAACACTGGTATTTTCCATTTGTACAATACATACATATGACATTTTTCATTTAGAATGTGTTCTATTTTGATGTGACAAAGCATCTGACATCCTGTAATGCCAACTTGATATTCTGCTATTTTAGTTATTTTGTGGTACCAAAAGCACTACGTTTGTATCTTTGCATCAGCTGTGGTTGGCAATACAAAACTGTGTGGCGGAAAAATTATATATTATAGGTTATGTCAGATGTAATTACACATTTACGTTTGAAAGCAAAAATTATAAACCGTATGTAAAATGCCTATTTTGACAAACACATGAAATTACATATGAGTTATCAAACTGACAAGTCATATGACAAACACACGTCGTGTAAAACAACTTTAAGTAAATACATACAGTGAAGGACTAAAGTCTACATGCAGTCTCATATAGCATAATTCTGAAGAAAAGATATATTATATAAAAAAATTAATGATACAATTTTTTTCAACAATCAAATATATTAAAAAAAAACAAAATTAAATTAATTAATTTTAACTTTAACTTGACAAAAGAGTACATACAGTTCAGTTTTCACAAAAAGTTACTAATAATATTTAAATGCAAGGTGTTTGGTGTTGAAATAGTATTTAGTTGGTCCACGTAAATTATCTATTACAGCTTGCAGGCGTCGTGGCATTGACGATACCAAATTGGCCATATTTGTTTCTTTTTCACTGCATGTAGGCTTTTGTCATATCGTGTTTTTTGGTAATTTGTAAAAATTTGGAAGGAAATTAGATTTAGAACAAAATTGTGTATTTAATTTTTCGTGTATAATACATATTTTTTTTAAATAAGGAAAACTGTGCATGTAGACTTTAGTCCTACTCTGTAGTTACTAAATTATATTTATAATAAAAATTTATGTGTTTTACACAAAAATTATCAAAAAATACGATGTTTTTGTCTTGTTTCTTATAAGCAGATTTTTCTTAAGTGAGATGATTTTGTTCACGACAGCTACTATACTTAATATTTGTATAGCTGCAAACACCATTTACATATGTATGTACTTATGTATTTATCTAAGGAAATTTATATAAAAGAATAACAGAATTTGTATTAACATCAGTACATTCATAATCCATCGTCATTTTGCTAGAACGAATTTTAATAATATCTAACTCTTTTGCCTTTCTTAATTCTTGTTTATTCATTACTACTTATATATTAATAATAATATTTATTAAATCCAAAAAGTCATT
The DNA here is from genome assembly GCA_949628195.1 of Phasia obesa. Classification (NCBI taxonomy): domain Eukaryota; kingdom Metazoa; phylum Arthropoda; class Insecta; order Diptera; family Tachinidae; genus Phasia; species Phasia obesa. The sequence goes on along the minus strand of OX451219.1, from coordinate 76,972,027 downwards.
TTACATTGTTTATTAAATTACATTTCTCATTCTATATTTATTAGCGTATTGAGTACGTATCTAATGCCTGTTTTTATAAAACGAAATATTGTGTTCGTTTGTAAAAAAAAAACGAACGAAAACACTTTTACGTTTAAGTAACTTTATGTTATTGTTATGTGAGTAAAAACAAAGGACAAAACAAACAACAAATAGAAGAATAATAAAATCTATTCTTTTTGTATTTATAAATAAAGTTTTCTTTTAAAACATAAAAAAATGGATGTGAATAAGGACGTTTTGAAGAAAAAGATGTAAGTTATCATTAGCATTTACCATATAGCCACGAGTATTTTACCAAAGTTGAACAATTTCAGAAATAGAAGAACTATGTACGCCCAGTTTCAAAAATTGGTTAACCAAATTGAAGCCTTTCCGCATTTAGCCACTTGCAGTCCCGTATTTAGATGTACTAAAACTGAAATTGACTCTACATGGGATACAATAGCACAGAATTTTAACTCATTAGGACCACCAGGAAGAACAGTATTGGAATGGAAGAAGGTATTTCATGTTTTTATTTGTTTTACTGTTGACATCAAAATAACCTTATTTCAGACTTGGGCGGACCTTAAAAGTAGAACCTAACAAAATATTGCTAAAAACAACAAAAGCTATTTTGGAACTGGAGGAGGACCTTGCCGCATAAAAACATTAACTGCGCTTGAGCTTCAAATTGACAAAATATGTCATCTGCACCCATAGACCCCGTACATGGTTTGAAACGGAAACCAGTAAGTCCACCTAGACCCAGGAGCAAAGTGGTGGTAGTAACACCAACACGTTCTAGTAAACATATTCTAGAATCGGAAAACGTTTCGCCTCCTTCCACCTTATCTACCGCCATGACTCTTCAAATAAACAGGAAAGTCAACACAACTTCCAACTTCATCACAACAAACGCAAAAAAACTTTGAAAAGAAAGTACTATCATGGCTTGCAAAAAAATCAGGAAGAACTTGAATTGTTACGGAAGCAAGTAGTAACTCAAGAATCGATTTTAAATGCAATGGAGTTGCACGCAAAACATGCAGAGGAGCAATCAAAATCACTTAAAGATATTGCCGACTCAGCAAAACTTATTGCTAGAACAATGTCCGACGTAATAAAATATTTAAAATTTCTTAATTTTATAGAATTTGTTTATTTATTTAATTTTCGGTTTGAATTAAAGCATTTTGATTTTTAAAAAGAACATGTTTTTATTAATTGCAAATTCATTGCTACTTGGTTTCTTAACGAGGAAGCATATGAGGACTCTTCAGCATCTTCGATTATAAAATTTTCTTCGTGTGTCAAATCAGACAGTGAATCAGCAACTAATAGATCTGATGAAAGCCATGATCTTCTATAGTATAAGCCAATGTTTTGTAGGGCGCAAGAAGCGTTCAAAATTTTTGTGGTTTTTGTGGGCTGTAAAATAGTCCTCTAGACCCAATAATAGATCGGAAACGGTTTTTTAAAACTCCGAATCATCTTTCAATGATGTTTCTTGTTTTGGAATTTTTTTCATTGAATTTTTTCCCATTCCTCGGTTGCATTTCCATATGGAGTCAGCAAATACGGAAGAAGTTTGTATCCAGAATCACCTGCAATAAATAAGTATATGACTATTTGTTTTCCAAGCCCGAAAGCGAGAACATTTGATTACCATGCAGCCAGGTGTTTCGTTTGCCGTTCAAAAATTCGGAATTAAAATAGTGGTTGGCAGAACTATGATTTCACACAAATGCGTCATGATTGGCTCCTGGATATCTTGCATCAACATACATTATCTTCATTGTATGATCGCAAATCTTAAAAAAAGGATACGTGGTTAACATCTGATATATTAAAATTAACATTTAAATACCTACAGCGGTAACGTTAATCCTGTAGAACCCTTTTCGATTGTAATAAAGATGTTTGACATCATCTCCAGGCGATTTGATACGCACGTGCGTACCGTCAACTCATCCTACCACACACAGGTGTACCACCTGTTGCGTAAAGTTTTTTGTTCGCACTCTCCTCATTTGCCGTTTATTTAAATTAATCCATTTTGAGCACAAATACTCATCAAAAATATTGAGGCACTCATTTATTATAAAAAATACCCTAGATTTTGAAACTAAACAGGTGTCCTCATTTCCAATGGAGTGTTGGTAGCCTCCTGTAGCAACAAATGTTAGGAATATAGCCAGTTTATTAACGGCAGGAACATTTGTATTGCGAAATGCCATTTTCATTCCGGGTTCCATATCTTTCAGCAACATGAAAAATACTTCCTTACTAACACGAAAATTGGCCATAAATCTGAAAATAGCAATATTCCAAAAGCCATTACGTTTAAGAATATACTCAACTTACCGTTCTTCCGGAAGCTCAAAATTTGTAGCATCACGTAAATTTCTTTTGTTTATACATACGTAGATTCTCATCTTGTATTAATTTTTGTCGGTTTCTCCTAATATCAGTTGCGACCGTGTCGAACATTTACGTTTTTTTTTTCCAAATTGTATTTTTATTGAAAATAAATTTTTAATAAATAAAACACAGCTTATTTCTAGAGTTGTCACAAATTGTTGTACTGTTACATATTAAAAGAACAAAAGTATGTGGAAAAAAGTGTTTTGGCAATCATGCTCCCCATGCTTTCGTTACGTTATGATGGAAAAAAAACGAAAATTTTCATATGTTTTATAAAACACAAATTTTAAACTTTTACTTTTAAATTACAGCTAGATATATATGTATGTACATTTATTACATATTTTAAATACATTTTTTTAAATTGTCTGAAAAAAGGATATAAAACAGAACAAGCTCTTATAGATCTTACAAGCTAAATGAAAAATTACAAACTAAATAATGCTTAAAACTAATAACACAAATAGAACAAGACACAAAACAAACTTAAAAAACCACAATATATATACTATGTATCGACAAATATAAGTAGTAAGAAGAGTCTTGAGTGAACAACAGAGGTAAACAGTGCGTTAGTTTAAAATCGGATAATAGTGATAAAAAATAAAAAAAATAAAGTAGTTAATTGTGTGCGTACCTGGACACACAACAGTTGGCTAAGTACCTGTCGAACAGGCTACAAAACAACAACCCTTATTTGGGTCAATTGAAATGGAGGACGATGAGAGCCTCAACCAAAACAAAAAACGGCTAAGAGTTGGTAGCGTTGAAGGTAGAGATGATCAATTAGACATCCTGATTAGAAGAGTTACCTACCTAGAGGAAGAATATAAGAGGCTACAGAAACGCCTTGATAAAAGTGAGAAGAGAACTGCTCACAGCGATAGCAGTGAGAGTAGCCAGAGCGATGACGATATGGCGATCGAAGAAGCGATGCCAGAAAACGTGAGGAAGTACCAGCAACATTTGGTACAATTAAAGAAAGCGAATGTGCAGCCCATTAAAAACAACAGGGTTGCAAAGGAAGTTCCAGTCCCAAGCCAGAAGCAGCCAGGGATCAGCAGCCAAAAAATTATAAGAGTAAGTCTGTTCCTGTAGTATCTTGCTATATTATATTAATATTATATTATATGTATATTAATACATAAGAACTATAATAACAAAATATTAGGTAGACACGTATCTAACATAGGGGTATGTACACTTGAGGATTTTGAGAAGCTTAAAAAATGCTTATCGAAGAGGGGGAAAATTTCTATACCCCCACACCAAAGTCGGAAAGGTGGAGTCCGACCTTAGAGGATTCCGAAACATTAGGTATACACTGTAGAGTGAGCATGGAGAAGCACGTTCGCCGGGACGTCATCCAATGTTTTAATTGCCAACGATTCGGTCATATTACGCATAACTGCAATATGCCATTTAGGTATGTAAAATGCGGCGGCCTTCATGGACCCGCAAAATGTGCGATCCATCCAAAGGACAAGAATAATGATGAAATTCTTTTTACAGATCCTGTCACAGGACAGGCAACAAAGAAGATAGGCCATCCAGTAAGATGCGCCAATTGTGAAAATGAGGGTCACGTGGCAAGCTCGAAAGACTGCCCGAAGCGAGTACAACTTCTCCGGAAGCTAGCCTCGAAGAGGAATATTACTACCAGTAGACAAATTCCGATGAATGCTGGCAGAACCGTAAACGGTTTCTCCTGTGCTGCCGCCGCCAGGACAGTGGCGAGCGCATCTTCCCAGGTCTCCAGGACCGCTAGAGAATGCGGGAAAGATTTCACCTTCTGGTCCTTCCAAACCACACTTAAATGTAGGCTTGTCTTTGGATTCTGCTGGTGCCGAATTTGGAACAATTAACAAAGATTGTAGACGACTCTTCGGTAGTGGTCTACTTAATTGTTTAGGAAAGTTGAAGGGTTTTGCACGTTAAACAAGGCTGACGGCAGTGTAATGACTTTTATATCTGTATACTTGCGACCGCAGGATAGACTTTCGATTAACGTTCTTGATCCCATCCTTGATCTGTCTTCCCGAGAAGGTTTTATTGTTGGGGGAGACTTAAATGCAATCCTATCGTTCTCTATGATTTCCTTTCCTATACCCAAATATGGACAGTAGGGTGTCCGTTATTTATAAGGGTAAAAAAAATAAACGTCGTAATTCATGGTTGCCCACCCCCCATTTTTTTTCCTTTTGTTAAAAGATGAAAAATGAGCCCTCACTCATTAGGATCGGAGGTCGGGAACCCGTGCCGCATCAGGTCTAAAGTTGAGAAAACTACGCGCTTCCAGGCAGGATCCGCGGCCTGCGAACTTTTCATACCAATACTCCTGCTCCTCCCTGTTAGGGTAACAGAATTAAATAAATGTGCTAATAGATATTCATTTTATTATTCAAAATAATTTTTTTTTCTTTCACGTATACATGCATACATATATGATTAATAATAAATCATATACATATGTAAATAACAGTTATCGTTTTTAAAAAATTACATATTTTATAATAGTTAATTTGAGAAGTAAATAAAAATTCATCTATAAAGATTATTTTTTAAAGTAAAAATAAAAAATCAAATTAAAGTTTTAAAAAAAGAATTTTATTTTGCCGATGCGGATTTTACGATACATCTCATACATCGCTTTTTGATCACAACAAGAAAACGAAGAAAATGATTGAGGATACAAAAAAGTTTTCTTGGAAATTGATAACTTTTTCTCTGGGAGGAAAAAATGAATTATCCATATCCATAAATTGCCAAAAAAGTCAATAGTTTGTTCCTGCAACCCAGGGAAGCGTGGAAAAAGCATTATATGCTCTTAAATTAATATTGAGCGGCCTCAGTTCAAATCTATCCACAAAAAAAATTGTACAAATAAAAAAATGTTTATTTTCTAACGGAAAAAACAAAACTCCTCAAAAAAGTTTTATTTTATGACGGCAAAATAAAAATTTTTTTTAAAAGATTCATTTGAACTTTTATTTTTCCGTTGAAAAATAACTCTTAACTATGTAACTGAGAACTATTTTTTAAGATCACCATAGATTCTGAAAGAGCTCATTAATACAAATATATTGATATATGACAGTATAGATCTCCGTTAGCTCTAACATAAATAGTTTTTGGGTTTAATTTTTTTGGTAACTGTTATTTAAGGTCGCTGTAAAAAAGTAATTACAACTTAAAAATTTTTCGTTTTAATGATGTTTTTGTGCAATCCGGAAATTGCTTCATATGGTCTTCAACACAGTTAAAACCTTGTATTAATTTCACCATCCCTTTCTGCCGTGTCATTTACTACCGGTTTATCTTCGATTGTTTCTGTTTCGTTGGGAACAGGTGGTGGGGTCACAGTAGATGACGGTATGTCGGGTGTATCCGACTCTTCAGAGCTACTATCTTCCTGAAAGTTATTCGTGATACAGATTAAAGTCAATACCTGGCCGTGTTGGTCCTCACCCGACTATGGTCTTACCACCGAGTGAAAGCGTAGACTAGCGCCCCCATTATGTAGTATAACAACACTTTACGACTGCCGCCAATCGCAATTTGTGTGTGATATAGTCACAATGAGTAGCAATTTATATAATATTTCAAGCCTTATCCAAGGCAAGCCTAGATCGATATTATAGCCTCTTGCTTAGGGATTTGGAGACTATCCAAACTCCGTCTGTTGAGAGTGCAACAGCATACTTGATTGACCTTGCACCATACCTACATAAATCGATCTTAAACTACAACCACCAGGTGTACCCCCGAAGGGGACCTCACCAATAACCGGTCACAGAAAGGATAGGCTCTCTGTGGGGCCGCCGATTCCCGTGGTACCAATCCTTTGGGCACTGGTCAGGCCTCGAAGAGAACCCGTATGTTTTAACACAAAGACCTTTTTTTCCAGATTTAGGCTCTAGGAACCCTAGCGTCTGGTGCCCCTATTTTCCCCGAGCTGTGGATTAAAACGAAAAACGTTCAAAAGAGGTATGCAAACCCGCTCAGCACTTCTGCACAGATTTTTAACAAAAAACCAGGGATCACGACCAGTGAAAGTCTTCTCACAGATTTGGGAAAATTTATGGCGGTTCCTAAGGGTCTAACACTTTAACATGCTCGCCAGCAGCATAACAGGTGCAGTGTTGGTATGAAAAATTCGCGGGCCGCGGCTCACGCCTGGAAGCGCACAGTTTTATCAACTTTAGACCTGATGCGGAACGGGTTCCCGACTTTTTTTCCTGATGAGTGTGGGCTCATTTTTCATCTTTTAACAAAAGGAAAAAAATGGGGGGTGGGCATTTTGAAATTAAGACTTTGAAAAATAACGGACACCCTAATGGACATTCATAAAACCGCTGGTCCGACACGTGTAGTCGGAACTTCTTTATCTCATTTAGATATTTGTATGACATCATCCGATATTTCGCTGGCTTTAGAACATTACCTTTTGAGTCAGATCACCTTGCGGTGAAAATTCTTATTGAGAGTGGGGACCTTCAGTATAGAACTTTTTAATTTTGGCCTTATGAATAGGGATCAGTTCAATAGAATTTTAGCACAGGAGCTTGCGGGAAGCAAATTTCCAATTGACCGCAACGTTTCTCCCCAGGAAATCGATAATTGCATTGAGACGATGAACACTGCTTTGAAAAATGCATTGGAGGGATCAATACCTAGAATACTATCTGGTAATAAGGGGTTAATTAAGCTCCCGCCAAATATACTACACCTCATCTCAGAAAAGAAGAGGCTTAGGAGAATATTGTATAGAACCCCGGCCAGGGAAGATCTCTAATTCTTAAAGCAGATATTCGAAACTTGAACAGAATTATTCAGGGCGCTATAGCCGAATTTGAAGATAGCTACTGGACAAATTATTTACAAAAAATTCGTGTAAACAACAAAATATTTGGTCAGGTAAAAAGAGCAGCTGGTATTCGAAAAAGAACCCTCGTTTGGACATGAATCATGGCTGATGGGACTGAAAATGACGACTCTCACCCCGAAGAGTGTGAAGTTATAACGCCAATCGATATTGACAACGGTCTTAAAGTATGATCGAATAAAAAATCCAGCGGCGGGGATAAAATACCCGACTTTGTTCTGAAAAAGACAAAAATGGAAACCTGGCGATTTTTGGCAATTCTCATTAATCATTGCTTAAATATAGGATATTTTCCAGTAAGATGGAAAGAGGCTATAGTGGTCCCTATTCATAAAACTGGATCAGATCCAAAAGTGCCTGGGAGTTATAGGCCAATCTCCTTACTATTCGCATTTGGATGGTTCGCAATGGAATGGTTTTTTTTTATCGAAGATACACTGCAAAATTGATGAAGGTGGTATTTTAAAGACTTCCAATTTGGTTTTAGAAGCGGTCATTCAACTTCCCATACCCTCATGGTATTTGGGGATTCCGTTGCTAGAAGACTTAATAAGAGCTATGCCACTTTGGCGGTTAGTTTAGACTTTGTAAAGGCTTTTAACATGCATGGCAGGACGGAATTGTTTATAAAATGATGGGCTTAGGATTCCATAGAAACACTTGTAGAATGGTGGCTGATTTTCTAAAGAATCGCTCTTTTAGACTTAAGGCTGGTGATAATATTTCTGAAGTTTGGGCCATAGCCGCTGGTGTACCACAAGGCTCTTTACTTGGCCCCGTGCTGTACAATATATTTGACTCTGATATACCCCAGCCACCCACTGGGGATATTTTACTAGCATATGCCGACGACATGCTAATAGCAGCAAGTGGACCGAGAGCGCGGTCCCTGAACCAGAGAAAGAATACATACCTCAATGTTCTACACGAATACTTTACAAAATGGGGCCTGAGGCTTAATATTGATAATACTGACGGCATCGTTATTAAAGGCTAGCGGGGTCGTCTCTACCGCAACCTTAGGGGCTATGTCCCTAATTTGTATATTGGTAGGGAACCCATAAAGATAACAGATAGGATGAAATATTTAGGTGTCTATGTATTACAGAGTGCTTCGAGCAGGACTCAGTACAAGGGTCAGGCTTCTTTTGTATCGGCAAATAATTAGACCTCTAATATCCTACGAATTTTAAGCAATAATTAAATATTGAATATTTAATTAGAAACAGTCCCATTTAATTCTAAATTGCATGTACATATGTATGTGTTCTAGGAATTCTTACAATCTCTTAACCCTTCATTCACTTGAATTTGATGTTTATAATTGGACTAAATTATGTGTATGCATTCTTATTAGCAATGATTTTGTCATAAAACGATTTCATTAAAAACTTTTTTTTCTTAAGTACTTACATGACTGAAATATGTACCTACACTAAAACTACGCTAAAGATCATTAAATAAATTAGTCAAGTGCGAGTTAGACTCACACACTTAGGGTTCCGTACTATGTTTAGTAGAACTTTAAAAATTCAAGTTGTTAATTATTTCATGTATTATGAGTCACCCTTTCATTTTAAAATTAAAGTCATAATTGCATCACTGTTGGAACACCCTTTAAATTTGAGCAATTTTTGTTATAGCGGCCATGGTAATACACTATCTATAGAAATATACATGAGCCTACCTATTGCGGTTCAAAAAATAAGGTAATGTACGTGAAAAGCATGTCACTGATGGAACACCCTTTAGATATTAGTAATTGTTACAGCGGCCGAAGTACAACATCTACTGTAAACATTTAAAGAGGCTACCTATTACGGTTCAAAAAGTAAGGCTATTTAAGTAAAAATCATGTCTCTGTCGGAACAACCTTTAATTTTGTTATTTGCTATGGCGGCCATGACAATTCTCTTTCTATGAATATATCAAGAGTCTACATATTACTATTAAAAAAATAAGTTACTATACGTGAAAAACATATCACTGTCTGAACATCCTTTAATTTTAGGTAATTGTCATAACGGCCATGGCAACACATCTTTTATACAAATTGGAGAGTCTACTTATTACGGTTCAAAAAATATGTCGTTATACATGCAAAAGACGTCACTGTCGGAAAACCCTTTAAATTTGTATTCTTTTTATAGGAGTCTTAGTAATACACCATTTGTGCAAATTTCAAAAGTCTATCTATTATGGTTAAAAAATTATGCATGTAAATTACGTCACTGTCGGCACACCCTTTAATTTTTACTATTTGTTAAAGTGGTTATAGTAATACACCTCCTGTATAAACTTTAAGAGTCTACCTATTATCGTTTAAAACTTATGCCATATACATGCAAATCACGTCCTATCGGAACACCCTCTAATTTTTAGGTTTAAAATTGTATACTTGCTTATAACGCGAACATAGTTTGAATTACTGTCTGCAAATTTTAAGTGGTTGCCTCCTATAGCTCAAGAAATAAAGACATAAAGGCAAATAACACGTCACTTTCGGAACACCCTATAAGTTTTAGTATTTGTTGCTATAGTGGTCACAGTTATACACCTTTTGTGAAAATTTCAAGAGTCTACCTATTATGGTTCAAAACTTAGCCCTTATACATGCAAATCACACCACTATCGGAACACCCTTTAATATTTAGGTTTATTTTTTTTAGACTTGTTTATAAAGCGAACTAGGTTTTAATTACTGTTTGTAAATTTTGTGTGTATTCCTCCTACAGTTCAAGATATAAACACATATTCGTGAATAACACCTCTATATCGGAACACCCCATAAGTTTTAATTTTTGTTTCTATAGCAGCCACAGCTATACACCTTCTGTGAAAATTTCAAGAGTCTACCTAATATGGATCAAAACTTAGGCCTTATACATGCAAATCACACCACTATCGGAACAGCCTTTAATTTTTAGTTTTATTTTTTTATAGTTGTTTATATAGTGAACTAAGTTTTAATTACTGTTTGTAAATTTCAAGTGTATCCCACCTATAATTCACGAAATATGCACATATTCGTGAATAACACCTCTCTATCGGAACACCCTATAAAATTTAGTATTTGTTACTATAGCGGCCACAACTATACACCTTCTGTGAAAATTTCAAGCATCTACCTATTATGGTTCAAAACTTAGGCCTTATACATGCATATCATACCACTATCGGAACACCCTTTAATTTTTAGTTTTTTTTTTTATAGTTGTTTATATAGAGAACTAAGTTTTAATTACTGTTTGTAAATTTCAAGTGTATCCCACCTACAATTCACGAAATATGCACATATTCGTGAATAACACCTCTCTATTAGAACACCCTATAAGTTTTAGCATTGGTTGCTATAGCGGCAACAGCTATACATCATCTGTGAAAATTTCAAGAGTCTACCTATTGCGGTTCCAGAGATAAAAGGCGCTGACAGTGGGACAGACATTGTAGCGAAAACAATAGGGTTACGTTTTTACACTTTGTGTACGGACCCTAAAAATACACAAAAAATTCACTAAAAAGTACGCTAAAAGAACACTACGCAAACACAAAAAAATACTCTGCACAAACACTAAAAATTCTTTATAGAAAACAACGCGACCACTGAAAGTTCACTACGTAAAATCTTAAAGATCAGTCAGTACACATTAAACGTGAGCATAAAACGTCTTGTTAGACTAACTTCATAATGTTCAATAATGAATTGGCCTCTTTTTTCTTGCACTTGATATCATGTGTATACAAATATTGTTGTGCTCTTAAATAAAAACATACAAAGCATTTGCTCTTCTTCCAACCAATGCAATAGATGTTGTTGTTTGAAATAAAATTTCAGTAGTGAATATTTTGTTTCAATAGTGTCTCTTGATATGGAATACTGTTATAGCAGACAACATGTATGTAAATGTATGATGTTAAAAGCAAGGGTTTGTACTTTGTATTTTAGTTATTTTATATTAATTTGCGCGTTGAGTGGTTGAAAATAGAAAACTGTAGTAGCTTGAATTTTTTTAAATTTTATTGATGAATAAAAAAATCTAATTTAATTTTTGCTCAAATCACTAGGTCCCTGTTTCATAGCATCAGGCGACTACAACGCTAAACATACGTTTTGGGGATCACGCTAATAACTCCAAAAGGTCGTATTTTGTTTGACACAATTTCAAAAATGCGTCTGAATGTTATATCGACTGGGCAACCCACCTATTGGCCTACTGATCGACAAAAAATACCTGATGTTATTGATTTTGGCGTGTTTAAGGGTATTCCGAGAGAAATGATTAAAGCTGAAGCGTCGCTTGAATTATCCTCAGATCATTAACCCACTATCGTCTATATATGGGACAAACAAAACATCATGTCACCAACGACTAGCACAAGCATTAATTGGTCGAAATATAGAAAGTATCTTAGTACTCATTGTTCGGAAAACATCCCGCTAAGAACACCTAAAGACGTAGAGCGGAATCTTATTGATTTTGACCAAAACCTCAAATCAGCTGCCCAACATTCAACAATAAGCTTGATACAATCTAATTTATTCTGCAGATATCGAACGACTCTTGGCTGAAAAAAGAAAAAAATCGTAGAGAATGGCAATTACAGAGATCTCCTCAACTCAAAAGCAGACTTAAGGAATGCACGAACCGGCTAAGAGACATGCTGGAATCTAGAAGAGTAGCATCCCTGAAAAACTATTTGGGAGACCTAGACGCAACTCCTCAATCAGATTATTCATTATGGCGTGCTTGTAGAACTCTTAAAAGGCCAGTCTTACGTAAGCCTCCCTTGCGAACTACATCTGGAGGCTGGGCAAGGAGTGATTCCGAAAAGGGCAATTTATTTGTTGGACATTTGAAAAGGGTTTTTACCCCGAATATATCGACTGATGTAGTTGAGTTGCCAATTGTCGAGGCTAGTGCTGCAATACCAATAAGATTTGAATTTGGTGATATTGAAAAGGCAATAACGGATTTAAACACCAAAAAAGCCCCTGGCGTTGATAAAACCAGTAACAAGATGTTATTTGAATTGCCCCGTATAGCTCGCAGAATCGTTCTTTTTATTTTTAATGCCATTTTACGTCTTGAGTACTTCCCCACAGAGTGGAAGGTATCCTTGGTTACCATGATTCCTAAACCAGGAAAAGACCACACAAAAATTGTATCATACAGACCTATAAGCCTTTTGTCAAATATGTCAAAGCTGTATGAGAGGATGTTAATAACTAAGCTTAACCCTATTCTAAGCGACAAAGGATGTATTCCAAACCATCAATTCGGCTTCAGGAAAAACCATAGTAAGATCGAACAAACTCAAAGGTTAGCCAATGTTGTTAAGAAGACATTTGAAGAGAGAAAATACTGCTCTAATACTGCTAAAACTGAATTTGCCCGTAAACCTATATAAGCTGCTAGATAGTTATTTAACCGAACGAAGATTTATTGTGAAAGAAGGAGATTTTTTGAGCTCACCCCAGCCAATCGAAGCCGGAGTTCCCCAAGGTTAACTAATAACTGTCACACTGCGTAGAGAATCTTGCCCCCCTATTCGGATAAATAACCAAACGATACCCCAGCTTTCAGACGTCAAATATCTCGGCATACATCTTGACCGGCGCCTTACATGGAAACAGCACATAGAAACAAAGTTAACACAAATGAAGTTAAAAGCAGTCCAACTAAACTGGCTTATTGGCAGAAATTCTACTCTAGCTTTAGATTGCAAACTTTTATTATAACAAGTCAATTCTAAAACCAATATGGTGTTATGGCATTCAATTATGGGGCACTGCCTCAGCTACCAACGTAGAAAAAATTCAAAGGCGCCAAAACAAGATTCTTCGTATAATTACATCTGCTCCTTGGTATATAAAAAACTCGAACATCCATAAAGATCTAAACGTGCCAACAGTTAAAGCGGAAATGGCGAAACTTGCCATAAGTTATTTAAAGAAGCTTGAAACTCATCCTAATCCACTGGCCCGTAACATACTAAATGAACCTATTTAGTTACATTCGACTAAAAAGGAGGGACACTGCTTCTCTCATCCGTACATCAGAGGGATAACCCGCAAATTACAGTAACCGTGAAACATACATTTTTTTGTCCAGCACTGGTTGGAATTAACATGTATATTTTATTTTTACACTTAAGATATGAGTAATTATTGATAGTTCAATTATATTGAAGATACAATAAATAAAAAATTTCGAAAAAAAAAAAATTTCTCTCAAAAATCAGAGATTTTACTCTCAAGAAAATTTAAGTAAAATGAACTAGTGAACAATAACTGTCCGGTCAAATCAGGTGCACTGATTTTTGCACTGTTTGGTCTCTTGTTCTCTGTATTTACTGTTTAGTAATATTCCACTACACATACAATCAATATTTGCGTTTCAAAAACATGCAATACTGTACACTTTTTAACATCTTGCGCTCACGTGTACTACACATACATACATACATACATACATACATACATACATACATACATACATACATAAAAACAATAAAAGTACGCTAAAAAATAACAGTACGTTATTTTATTGTTTGGGCTCATCAGCCAACGATCGTTGTGTACGGTATTTTGCTGCGTACACATACACAAACGCTAAACATTTTTTTGTGGATTTTGTATTTTTTTTGTAAGAAATGTTTGTGTACTGATCTCAAAAACTTCAGTACAGAACACTATCGTAGCGTACTTTAGTGTTTTTTTCAAATTGGTTTTAAGGAAGCGTATGAATTGGGATTTTCCCCTCTTCATGCCAGAATACGTTTTATGGACCACATTATTCAATTAATTTCTGATTTGGAATTTGGTCCATTAGGCGAAACTGTGAGAAAAGTGAAAAAATTAAGTTACAACAAAAAGAAATTCAAGTAAAATATCATCATCTAGGCCTTATAATTGATCAACCAAAACAAGGAGGTGGAATCTCAAAAGATGGAAGCACTGCAAGGAAATTTGTTTTCGATTCAGAAACTGCTGCGTCCATCACAGCAGTTTCTCTTTAAAAACCAGAGAAATCATAACAGAGTAAATCAATGTTACGGGCTCAGAAAAACTCGGACAATTATTTTTTTTTTTATAAAAAGACGACCTAGAGTTTACTATATTACATGCTGAAAGTATGCCAAAAAGGGCTTGCGGACTTCTGCTTGAAGCCACTATAGATAATCTTCAAATACTGAGCGACAAACACGAAGATATTCGAGTTTGTCACCAGGCCAAGGTTATATCACTGTAGTAAAGATAATACCAATTATAAATTGTTAGGACGAAGCTTTAAAATGGTCCTTCAGCGGTAGAACGTGTGACACAATTACAAAACAAACTATTGAGTGAATCCAGCAAAATATTTGGTATGATAAAATTTCATACACCACGGTGTACAAATTGATCCAAAATTTGGCATAGGCGTAGCAGAGGAGTATCTCAGCTTAAGCTTTGACGGTGACCACCATCCACTTGCCAGGGGTGGCACTATGTGGTCTGAAAGTTGGGTAACTTGCCCGTACAAATCTTTTTAGAGTTTGGAATAATATAAAGCCAGATCGAATACCAATGGCCAGTTTGCAATATCTGCCTTAAATTAAGCTAAATTGAAGTAACTCGAATATGGTAAAAAAACCGAACAGAAACGAGTTAGTGCTGTCAATTTTGACACATTAACAGAAATGATTAAAATATTTATAGAATTTGAAAGAGCATCAACAAAAAGCTTCTCCGATACAGATAAATTTAATAATTTTAAAGAAAAATTAACAACATATTTAGACGCAATAGTGTTGGAAAACTTAAACAGCTATCCAACTTTTAACGACCTAATTTTATTAAATAACAAGTAAAAGTGCTATATTCGGCCGTGCCGAATCTTCTATACCCTTCACCAGGGTGATTTTATTTATACAGACATGTACAGCATTATCCATATTGTTGACTCTTTACTTAAATAAAGTCGTATGAGAAAAAATCATTATTCATGAGTTAAAGAAATAGAAGACAAATGAAAACAAATTCCGTTTGCTACAATTGTCGCCATGTTGTCAGCTACCTAATGATATTGAAGCCGACAGCTACATCGTAAACTCTGACATTGTTGTAGAAATACTTATTTTGCGTTTGTAAAATTAAATAACTTTTTCAAAAAATAATAAATATTTACTCCAAAACTTTTTGTTTGTATATGAATTTGTAATTTACAATTTTTTGACACTTTCTTTTGTTGAATAAAATAGCAATTAGCCTAAGTTGACGACAGCCACAACGGTGGCCGTGTAGCTTTACTGACTTCAAAATAATCGTTTTATTTTTGACAGTTTGTAGTCGGTATCCTGATGATGTCTATGTGTTTAATGCACCTAGGTTTTAAAACAGAGATATCATCTATTTAAAAATCAAACGCATTTAAAAAAATCAAACGCATTTAAAAAAAATAGGTTACTCTATATACACACATACATACATACATACATATGTATATTCTTAATATTATTATTTTTAATATTATAATATATGTTATGTTATATGTCATGATTTTCATTTTCAGAGAAGTATTAAAAATTTTAAAGTTGATTGGATAATTTAAGCTATTCAGGCCTAACATAGTTAATGTCAATAAAAGACTAATTTATTGCATTTTTACCCAACGTTTCGTCAATATTTGTTGACTTTTTCAAGGGTTCGTCTATTAAAAATTAAACGGTTAAACTACAAAAGGAAAACAATAATATAATTTCAAACCTGTATAAAGATAATTATATTGATAAGTTTCAAAAGCATCGTCTACAATGCTCATCTGCGATAGCTCCTAGGATTTACGGCCTGCCTAAAATTCACAAAGAAGACACCCCTATCCGTCCGATTATATCATCAATGAATGTACCTTGTTACCAATTATCCAAATATATTGGGCAAGTAATTAAAAATATAATATCTTTAGTATAATATAAAAAACTCGAAACAATTAAAAGACCAACTAAAATCAGTAAAACTTCAGAGCAATGAGGTTCTAATATCATTTGATGCTGTTTCACTTTTTACTAACATTCCAGTGCATATTGCCATTAAAAATATAATGAAAAAATGGAACATTATTGAATCTTTTACGAAAATACCAAAATCGAAGTTTCTTCAAATACTTAAATTTTGTCTTACTGATAATAATTATTTTACATATGATGGAAAAGTTTATAACCAAACATTTGGAATGCCAATGGGAAACCCACTCTCGCCCACCATAGCTGACATAATAACCTTTTGGACGAAGCATTAGCTGAACTGGAAAACAAAAACATCAACTTAAAATACATAGTAAAGTATGTAGACGATGTTTTAGCTATAATTAAACTTGACGACAAAGATGAAGTTCTAAAATCCCTCAACAGTTACCACCCAAAAATACAATTTACTGTTGAGTTAGAGAAAAATGCAAAGCTATCATATTTAGATACAACACTACAACGGAAAGATAACAAAATTATTTTCGATTGGCATGCAAAAGATATAGCATCTGGTAAACTTATGAATTTTAATGCCACACAACATATGACTCAAATAATTAATACCGCCAAAAGTTTCATCTTTAGAGTTTTAAACATTACTGACGAACAATTTTACACCAAAAATATAGATAAAATTTCAAAAATACTTAAACGTAACAGCTTTCCAGTAAAACTTATTAATAATTTGATAAAAGAAGCAGAAGTTAAACTAAAAACCAACCATTCTCAAGACACTAATGATAACAACAATCAACAAAAAATTTTTCACGGTGTAACATATACATATACCAGGTTTAACTGAAAACAAACATTTAAAATCAATAATAAAATCAGACAAAATACAATTTGCATACAAGCCAAACAGCACATTAAACAAAATATTCACTAACATGAAAGACAAAATAGAAAAACAAAAACAATGCAATGTTGTGTATGAAATTAAGTGCAAAGGCAATGATAAAGAAAGCTGTGATTTAATATACATTGGAACAACAAAACGAACATTGGAAACAAGGATGAGTGAACATCAAAACGATATTACGAAACAGAAAGAAACAACAGCATTATCACAACACATACTTAAGACTGGACATGAAGCGGATTTTCAAAAAGTCAAGATTTTAGATGTAGAAAGAAAGGAAAAGAAAGCCTACGCATTCAGCAAAACATTAACAAAACCATGAACTTAAAAGAAGACACAGACAACATAAACGCAAACTATAGTGTTGCAATACGAAAAATTTAAAACTGTGATATTAAATTTAAGTTGTGTTTGATTTTTATGTTTTATGTTTATTTGTTTTGTAATTGTTAAAAACATTTATTGGTAATGTGATCTATGTTATATTGTAAGTAAAAAATTACAAAGTAGCTTTGTAGAAAAAGCTACTTTTTTTGAACCATGACCATATTTACAACCTCGAAAGTGTGCTTTTATCAGAAAAAATTTTAAAGCCAAATTAAATAATAGAAATATATATGTATATATACATTAAATTTGTTGTAGTGGTGTTTTTAATATTCGTGTGTATTTTAAATTCATACAAAAGTGTTGCGCAAAAGCTTTTTGCAAAAGAATTAAATTATACAAATATAACTAAACGTGATCAGCTGTTTGCGAAATTAACTCAAATGTCAAAAAATCGTTCGTAATGAAAGATCTATTAGGAGACGATGAATTAAGGATCAGGTCAAATTTTGAAGATAGAAATACCTTATTGCGACATTTTGTTGGAATATATTTTAAAATAATAATGTAAAGAAAAACACATTAAAAAAAACCCAAAAAGAAAAACAAATCAAACAAAGTGGAAGCTTTAGATGGAGGTAGACATCGTTATCACCAACTGACGATTTATAGATAACTGAATATAATTTTCACGTATTCTATTATCTGAGTTTAGTTTGTTAAATAGATAATGTTCACAACTAAATACCACCCAAAATTGATATATGTATGTAAATAAAGCTTAAAGAGAACGTAGAGATCTAGAAAATGCGAATTTTTCGAATTTTCTTCCAAATGTATCACCTAATAGTTAGTAACTTTAACAATTAATTTACAATATTTTTGTTTTCAATGAAATTTTACGACTTAGTAAGCCAGAAAAAGATCATCCAAGATTAGGGTCATATAGACCCATAGGGCATTTATAAAACTTTTCAGAGCTATTTGAGAAGATATTAATAAAAATGCTTAACCTAATTCTAAGGAAGAATGGTGTATTCTGAACAATCAATTCGGATTCTGAATAAAACATAGTGCAAGGGCCTTTGAAGAAAGAAAATATTGTTATATGCATTTCATATACTTATGTATGTATGTGTCTCAAGCGATTGACTAAGCAAGACATTAACTTAAAATTAAAAGCAAAGTTCTTGCATAATTCTGTTTTAAGGACGCCTCAGATAAATAACTTAATTTTGCCAAGCCCCATATACTAAATTCACCTACCTTATAAACGTTATCAATGCAAGGGAATTCGCCTGTTGGCAACAAGTATCTCCGATATTAGCACATTCGGCTTCACTTTAATTTTGCTGGTGCTTACCAGCGAATAAATTAATTTTTTATATACATACATAAATAAATATGTATCGTCTGCAATAAATTGAAATTTTAGCAAGGACATTAACCGATGCACATTTTTAGTAAAACGAGAAACAATATATCACGGACACAACCCGCGAGTGGCACACTCAAATCTAAAGTACCTTCTGTCAGATGGTAATGTAGTGTAACACTGCCTTAGCGACAGACATTCTAATTTTACCGGTGGTAATTTTGTTATATTATTCATTTTCAGCTAACCAAAATTTGTGCCTTAACATTTGTATAAGGTTGTGCAATAAATCTGTGGCAATAAGAAAAAACTGCTTATTCTGTATTTTTGAAAGCACAAAGAGGAATAGAAAAGAAAACAAATTATTCTTAAATTGTGTTACTTAAGTCTGTATGAAGTTATTGTGTGGACTTTTATATGGATATATGTATACATAAATAAATAATTAAATGAAGTTTTTTTTTTATATATGTAAGCCTTACTTGTGCCTAGGGATGAAACGATACCACTAAGGCATTGATATTTTTACTCAATACCGTATCGGTCGTAAAGCATCGATACCTACTTGACATTGAATAAAAAAAAAATGAAGATACTTAATCGTATCGATCGATTTATCGTAAAGTAAAAGAAAACAGCAGCAATTACATGATTTCAAATATGTACTATATGTATGTATATTGCAGTCAGTGTGTAATATATTATTTGAAATTTAAACAAATAAAACCTTTTACATTCACGATGTGCTTCACAAAAACAATATTTTTTGAGGTGTTTAGCTGTCGATTGCCAGTTTTTCGTTCCCATATAACGAAAGCCAAATATAGAAGGATTTGTTAGATACTTTTTAAACTTCGAACTAGCATAAAATGGCTGCGTTAAGAAAAGTATGACTTTTTGGAAAAATCAGTGAAAGGACACGCCTGCCTCCCATGTGTCCTGAAACTGAAAAATGTAAGTTTACTTCAATGGTCATACTGATAGATGCAACTAGCAACGTGTGTAGTTGTTTATTTCAATCGGTGTAAATACTTAAGGTCCTGCTATATATCCTTCTTCTTAAAAACGATATATTACATATAATTATTGTCCGATGGTAGAATCGAACTATGCATACAATTTGAGATTGGTAGTAGGTTGTTCGAACATGTTTTAAAATTAAAAACCCCTATTATAAAAAAAATTTTAATCTGGGTTAATTTTATTTATCTATTTATACATATTAAGCACAAAATGTGTTTGTTTGTATGTTTGTCTGAAAGCTATATCTGCCTACACCAGTCAACCGATCTTTCTGTAATTTTCACAGTTTGTTATTGGATATACGGATGGTAAAATAGGGTAAATATTTTTTTGATATTCGACGTGGGCGTGGCACTTCCCGTACAAAGTAAATGTTAATCATCGTATATCTTGGTAACAGTAATAGGTAGCGTCTTGAAATTTCGCACCCGTAACCTCTATATTAACGTAAATAATTTAGCGAAACACAGACTAAAGTGGGCGTGGTACCTCCCATACAAAGTAAATGTTTATTATCGTATATCTTTGTAACGGTAATAGGTAGCGCCATGAAATTTTGCAAGAGAAACCTCTATATTAACATGCATAGTCTACAAAAATAAAGACTGGATTGGAATAGTGGGCGTGGTACCTCCCATACAAAGTGAAAAATTATTATCGTGTATCTAGAGAACTACAATAGCTAGCACCTTGGAATTTTGCACCAGTAACCCCCATATTAACGTACATAGTCAAGATAAACACAGACTGATTTAGAATAGTGGGCGTGGTACATCCCATATAAAGTGAAAAATTATTATCGTGTTCCTGGCGAACTACAATAGACAGAGCCTCGAATCTTTGCACGAGTAACCCCAATGCTAATGTACATTGTCTACCAAAATACAAAATTAATTGGAACAGTGGGCGTGGTACCTCCCATATAAATTGAAAAATTATTATACTAGAAAACTGCCATAGGTAGCGCCTTCGAATTACGCACAAGTAACCATCATATTAACGTACATAGTTTAGCTAAACACAGACTGAATTGGAATATTAGGCGTGGTACCTCCCATACAAAGTGAAAAATTATTATCGTGTTCCTGGCGAACTACAATAGATAGCGCCTTAAAACGTTGCATGAGTAACCCCTGTGCAAATGCGTATCATCTACTAAATTATAGAATGAATTGAGAAATTGAAAAATTATTATCGTATTGGTGTGAATTGGAATGGTGGGTGTGGTACCTCCTATATATAGTGAGAAATAATTATCGTGTACCTAGAAAACTGCAATAGATAGAACCTTGAGGCTTTGCACGAGTAGCCCCTATGCTAATGCACATAGTCTACCAATATAAACTTGATTTCGGCAGTCAGGGTGGTGCCTCGTATACAAAGTGAAAAATTATTATCGTGTACCTCCTATATTAAGTGAAAAATTATTATCATGTATCTAGGGGTCTACAATAGCTAGAGCCTTGAAACTTTGCACAAGTAACCCTCATAGTAATGTGCATAGTCTAGCAAAATACAGACAGGTTTAGGATAGTGGTACCTCCCATGTATTGTCAAGCAAAAAACAGATTGGTTGGGAACAGTAGGCGTCGTACCTTGCATATAAACTAAAACATTTTTGGTGTGAGAATAGCGTGCGTTTTCGAGTTAGAGGTTGGCCATACTTTTCTTCCAAGTGTTTATTGTATTTTTTGTGGATGTGTGATACATTCCACCGATTAAGGACAAGTTTAAAGCTTCGATGTAAAATACTGTAAGTATATAATTTTGTTAAAGTGACATAATTTTAGTTTGTAAACTTGAATGAGTTTAATCAGTTGCACTATTTGTTTTTCTTAGTTTTTTGGATTGAATTTTTCGGCAAAACATTGCAAATTTTTTTGCTTCAATGACAAGCAGCTTTTTTCACTGCTAAAATTATAAGTATAAACGCCATCGTCATAACGCAAGTAACTTTATGGAATGGCATTCTCCAGCCTTATAAATGTCGGCGAAATCAATAGAAATACATATATTATATGAGTTCCGTTGTGGTAATTTTGAAGTTAGTAAAGCTATTTTTTTATAAAACCATTTTCATTTATAGTCTCTGTCCAAATAACAAGAGTGACACATTGATTTGTATGTATGTTTTATTTCATTGTACCTCGATATGAAACGAGTAATTTTCACCGATACGAGTATATTTTAACCTATACCTAATTAGTACTCGGTGGTAAAGTAAAAAGTATCGAGTAACTATGTACTTGATCCCTATTTGTGCCGATGCCCGACTGAGGATAATGACGGGCAGTTTGAAGGTACATTTTATGAGCGCCTAGAAAAAACCGCTGCCCCATTCAAGGTGTTAAAATTGTTCGCGAAAATTTGGAAGGGAAAAGATATAAAATTCAACAATCGGCAAATTAAGTCTGCACGAAGACACAAGTGATAACGGTTTGTGACTGATATCAGGGTTGTCAGATTTATTTTCACCTATTTTGCCAAAATCGAAGTGAAAAATCGCCAAAACAGTTTTTTGTTAAAATTTTCCTCTAATATGTATATACAAAATTTTTTAATTTTAAAAATATTTGTAACAAATCACAAAAAATAAATTGATTCGAAAATCTAAAATTCGCCAAAAATAGAGAAAAATTCGCCAAAATATAAAAGTATTTTGTTTTTTACTTAAAATGATTAGTAAAAGTAAGAAAGGTAAAATTTTTACTTAAAACAATGAAAAATAGTGGTTATTATAATAAATGGAGACCTAAACATACCCTTCCTTAAGGTATTTGTTACCATGTTCTTGTTTAGAATATGTTTTATAGAAATTAAATTTATTCAACATTACTAAAGATCAACAGATGTGTACCACATACCCTATTTCAATTCATAAAATTATAACATGTGTTTCACAGTCGAGTGGTGGAATTCATTATTGAAATCGATTTTTCTATCAAGTAATTACCAGAATATAAATTTAAAAAATCCAATTTTTCATTATTATTACCTATAGTCTTACTTACACACCTATTTTACCTATAGTCTTACTTACACACACACACACATACACATACTTCATGTATACGCATGCGCACGGACTACTTTGTTAACATACTCAAATTCTTATTATTATTGTTCCTGTATTTTTTAATACTGATCTATTGCAAGCATAGTAGTCAATATATTTCTGTCTATAAACACACACATACACAGATTCTATATATTAATAAGTTGAGAAATAAAATAATGAGCAGTTTTGATTGAATACAGAAAGAACTAGTTGTCTTACTACACATATATATTTGAATACGAGAAATTTTGTTTGTGATTAAGAATTGCAACATTTTAAAATAGAAAGATGCAGGTAAACTTTAAATAAAGTTTCCAGTTTTTAGAATAAAATTATCTTTAAAAATTAAAAGCATTTTTAAATATGAAATGTACGTGAACTTTAAATAAATTTATGTTTCGAAAGTTTCTGGTTTCCAGAAGTAAAATCATATTTAAATATAAAAAAACAACTTCAATTTCTTTGTTATCCGTTTTAATATTCCATAATTCAGTTTCAAATGTTGGCCTAAAACATATTTAAAATCGCCAACAATATCGCCAAATACTTAAAAAATCGCCTTGTTGCCAAATCCAAAATTTGATCGCCAAATAAGATTGAATATCGCCACGTTTGGCGAGAAATCGCCATATCTGACAACCCTGACTGATATCCTTAGCCGTGGTACGAAAAATGGTAGTAAGTAGCGCTAGGTTTATACATCTCGATATTTACAAGATAAAATGGGTATCACCTGATCAACGAATGACTTAATTGATCACATTGTGGATGAATGGCATAGTTCAAGTGAGCCAAAGTGTGTTCCATTCGAGATGTTAACATTGATTCGGACCATTATTGTTTCAGCAAAGGTTCGTACCGGTCTCAATCTAGCGAGAAATACGCGTACAATCCAACAGAGGAAGCTGGAGGGTGTTACCATGCCTAGTCTAGAGAGTTACTCATAATTTTAAATGTATTTTTTAATTACAAGTTACGTGTAATGTACGTGTTGAAAAAGACCACTTACAATTACAAATAAGCAAATGCATATGAAATGACATCCCACAGGTGTCATTCAATCCCGCTGGCTTATAACATCCTAAACGATCTTACTTACATTCCAAAATTATAAGAAGAGCTATGAAAATTATTTTTTTGTCCTGAACTGGCTGTACTTAATTTTTTATAATTCTATAGACAAGAAATAAATACTTATTGTTATTGTTAGTGGAATTATAATTAAAGAAACATTTAAAAAACTGCACAATTTCCGTTCCTGTTTTTCAAACACTAATAAGAATTGGCGACGTATAAGTAATTTTAACAAAAACAATTTCGTTTTTTTAGCAGAATAAAGTAAAAAAAAAAACAATTTAATGTGTGCCAAATACATTTATTGTTCATTATTAACATAATTAATTAATTTCAGTTTTAACAATTTTTTTTCCACTTCCATGGTTACGATTAAAAAAACAAACAAAAATACATTTGTACTTATTGTCTGCGAATGTTTTCAAAAATTGAACATGCAACAACTAGAACAAAACAAACTGAACACTAGCATTCATAGGATGCACTTGCAATAATAAAAGGATAATGAATAGATGTCATACATGACAATGGGCATTCATACATTGACGCATTCATTTGTACATGTTTGTCAAATGAAAACTCATACAATAAATTCCTCTTGGCAGACAATTTCATGTAGTCCTTGTACTTGTTGTTGCACGAAATCAAATTTTTACTCATTTTCAAATGGCATTTACATATGAATTTGTATGTATGTCCCTGTGAGTTGCTGATGTGTTCAACTTTATTGGTATCGGTTAAATCACATCCAACATTAAATCTGCTGTTAATTACATGATATTAATTTTCTACACAATGTCCACGAAGTGATGAGATGCACAACCGTTTATGCACCACTTCATACGACGAAGTGTTTTTCATTAAAAATGAAGATACGAGAAGCCAAAAAGATTTTACAAAATAACCCAAACAAATACGTTGGGCTGGTTCGTTTTCATTTGTTAACATTGTCTCCTTATAGCTCGATACACTTTATCCAGCGATTCATCAGCTTTCTTCAAGCCTCGGAAAATGAAGATTTCTAAAGATTTTCAAAATACAAAATAGGCTTTTGTTGTAGAGGTAGGCATCTAAATTGTCTCGAACATAATTATGCGGAGTCATTTCTTTAAATTTAAAAACAGTTAAAAACACTGGAAGATGGACGTGGAGACAGTTATAAAGTCAAATCGTGTACTTTTGCCATCGAAACGGTACAAGTATACTCGTACATCCGGGCATTATATATATATATATATATATATATATATATATATATATATATAGTTGGCCCATAATAAGTGGACTCTTGAAATTTTCACAGAATATATTTTACTATGGCCGCTAAAAATAAAAGTATGTTTCCATAGTGACGTGATTTTCCAGAATATTTCATCAAAAATAAGATTTATAAAAATGTAAGGGAGTTTTTTAGAAGCTGCGATTTTGACGAAGTAATAATAACAACACAAAATTAAAAATGATCGGGCCTCATAAAAGTCTGGTATAAAATTAAAATCTTGTACTTTTAGTTTGTATATTTAAATAGTACGGAACCCAATAAGTGTGAGTCAGTACCTTTAAACCGGAAATTGCGCATTTTCACTGCTTTTTCTCCACTTTCTCTTAGAAATGAGATATTTTTCCGAAAAAAGTATCCTATATTGGAATCAGGATGCTAAGGTAGATCCTTACAAAATTTTGTTTAAAGTCATACAGTAGTTTTTAGGTGATGCGAACTCAAAAGAAAAGCAGACAGAGAGACGGAAATGAGTTACTATTTTATTATAAGTGTAGATTTTATATAATTGTCGACTGCGCAAAACAAATTCATATGAAAATGATTATAATAAAAAGGTGTTGGATTATAAAACCACACTAGTTCTGTAGGATAACAAATAAATTGCATTTTTATTATAAAACGTTATGGGTAATTAGCATAATATTAAATAATTGGTATGTTGTTTTGTTTGTTGTTTTAGTTTGGCTAGATTATTTACTGTTTTTAATCGCCTTCAGTTCTTATTTAAAATTGGTTAAAGATTTGTGATGAGAAAATTAATTCAACAAGCACTCAGAGCTAAACACTATAATGTATCCTAGTTACATTGATTTCGCTTTACCAACTTGTTTAGATAGCAAAGCAACGTCCTGTATTACATTGGATTAATGCTTAAGAAATTCAGTTGGTTCTTTATCGTGTAGAGAGTTAAAATGAATTTTGGATAAAAATTTTAAACCTTGTTGGGTACATAAAAAGTAGGGAAGCCCAAATCTGTAATACATTGATATTTTATTTATTATTTATGCATTGCAAATGGTACGGGATCTATAATATCTATTCTATTAAATAACTTGCAACCCATTCTAAACAAACATACAAAATGTACATATGAAGCAAACTTAAATAGCGTGGCGTCAACGCTTACAGAATAACCTAAACAAGCGCGCAAGGCGTAATGCTAGCTTTGCACAAACTTAAATAAGAGTGCAACGCTCTGTAATAAACAGCAATATTAACTTATTTTATTTAATAAAATCTAATAAATTTTAACAAAAAGTATATATAAAATGTCATCACTCCTATACAAAAAAAGAAATAAAAAAATAACAGTTTGTTTGCATCTAACTTCACTGCCTAACGCTCTGTCAAAATTGTATTTATCATTTACTAAGCGTTGAGGTAACCCTTAGTAATTGGACAAAATTGAGGCGGTTATAGTTTGGTACATCATTTTTAACTGTGATTCGCTCGTATAAGTGCCAACAAGATTTTGTATCTTTTAATCCTGTCTAAACATCCGTTTGTGGGTTCCTTTTATATATTTTGTGAAAGTGTGTAGACAACCAGTGTTTTTTATAAATCGTTATCTTCAGTGGGCATCCAAACTCGACTGGCTAAACTCGTTTTGGTGTTTTTTCAGTGTTGTATTCGCAACTCATATGGTTACTTACTTACTTACGAACTCAATTACTTAAGTAAGGTATACAACCTGTTGTTGTTCTTGGCCTGCATAATGAATGCTTTCCAAGCACTTCAATCTTGTGCCTGATTTCTCTAGTTCATTATATAAAGGATATGCATGTCTTCTTCTACTTGGTCCATCCACCAAAGTCTTCGTATTCCATGGTAGTAATCATTCAACGTCTTTTTGTCTGGAGCGTTGCTATTCATTCGACCGACTTGGCCCAACCAGCGCAATCCTTGTAGTTTGATGCGCTTAACAACGTTCATATTGGGATGTAGCTTATACAGCTCACGGTTCGTTCGACGTATATAGTTCTCGTTTCTCTCAAAAACACCCAGTATCGTTTCATCTGCTTTCGTGAAAATGAACAAAAAGATAGGGAAAATGGTAATTTGAAATAAAAATATAATCATATTTTTATTTCAAATATAAAAGTAATTTCTATGCTCGAATGCATGAAATTAATTCGATCTGACGGAACATTAATGATTTTGATTGATATTGTGACTGTTTTAGCAACAATTTATAGTCTTTACTTATTTATAGCACGTCCCACTGGTTGTCAAACCCTGTAACAGAACAAAATGTATTGCATATTTTCATGTACTTACAATTCGCTCCCATTCATGTTTAACTTAATGTTCTGGAGTGTGGGTGTGAAGTTGATGAAAACATTGATGTTTGTTTTGAACATTAAACAATGAAATCGTAGGGGTCGTAACACAGCAAAAATGACAGAGAATAAAGCAGACCGACCAACTTCAATTCATTGCACACAGTGCAATGTGTTGAACAAACTATTGAGTGGTCACCGAACGAAGTAATTAATGTCATCATGTGGTTTATTGGTTTCTTTCAAAGTTTTATTTCAATAGATGTTTGCATCGCAATATGACAAGACGATTGAATCAGATGTTGCAGAAATTTAAGAATCCTTGTTTTCATGGAAACTTTAATGAATTTGTGTTAGTCTACTAAATCATCTGTAAGGACAAATTACATACTAGTGAATCTCTTTTTAATTTTTAAACAATAAAAATGAAAGCAAAAAACCACTAAATATGGTTTAAGAAATAATAACGAAGGATTATAACCAGACATGTTGGTAAACATTAAAAATATTTGTAATATTTTTTTTAGTAAAAGTATAAGAGCCAAGAAAAACACATGCACATTGGCATAATTTCCTTTTATTTTTGTGGCAGCCAGACTATTGAAGGAATTATTTTTAGATTTTCTTTTTATGTAATGCAATTTAGAAAATTGCAATATCTTCCAAAAAGAAAATAAAAAGTCCAATACTTATTCTATATGGGAGAACTATATAACTTCTGTCGCGTTTTTATCCAACTACGCATGATGGTAATATCTGCACAAAATATTTGAAGACTCTAACGTTAATAGCTTTCTCTCTCTCTCTATCTCTCTCTGTAGCCACGTAATTATGTTCATATTTTATCGATTTCTGGGCCAGCAATACACCGCTGTTATCCTCCAGAGTTCAAAATTTTTCATTTATGTACATTCAAAAATCAACATTCATGATTCAAATAAGAAATCTAAAATTGTATATTTATTTTTCACGCTCACAAACGAACAACAAAAATCGTTCTGTCTAATTTCATACATGAATGCGTGAACCTCTTTGTTTTTTGTAACATACATACAAGAAGAGTGAACAACAAAAAATATCCATATTATTAATGAGTGATTCATGAAATGTGATGAAATGTACATGTTCATTTATGAATGTTGAACATTTATAAAATTTCTCATAAATGAATTTTCTGCCTACGATCGTACATGTAGAAGAAAGAAATAAAGATAACATTTTACTGCATACGCTGGCAGTTGCACATTACAAAATATGTGTGTAATTTGTATGTATGCGAATGCTTAGTACACATTTTTCAACGATCTTTTCATTTATGAATAATTAACAAAATTGTAAATTCTCAAATATGTGGACTTGCGTGAAGAACAAAATAATTTTTCATTTATTTACTTTTGAACAGAAAGAAGAAAAAAAAAAATAAATCATCGCATTCATAAATAAAAAAAAACACAAAATATTTTGTAGTCTCTCACACAGTATGAGAAGAAGCAGCTAAAAAATGAAAGGTACATATTCACAGATGAATGAAGAGTAAGTGAACATTGTGGTACTCTGTTATCCACACAAAGTTTAAAGATCCAAGAAATATAGTTCTCCAAAAATACGATAGATTTTATATACTTTATATTGTAGTTGCCACTCCCACTGTCGCAGTCAAGTTCTTTTTAGTTTAACTACCCACATTTGTAAACAGCCCATTCGTACCAAATTAGAAGTCTATCTTATTAGAGTTCTTTCTATACACTTTAATAAATATTTCTTTGAACTGCTCGACTATGCACCTTAGCAAGAGAGCTATTCGAGCAAATTTTGAAGACTGTAGCTAACATAAGTCTCAAGATGTACGCTTTTCTTCGTATATTCAAGACTCAACCTGTTACGGTTGTTTCAATTTTTTTTACTAATGTGCTTTTGTTACAATAATCGATTGGTCATATAATAATTATGTACTTGTATATAACAGGATTCATATCTGGATCTATTTTTAACAGAATTTTACCATTTGTATCATTATATTAATAATATTCACGCAAAGAAAAAATATGGTTATTGGATGGTCACGGCAACCACACTGTGTTCTCGGTTTGCTGTGAACAAATTATAGTGATTTTAAACAATACTTTGGTCACGATAAACAACTTTTTGTTAATAGTTAATCATTCAATGTTTATATGCACCAAAAAGGCAATATGGTTGATTTGAACCATATTTAAATTCAAACCAAAACCAATTTTTTTTTTTAATATTTAAAAATAAAATTATAATTATAACCATAATATATTATTTTTAAACATAGTATGTTAAGTATGACTATAAATAAACAAATAATGTTTGGTTTTAAAAATAAATATTTGGTTTTGGCCTTTTTTCAGTTCAGAAATATGTGTGTAAGCTATAGGTTCATCTAAAACCGTAAAAACATTAAATACACATTAGTCGTCAGCAAATAAATTTGTTTTTTTATTAATAATGATAAATTAAAAATATCAAACATATAAAAAGGTTATAAATAAAATATCAAAATATGTATGTAAGTCTAAATGGAAATATTTCGAATATTTATTTATTTTTTGTTATTTAATAAATATATTCATACGTTGTAACATATAACGATTTACATGTTTCACATTATATTATAGTATGTTTATATTATAAACATAATTATGGTTGTGTTTTACAATGTTATTTTTATGTAAGAAAAAAATATGTTCCAACAACAACAATACTATTATTATTATGTTTAAAAATAATATGGTTTGAATATAACCATATAATTCAACCATAACATGTTGCTCTTAGATTATGGTTACCTTAACCAGGTTTTTTTTGCGTGTTAAAATAAAGAAAAATGGGAACATTTTCTTTTCGGACACTAGCAGAACGTAATTTATTTTCTGGATCGCTACATCCTTTGACAACATTTTTCGTACTTAAATATTTACTTTGGGTAGTGCTTAGTTGTAAGCATTAACTAATTAACCAACTTAACTCAGATAATAGACCCCATTTGTACCCCAAATTGAGAGAGGCAACCGATTTGTTATTTTTCTGTAACCAATTTCCATTTAGTCACGTGATAAGAGGAGTTATGACTTCAGTGATTTCAGACTGTCGACTAGTAACAATCGGCCTTTTTCCTTTTTCATCATAGAGTCTCTTGTAATTTCTAAAATTTTATTAAGGTTAGATCCAACATGGCATCCATATTTAACATACCTCCTTTCACCTTTAGGCCATTGCCTCGCATTAGGCCATTTCCCAGTGCACAGCAGAATCCCTTTTTGCTAGTTGGTCTGCTGCTTTATTCCTTTTATGGGTTATTGGACACATAGGTACAGTTCGTTAACCCACATCAACGTTACCTCATTCATCGAGGCGCAAATGTTTAGTTTTAGTTTAGCCACTTGTATTATTAGTTAACCTATGAATTCATAATTGAAAATTAAAATTGGATTTTTATAACAAGAGAATCCTAACACATAAACAACTGCAAACTGCTACTGGTTTTTTTTTAAGAATTATAAACAAATTTTCGTTGTTTCTTCATGAGCTAGTCCAGCCTAACTTCTTTAATGTAAATAAAACAATAGTCTAATTACATTTTTCCCGACGTTTCGTCAATTTATCAAGGGGAATCTATTTAATTAAGAAAAACAGAACAATACAATCAAACCACTTTTACATTAGATATAACAAACTTACTTACAGTAAAAACAATATTATTAATTACATTAAAACATAATCTAACATATTACATTTAACAAAAAACATTTAACATTAAATTAAATTTGAACATATAAAAACACAACTTAAATTTATATCACAGTTTATTTTATGGCGACTATGTAACAAGTGTTTATGTTGTCCGTATCTTCCTTCAAGTTCATTGTATACTCTTTCTTTTGTTGTATTCTTAGGCTTTCAATAGTGTACCTTTTCTTTTCCACATTTTCTCTATCTAAAATTGTTACTGTTTCAAAATCAGCTGAATGACCTGTTTAAACAAATTTGTATAAACAAATTTGTTTACACTTATTAGAGAACTTATTTTTTTTTTTAATTATTTTTTTTGGGAATATTCTAACAATATTTTCAAATAAATTTTATACTTTTAAAGTCTTTCAACAAATGGAAGTTTTACTGTAAGGCAAATATATTGGCTGCATATATTGCAGAGTCCAAAAGATAGTAGAACACGTGGTCCGGAGAAAAATAAAATGTAAATAAATAAAAAGACACAAGTATTGCAGCATCAGCAAATATTTTTAGGACTCATACTTAAATTAAACTCGAAATACAAAAATAAAAGAACAACCAAAGAAACGAAACAACAAACAAATGAACATTAATGCCACTTACTGAAGCGTTATGCCACAAAAAAGCACAAAGGCAGACAAATACGAGCTCATTGAAGTAGATACCATGCGACACAATTCCTGCACTAAAGCTTTGGCACAAAGTGAAACGTGCCTGCCACAAAGGACATGCACATCCTTACAACAATAACAGTATCAACAAACACAATCACAGAAACATATGCCAGTGGTAATGTGTACAGAACAGCTTAAAACAAAAATATTTTGTGCAAATATGGTCACAAACAGGCAGACCAAAAAAAAAAAAAATCAAAAAGCCAACAAAAATTAATAATGGCCATGATGTGCCACTCACACACTCACTCACTCCTTGAGTTTCAGTGCGGTTGTTATTGGTCTCAAAAATTAAATAAAAATAAAAACAAAATAATGTCAGTTCCAGATGACAGGAATTGTTAGGTGTGTGTGTGTGTGGGCTGCTTGTGACGTTGCTATATTATCCATTTTGGTCTGCCAAAAAAGTTCTGTTTAATTTCTTCTTTTCTGCATTTCGGTGAAATGTGAAAGCACGTTAACTACACATAATAAATCATTATGGTTGTTCCGGTAAAATGTTGTTTTTTGCAAAATTAATTTATGTGAGAATTTCAAGTTTTGTTTGTTTGTTGCAACAGTATTTAATACAACAGTAACAGCAACAGAATTAACAATTAAATAGATAAATATTTATTGTAAATTTAATTATTAAGAAATTATGTTAAAAATAAATACTTTATATAAGTAGGCGTAAAAAGACAATACATTTTAAATTATAAAATAAAATTATGCAATTGTGTTTATTATCTAGTATTACATCGTTCATTGTAATTAAAAATAAACGGTGAGTTAATTTTTTAATTGCAAGTATATAATTAACATACGAAAGCATACGTGATTAACGATACTACGTGCACTTAAAGTGTGTAAAGTTTCCAATACCTTTTTACCAAAATAAGTAAGTTCCTTTTACAAAGAAAATAAGTTTGACAAACCTAGAACGTTGAAAATAATCCGAAGTGCTATTTACCGCTTTAACAGTGAGTTAAGTAATTGTAATTTATAACTAGCTATTACCGGTGCGCTTCGCTAGCCCGATCCATAAAATAAACACTGAAATCACTTTTCCTCAGAGAAACGTATGTCAAATTTAGAGGGTGTCACTATTTCAGTGATCTAGATATAAAATAATTTCTTTGTATAAAGGGTACTTGTCCTAATCACCAACCTTTAACTTAAAAACGTTATTCGCAGATAACATTTAATACTCTACCTATTATATATGTATGTTCAATAATTTTTCACTTTGTATGCGTGGTACAACGCACAGTGCTTTGTTCCATAGACAAAAATACAAAAAATAACTATATCTTCTAATGCAAGTTATACTGTTCGACAGCTAACACCATATCTCGTACCCACGTGAACGAATTTTTAAGTTTTAGCTACTATTGACGGCACCAGAGGGCGCAAAAGTCAGATATTTATGTGCTTTAATTATTAAAAATAACACTTAGTTTTTGTTAAGTTTCTTAAGCAGAAGATCGAAATCCAGTTTTTCTGGTAGCTAACATTATTAGCAATAATAAGTTATTAGAAGGTTTTGCAAATATTTTGTTAAAGTGACTTCTTATATTATTCAAATTAAAATTGAAACAACTTAGTTTTTTTTAAACAAAAGCGAATTTAATTCGTTTAAAGTCCATTTTCTTGATTTTGGCTCGAGTTTCTCGACTCTTCAAAGGTTTTTAATGAAAAAAAATAGGGTCTGCTGTTTTCTTCCGATTTTTTTTCTCTTAAAATGTCTTCTATTAATCGGCAATAAAAAATTTATAGCATTCGAACCGGAACTTGGAAAAAAATCAAATAAAAAAGCATATTTTCCTTTTTTTTGTGATTATATTTAATATGTACTATTTTTAGTAAATTATAAAAATAATTTTTTGTATAATAATTTTTTTAAATAAATCAGAATGATTTAAAAACTTCATTGGGGTCAATATTAAATATTAATGCCTTTATTCATATAAAATAAAATTTACTTGAAGTAATTATTATAAATAATTTGACATAAAGTATACTTTAAGTAAGTTTTAATTTTTATGAATTTGGGCAAAATACTGCACTCTGAGGTGAGTACAAGTGAGTGCCTATGGTCTAGTAAATCTAACGAACATGAAAATTTAATCCACGGAATTAATGTAATATTTTAATTTGCCAATAGGTACATATGATTTAGAATACCTTTCTGAATTTCAAATAATAATTAGTTAAAAAAATTTTAGGCTGGTTTCGGAAGAAGTGCTAGAAGCAAATCGCAAAAATGTGAGAAAAGGACGGTTGTCGCATACCCAAAAAACGTTTCGAATAGACACGCATAAGGATGACTCATTTGTTAATATCCACAGATCCATGTAGATTTTGAAGATATTTATAAATATATACAAAAAGAAACTGTCGCTAATAATGAAAAGAGCGTTTCAAGTATTAGCGATTTTTTTTTATTCTAAAATTAATGAGTATGCGTGACCGTGAGTCAAAAACAGTCATGAGCACTTCTGTACTGTACTTCTGTATAATTCGTATAATTTTTGTAAGATTTATTGCTTTTTTTTCTATAAAGGACATGTCACAGGATCAAGAGTCCTTTTTCACAAGCGATTATGATAAGTATAAGAACATTTGCTTTTTGGAACATGGGCGGTAGGCGTGTCCTTGTTTTTTTTTTAAACTTAAATTTTTCTTAAGTAGGCTAAATATAAAGTTTCAAAAGTCTGTGTCAACTATTATTTTTGTCAGATCGTTATATGGTAATAAAGCACTGTGCGACGCCGACTATTCCAACTCAGCCTGTTCTTATCTTGGGTATTCTCAGTATTAGTAGTATATATATGTACATAATTTTTAAACCTTGCCATTATAGGTGTTAAGCTATTTAATGACAAATATTACTTTGTATGGGTTACCACACGTAGCCTTCCAATCCAGTACATTTTAGTAATATAGGGAGAGGTGCCACGCCCACTTATACATAATTTGAAGATTATACCTATTATCTATATTGGCTGCATGCAAAATGACCGTATGAAAAATCGCCCAAAAACAAAAATTAAAAATTGCCGAATGAATAATCACTCTAAAAAATGAAAAATTGCCCAAAAAATAAAAATGGAAACTTGGCCAAAGAATTATGAAAAAATATCTAAATATAAATGAATTATCGGCCAAATTAATTTATATTATTTAAAGTTTTCTTACTATATAAAAAATAGAAAAATATAGTTTTAGTAAGAGCATTGATATTGGTTTATGTCATCGAGCAAGCTTTAAGCTTGCAACTTCTGTGTGTAATCTTGGTCGAAATCCATGAAAGCAGCGACACCTGCTGCTCGTGGTGGTGCTGCTGAAGAAACGCTGCGTAACCGAAGTCACCAAGGCTTTTGGCTACCAAGTTAAATATATTGTTGCCAATGTACTCAAATAAATTATTGTATGCGTTCATTAAAATAAATAGGAAAGGAAATATATATGTATGAATAAAAAAAAATATATAAAGGTACAAATAGTTTGATAATATGAGTTGAAATTATTTATTTAAATTAATCGTTGTTTATTGTGAAATTTTAGAATAAGGCGCCACAGGCAAACATTTTTATAAAATATAAAAATCGCACGATTCTTTATAATTTATAAAAATTTTTGCCTAATTCTAAAATTTCACAATGAATACATTTATAACAATAATTATACATACATAAATATATATCAACTCATATTAGTATCTTTTTTATAACTTTATAACAAGAAATATTTACTAGTGTAAAAGAAACAAAACAGATTCTACTTTTTTGCCAAAACAATTTCGCCACTAGTACAACTTTAAATGTGATGTTAATATATTTTCTATAAATTCAGCATTTCTTTGAAATGCAAATATATAAACTAAATTGCTTTTTTTCCAGTTTATATGGGGATAAATTTTTAACGTTAACACTTCTGCTGTTTAAGGTAAACTTTATAACTACTTATTATAAGTGATAATTTTCCATTAAAAATACTTATATCGGTTTTAAGACTTTCTTCATCATATAAAATCGCTCAAAAATGGGTGATCTTTCATTAAAACAAATATAAAAATTAATTATTCTCCAAAAATGACGAAAAAACACTTAAAATTTTTGGGTTATTTTCATATGAAATATTACCCAATTTTGTATGAAGATTTCTTGGGAAATTTTTCATTTCTGCTTTTGGGCGATTTTTTCATAGGGTTATTTTGCATGCAGCCATCTATGCTAGTACACATTACATTATTTTTTCCTTTGAATGGGGAGTACCGCTCGCACTGTTTCAATCCAGGCAGTTTTTCACTAAACTATGCAAATTGATAATGGGGTTAGTCGTGCAAAATTCAAACACTGTGTGTGTTACAGGTCCCCAGGCACATAATAATGTTTTCATTTTACATGAAAAGTACCACGTCCACTGTTCCAATAGAAATTACTCAAAAAACTGAGTTCTTTTCATACAGGTTTTCTAGACGAGTCTTCGTCTGGGATACAAAAGCGGCCTTTTAATTTTAATTAATTTTTAGTTTATGGAAATAATTTGATTTTAAAAACAAGTTAATTTATAAAACAGTACTGATAATCTGGTTAAATTATGTACGAGTATGTTTATTGTATTAAGAAGTAATTTTCTAATAAAAGTTTTGCTTTGAAAGTAATCCACAACAAATTTTAAGACTTGTCAACGACTTTTGGGCAAACCCAGTGAATGGCCTGATGGCAACGCTAAGTGGAAAAACCAACGATGGCAAGGCCTGGCTAAGCCGGTAGATTTTGGCGTGAAGTTCGCCATCAAGTCATCCACGAGCCGCAGTACAAAAAGAAGGTGTATAAATAAAATAAAAAAAAAACTCACTATGAAGAAATAAATATATTTTATGATTAATTTTTAGACATCGCGACGTTTAATTTCCTCGGTCCGCAGCTGATGGTGTACTGCGTGGCCTGCCCTCCCTCTTCCTTGGCAAATTAATGGCCTATTCATTTAAAATTTGCCCCTAACTACCCCTACAGGTTTAAAACTACAACTCACTTACCTGGTACTAATTTACTGATCCATATTCAGGATTCTCCACGGGAACGTCTTAAAATACCATTCGCTGATGCCAGTGCATCCGTAGGTCCAAGTAGAGTCCGTAACCAGTCCGAACCAAACCCCGGTGTGAGCCCAAACCAAAAGCGGTAAGTATTTCAGATGTGATTCTCTTTTTTTTTCTGTTTATTTTTTTTCTCTGTAGGTCGCTGCGTTTATGTCTATGTCAACCAGCCACCTGGCAGAAAAACATCCCCGCATTTGGAAACCGATGAACTCGCTCACCAACGTAATTTTCTTTTATATATATTGGTTCAATAAAGATCAATTACCAATACCCAAAAAAAATCATTTCCGGCTTTTTTATTTCTATTTAACCTTTTATTTTATTAATTATTTTCAAAAAAAAAACATCCATGCGATTTATTATTATTTTCCAACGTCAATTTTGTGTTTTTTTTTTTTAACCATTAATTTTAAACTTTCTTTAAATTTTTTTTAATTATTCATATCCACGATCTTTACGCACTCTCTTCTCATTTTCATCTCCCAACCAAAAAGTAAAGTCCCCCATCTTTTTCATCTTCACCTTCAAAACTGTCATTTCTCTTTCTTCCCGCCTTTTTTTTTTACCGCCATCTTTTTTCCTACCTGTCACCTCTTTAACGCCCCCCTGAACAGCTGTTATTAAGGTTGCATTTCAATGCACATAGAGAACGGTGTTACCTTCTCATCTTACTCTAGAATGCGACACTATTATTTTGTTCCAGGGGCACACGACAGACTCTTACGTTCTAACTTTATATAAAGGTACCCATCCCTGGATAAAATTCTAAAAATTATAGAAAATCATTATATATAATTGACAGAAAGTAATTTATATTTTGAAATTTGAAAAAACAGCGCTATTTATTGCGCAACCATGTTTAAAATACCCCGCTTTCAATTCGAATAAACTGCTTTCAAAAATAAAAGATGTCTTAAAGTATGCATTACCTTTTAATCGGTAAAACATCGGCGTACTTTCACTGCTTTTTCTCTATAAAAAGTATCCTAAATTGAAATCAGGATACTGAGGTTCCTCTTTACAAAATTCATCCAGTAGTTTTTACGCAATGCGAACACATAAAGAAAAGACAGCCAGACAGACAGGCAGGAAATGAGTTACTATTTTATTATAGGTATAGATTGGGATCTTTTTTCATAATTCATAATAATTTTTTAAATTAGATTCACTTTCTAGATCTTGACACTTTAGGAAGCTTGTCTTTTTTTGTACTTTTTCCAGCTTGACCCATTATGTTGGGTTTTTGTTGTTTTTATTTCAACTTTTGATCAGGAAAGCCACTTTGGTCCGATCAGACAGAAATTGGTAGTTTTCTTTTTTATGAATTTGGTTGGTTGGTTTGTTTCAGTTTTATGCGTTTTTGGTAAAAAATATGTTCGTCAATTTGAATTATTTTTATTATTATTTTCCAAGAACGTGCTTAAAAAGTTCTATACAATTTACAAAAACAATTGAAAAAAAAAAGATGAGAAATAAATCATATTATATCGCCGAAAAAATCTTTCACTTTTTTTGTGAAATAAATGGTGGAATTTTTATTGTTTGGTTCAATTTCAGTTTGGTTTCCTTCTACGAGTGTATTTCTTATATAATATACGTATTTTAATTTTTTAAATTGAGATCAAATTTTTAATAGAACATCCAAAAGATACAAAATGCCTGATATTGTTTTCCATTTTGGCTAGAACAGCTGTGGTTTCGTAAATAAAACATGACGTGAAATAAATAAAACATGAATGAAAATTCGAGATATTGGCGATAAGATACAAAATTACACGAATGTCAATACTTTTATTGAGTAATTAATTAAAATTCCACATTTATTTACTCAACTGGTTTTGTATAATTAAAATTTCTTTGGAAAATTTGCCTTTCATTGTTTTAGCCTAATTGACTAACCTGAGAGATTTCGAGAAATAAACTCCAAGGCTCAGACGAAACGATTTATAAAATTAATATTTCTATGTTTTATGAGTTCCATAATTCATCATCTCATAGTTGTTACTACTAGCACTTTTCAAAGGAGATGAAAGTATACTAAGAGCAAAAATTACTTAGTATATCTTGCAAACTGATTTAGCGACTGTAATAGAACAAATTTGTATTCAATTGTGGCAGTACCTAACGACATTTTTAAAATTAAAAATTCAAGCTGAATCCTTTGTTATTTAAATTTTATTTAAATTTCAAGATAAAATATAATAAAACAATGTAATTTGCTTAGACAAACTTGTAAGTTATATACTACAGCAATATAGATTTTATTCGAATTTTAAAATTTTTAGTTAAAAATATTTTAGGTTAAATAAAAGCGTTAGTAGTTGTAAATATTAGAAGAAGTAACACGTATTTTATTTCGCTACAAAATAAATAAGCCAAAAAGTTTTTTTTGTTTGGATTTACAAGGCCATTCAAACGACATTGATTTAGAAGAACACCATGTTAATTTTTAAACTTAAAGCACATTTATATATTTTCACAAACAGTATCTTGAATAATGGAATCATACTTATCGATTATAGGAGTTTCGTAGGGCTCTATACTTGGTCTACTTTTGTATTCACTTTATAGTATCGACGTACCTCAACAATTACTTACTTACTTACTTAGGTGGCTATTACAGAACATTTGTCCCTGTAGCCGAACGTAAAATAGATCTCCTAGCGCCTCGATCTTCTGCCCTTCTTCTCCAGTTTCTGACACCAAGTTTCGAGATGTTTTCCTCAACTTGATCTTTCCATCGAAGTTTCGGTCTTCCCCTTCTGCGTGAACCGTCACCAGGTTCGTATTCAAATGACTTTCTAGCTGGAGCATCTTCATCCATTCTCACAACATGACCTAGCCAACGCAATCGTTGTAATTTGATACGTTTGACTATGTCTATGTCGGCATACAGCTCATACAGCTCATGGTTCATACGACACCGATATTCTCCGCCAATGCAGATTTGTCCATAGATTTTTCGAAGAATTTTTATCTGTCGAGAGGTGGCCTTGTTTTTAAACTGCTTACCTAGTCCAAAGTAGCATCTATTGGCCAGTATTATTCTTCTCTTCATCTCAAAACTGATGTTGTTCGTTTTGTTGATGGCGGTACCGAGGTAGATAAAATCGCTAACTACCTCAAAGTTGTAGTTTTCAACTTCCACTGTCTGCCCTAGTCTACTGGACGTCTTGTGCGTTGATACCATCAAATTGGTTTTATCGCCGTTTACTGCCAGACCCACTTTGGCAGATTCTTTTTCGATTTTTTCAAAGGGTGGCAGTTACCGCTCGCAATGTTCGACCCATGATGTCTATATCGTCAGCGTAAGCGAGTAACATGTGTTGTTTAGTGTATAGCGTGCCAGTTCTATTCACATTCGCATCCCGTATAACCTTTTCTAGCAGGATATTAAAAAGGTCACACCATAGATTATCGCCTTGTCTGTAACCTCGTTTGGTACTAAATGGCTTGGATAGGTTTTTTCCTATTTTAACTGAAGATCGCGTATCAGTTAAGGTCATGCTGCACAGCCGTATTAATTTTGTAGGGATACCAAACTCAGACATGGCTTGAAACACCTTTGAACGAATGGGGCTATCAAAAGCAGCCTTGTAGTCGACAAATATGTAGATGGTAGGTGCCGATCTATTTTTCTTGTTTGCGCATACTGTCTTGTCTCCTTTTTTGTGCACGGGTTCCAATCATCGGGTATGCGTTCCTCTAACCAAATTGAACAAACCAGCTGATACACCTCATCAGCGTGTCGCCTCCGGTCTTAAATAGTTCGGCTGGTAACCCATCGGCTCCTGCTGCCTTACTATTCTTCAGTCGAGTAACTGCTACTTTGACCTCATTTTGGCTAGGTGGTATACGTTCAATACCGTCATCCGGGATTGGTTCTAGGGTATCTTCGTCACCGCTACTATCTGATACCAATAGTGTGGAAAAATGTTCCCTCCACTTCCTCAGCACACACTCAGTATCTGTCAGCACATTACCTTCTTCATCTTTACAGGAGGATATGCTTGTACCAAAGCCATCAGTTTGTTTTTTCACTCTTTTGTAGAATTTTCGGACCTCATACTGACTCCTGTACATCTCGATTCGCTCACATTCACGTTTTTCCATTTCTCTTTTTTTTCCGCGGAATAGACATTTCTCCTATCTCCTTTCCTCCCGATACCTCTCCCTTGCATTACGTGTTGCTACTGAATGCAGCGTTGCCCTGTATGCGGCATTTTTCGCTTCAGTAGCTTTACGACACTCTTGGTCGTACCATGGGTTTCTTGGGGGAGGCTTCTGATACCCAAGTAGGGATTTTGCGGCGTTTTCCATATAGTGGGCTATAATTTGCCATTGCTCTGCAATATTATCGGGACAAGGAATGCTTTCTTGAAGGAATTGGGTCAGTTGAGTGGAGTATGCTATTGCTGTCTGTTGTGGTTGCAGCTTCCCGACGTCCAGCTTCCGCGCTGTGTCAGACCGTACGTTTCTCGCAACATTTAACCGGGTGCGAACCTTTGCGGGCACAAGGTAATGATCCGAATCAATATTTGCTCCTCGGATTGAACGTACGTCCAACACGCTGGATGAATGCCTTCCGTCTATCACAACATGATCAATCTGATTTCTGGTTGTCTGATCTGGCGACAACCACGTTGCTTTATGTATATCGAGATGACGAAATCTGGTGCTGCTTTTTTTTCGCAATTTTTATTTATTGTATCTTCAATTTAATTGAACTATCAATAATTACTCATATCTTAAGTCTAAAAATATACTTGTTAAGTCCAACCAGTGCTGGACAAAAAAATGTATGTTTCACGGTTACTGTAATTTGTGGGTTATCCCTCTGATGTACGGATGAGAGAAGCAGTGTCCCTCCTTTTTAGTCGAATGTAACCAGGTTCAGTTAGTATGTTACGGGCCAGTGGATTCGGATGAGTTTCAAGCTTCTTTAAATACCTTATGGCAAGTTTCGCTATTTCTGCTTTAACTGATGGCACGTTTAGATCTTTATGGATGTTCGAATTTTTTATATACCAGGGAGCAGATGTAATAATACGTAGAATCTTATTTTGGCGCCTTTGAATTTTTTCTACGTTGGTAGCTGAGGCAGTGCCCCATAATTGAATGCCATAACACCATATTAGTTTTAGAATTGACTTGTATAATAAAAGTTTACAGTCTAAAGCTAGAGTGGAATTTCTGCCAATTAGTTGGACTGCTTTCAACTTCATTTGTGTTAACTTTGTTTCTATGTGCCGTTTCCATGTAAGGCGCCGGTCAAGATGTATGCCGAGATATTTGACGCCTGAAAGCTGAGGTATCGTTTGGTTATTTATCCGAATAGGGGGGCAAGATGCTGTACGCAGTGTGAAGGTTATGTGAGTACATTTTTGTTCATTCACTTTTATTCTCCATTTCTTCAACCATTTTTCTAAATTGGATATGGTCTTGTAAATATCGTGATGCTACTTCGGGTCTTTCGTGAATGCTCAAAAAAGCTGTGTCGTCAGCAAATGTTGAAGTGTGAACTCGGTTACTAGTTGGCATGTCTGAAGTATACAATAAGTATAAAAAGGGCCCCAATATACTACCTTGGGGAACTCCGGCTTCGATTGGCTGGGGTGAGCTCAAAAAATCTCCTTCTTTCACAATAAATTTTCGTTCGGTTAAATAACTATCTAGCAGCTTATATAGGTTTACGGGCAAATTCAGTTTTAGCTTATATATTAGGCCTTCATGCCATACCTTATCGAATGCAGCAGTATTTTCTCTCTTCAATTGTCTTCTTAACAACATTGACTAACCTGTGAGTTTGTTCGATCGTACTATGTTTTTTCCTGAAGCTGAATTGATGGTTTGGAATACATCCTTTGTCGCTTAGAATAGGGTTAAGCTTAGTTCTTAACATCCTCTCAAACAGCTTTGACATATTTGACAAAAGGCTTATAGGTCTGTATGATTCAATTTTTGTGTGGTCTTTTCCTGGTTTAGGAATCATGGTAACCAAGGACACCTTCCAAAGTACTCAAAACGTAAAATAGCATTAAAAATAAAATAAACGATTCTGCGAGCTACACGGGGCAACTCAATTAACATCTTGTTACTGGTTTTATCAACGCCAGGGGCTTTTTTGGTGTTCAAATCCGTTATTGCCTTTTCAAGATCACCAAACTCAAATCTTATCGGTACTGCAGCACTAGCCTCGAGAACTGGCAACTCAACTATATCAGTCGATATATTTGGGGTAAAAACCTT
Source organism: Phasia obesa (assembly GCA_949628195.1). NCBI lineage: Eukaryota > Metazoa > Arthropoda > Insecta > Diptera > Tachinidae > Phasia > Phasia obesa. The sequence continues at coordinate 76,928,634 of OX451219.1, read as the reverse complement.
TTTCAAATGTGCAGCAAATAAATTTCCTTTTTCAGTATCACTCCTTGCCCAGCCTCCAGCTGAAGTTCGCAAGGGAGGCTTACGTAAGACTGGCCTTTTAAGGTTTCTACAAGCACGCCATAACGAATAATCTGATTGAGGAGTTGCGTCTAGGTCTCCCAAATAGTTTTTCAGGGATGCTACTCTTCGAGATTCCAGCATGTCTCTTAGCCGGTTCGTGCATTCTTTAAGTCTGCTTTTGAGTTTAGGAGATCTCTGTGATTGCCACTCTCTACGAATTTTTCTTTTTTCAGCCAAGAGCCGTTCGATATCTGCAGAATAAATTTGATTGTATCTAGCTAATTGTCGGGTTATTGTTGAATGTTGGGCAGCTGATTTGAGGTTTTGGTCAAAATCAATAAGACTCCGCTCTACGTCTTCAGGTGTTCTTAGCGGGATGTTTTCCGAACAATGAGTACTAAGATACTTTCTATATTTCAACCAATTAATGCTTGAGGTAGTCATTGGTGATATGATGTTTTGTTTGTCCCATATATAGACGATAGTGGGTGAATGATCTGAGGATAATTCAAGTGACGCTTCAGCTTTAATCGTTTCTCTTGGAATACCCTTAATCACGCCAAAATCAATAACATCCGGTATTTTTTGTCGATCAGTATGCCAATAGGTGGGTTGTCCACTCGATATCACATTCAGACGCATTTTTGAAATTGTGTCAAACAAAACTCGACCTTTTGGAGTTATTAGGCGCGATCCCCAAAACGTATGTTTAGCGTTGTAGTCGCCTGATGCTATGAAACAGGGACCTAGTGATTTGAAGAAATCGCTGTATTGACTCTCTGATATTTGAAACCTAGGAGGTGAATAAATTGAAGAAATAACTAAGTTTTGATGAAATTCTTCAATACAGATGTTTGTTGCTTGTAGGTAATCTTCACAAAAATCACACAGTAAATAATGTTTGATTCGAGCCTTTATTAGTATTGCTGAACCACCACATGCCCTGCCACGGGGGTCTTTGGTGTCATATAAGGTATAGCCATTTATTTTGAAAAAGCTATTTGTTGTTAAGTGAGTCTCTGAAACCAGCATGACATCAATTTGTTCCTTCTTAAGGAAGTACTCGAGTTCATTTTTGTGTTGGCGCAAGCCGTTTGCGTTCCAGAAACATATTTTTAAACAGTTCATGGTTTGTTAAGTAACGCCTGCAACATAGTAGATTGCATGCGCACCATTTCTTGCATCATGCTGCTCATAGAGCTCATAAAACTGTTTATCGAATGTCTCGATGCTTGCTTCGAGACGATTAAAATTACCAGATGGTGTTTGTTCTTTAGGATGCGATTCCAAATTAGGAGTAGAATTAGTTGTCGGTGTCGCTTTATGTACTGCAGTATGATTGGTTTTTACCATATCCGCGTATGAAACATGTTGGGTTGTTGGTTGGGCTAACTGAGGGTAATGAGCATTTGCTCGATATTGTGGGTGCTTAGCAGTAGTATTTGATTTTTGAGTGGTTTTCCTTACCATGGAAAAAACTGGACAGCCTCTGTAGTTAGCAGTGTGGTTTCCACCGCAATTGCTACATTTTTTAACTTTCGAGTCATCCCTTGCTTTGTCGCATTGGGCGGAACAATGTAGCTCTCCACACACAACGCAAACCGGAGGCAATTTGCAGTAAGCCCTAGTATGACCATATTCTTGGCAATTTAGACACTGTACGGGTCCTGATCGCTTATGCGGTTCCTCTACGCTTATTTTGCGGTGCAACAGATATCTTAAATTATAGATAGGGTGCGTTTCGTTCTTTTTCAATCGCATATCTCCAGGTTCCAGTTCAACGCGAAATAGAGGTTGAGGGACACGTTCTCGATTTCTGAGGTTGTCTACACTTTTTACCTTAAATCCCGCTTTTTGGAGGCCATCTCTAATTTCGACTGGATCAACGTATGAGTCTACACCTTTTATAACTACCTGTAGACCTTTACTACTCTTCAGCTGATATGTATAAAAGTTCTTTTTGCAGCTTTCAAACTCGTTTACTACTTTACGATAACTGTTTTCATCAATAAATTGTATTTTTGTTTCATCAATGTTGCCACGCTTGATTGGAATTACATAAAATGTGTTCTCACCAATAGTTGAAATTAACTTCTTTATTAAGTCGCTGGAGTTTTTCTCCCTTAAATAAATTGTTCTCACCAATAGTTGAAATTAACTTCTTTATTAAGTCGCTGGAGTTTTTCTCCCTTAAATAAATTGGAGGTGGTTTGAACGACCTGGGTGCCGTTTTTTTCACTTGTTTCGCTATCTAAAATAGCAAAACGATTATGGGAATTTATTCCGTTAGAGTCCTTGTCTTTTTGTACTTTAGCCATTGGTGCAATCTGGGAAGATTTAGGGCTTCGACCTCTTTTCAGTACAGTTATGTATCTGTCCATTCCTACTTGAGTCTTAGGTTTTTCTACACTATCCATATTAGTTTTGGTAACACTATGTTCAGAAGGGGATTTGTTTGTAGTTATTTTATTGTCATCGCTTAGCAAAAGCGATGAACAAGATTGGGCACGTATAACTTGCTTAGCATTTATACACAAATTGTCACTAGTTTTTTTGTTTTTATTTATTTCAACATTGTCAACATTTTTGTTGCTTAAATTAAAGAGGCTCATTAGCCTTTATTGTTTTTGTTTTATTTTTAAAGTAGCAATTCAATATGCCGTTGTATAAAAAAAGACGAAAGAAAAAGAAAAAAATATTTTACAAACAACTTTGTTGTTGTATTAAAACAGGTTTGTTTTTTTTTTGTTTTTGTTTTAAATTATTCACACAATTTATGTTTTGTTTTTTGTTAATGAGAGCTTGAAAAAAATCGCGACCGCACTTATCAACGCACAAACTAAAACAAACTGCTGCTGATTACCATGTTTTTTGCCGCCGCGAAGTCTGTTAGATTCATTCCGTTGTCGGATGTTTCTTCGTGGAGGCTAAATTTTCCGACTGTTGGACCAAAGATATTCTCCCTTCCTATTTTTGCATTAAAATCTCCTACGACAATTTTAATGTTGTGGTCGGGGCAGAGGTTATATGCTCCTTCTAGGCGCTCGTAGAATACATCTTTGGTCTGTTCGTCCTTGTCTTCAGTCGGGGCATGAGCACATATAAGACTGATATTAAAGAACTTGGCTTTTATACGGATTGTGGCTATCCTCTCATCCACCGGAGTGAATCTGGAGACAAGGTGTTTGAGTCTCCGACTAACCACAAATCCACAGCCAAATTCATGTCTTGTGTCATGGCAACTATAGTACAATGCGACACCCTTGGGTGTTGTTGTGACGCCTTTCCCATTCCATCGCACTTCCTGTAAGGCAGTAATATCGGCATTGTACTTTTCAAGTACATCCGCCAGTGCGTATACTGCACCTTCTCTATATAACGTCCTGACATTCCAGGTGCAGATTCGCAGATCGTGGTCCTTAAAACGTTTGCGAGGGTCGTCAACATTAGGGTTTTTTTTAAATCTTTTTCTTTGTTTTTTCATAGTATGTTAGTTTTTACAAGGGTGGGTTACTAACCCGACGCCTCAACCCATATTTTTATCGTTCTTATGGGTGAACGTGCTGCACATTTTAGCTCACTACCTCTAAAGGGTATTAAAGGTAGCTACCCCAGGTGACACCACGGGGAGGTCTGTGTCCATAGTTGAGATGAAAGAGGGACCAAGATAGGTCTGCGTTCTACCAAGTTAAAACCAATCAGAGCCGTTGCTTGGTATCCAAATCCCCTACGGCACCCTACGGCACCTCAACAATTAAAATTACAGATGTAGGTGGGTGACGTTCACTTCTATTTAAGTTGCATAAAAATATCTATTCACTGTACAGTCAGTAATTGAAACCAATACCCTAAAAGGACATATAATTAGGCATCGGAAAGCGGTTTGTGCTTAAAGCCAAAAAAGTGTTAAATCTTTATAGTTTATAAGAAGTCTTTTTGTAATAGAGATGACTTCAATATCTTTTTAGGCGGTTGTAAAATTGTGTTTCTGGACTTAGTTTTTTTAACTGTGCCTCGGTGTCGATTTCTAGCCTTAAGTGAGAAATTTCTCACAAGAAATTATTATTGTCATGTTTCCCCTAGGCCCTGTTCTCCACCTGGTTCGATACTCTACAGTCAACCTCTCCAGGAGCCTCTTTTCCGATCTTTCCACTACTGATTTCGACTCTTAAATACTTTTTCAGTTACCTCAGAAATTAATCCTTCCGTCACTTGCTAGGGTTCACCGTCCGACTTGCCTCTTTCTCTTATGTTCACACTATAGGAGAAAAAATTTCGTCTGAACAGAGCTACAATTCAAACAGGTAAGTTTATACGGAAGTTTACTGGTGTCCATTCATGAAGCTCCTTTAGGCCATGAATATTTTGGGTGTTAGCTGTTTTGTCGTGAATAGTTCTAATTTAATAAACAGTTCTATTTACACAACTTACTGCCTGCTTCGGTCGCTACATGTTGGGAAAAGTCGGACTTCCGGTAGTATACATGGCAACTAACTGTCAGCTGACTACCGAACTTGCTTGATAATTTTCGGCTAAAGTCGGTCTTATTGTAAATAAGAGAAACTTTGAGTAATTGTGGTGTTTTTAAAATTCGGATAAGTATAACTTGTATTAGCTAGACCTCAAATGTGGAATTTATTCTTGTTTAAAGAGAAATAACGCTGTAGAATATTTTCTTTAAATGGTTTACTCGTATTTAACGCCCTTAATTATCCCATGAGAATGGTTTTGCTAACACAGCAGTTTAAGTTTTTTCTAGCTAAAATATTTAGTTTATTTTAATAATTTATTGTTAATTTATATGTTTTAATTTGAATACCGTATGCTAAAGTCCAAACTTATTTCTTTTGTTAAAATTGCCAAACCAAAAACCATTTGTATCTTAAACCTATAATCAAAATACTGTAATAGTGTAACCTTCAATTAGCAAAATTGCCTCTTTTATTACTCTAATTGACACTTTTGCCATAGCGACATTTTTGTCACCAAAAAGGAGAATTAAAAATTCATTTATTTTCAAACGCACACACTTACGTTCACTAGCAAAGGCATACGAACTCCCAAGTTTTATGCTGAGGCATATGGAGGAGTCAATTAGTGGTTGGTGTTACCAACCAAATACTTGAGGATATTTAAGTGAAAGTATTTTGTCAAAAACTTTCAATTGAAATACAAATATTATTCGACACTGATTGCCATCTCCTCTAATAGTCGCTCGCATTGTGTAGAACTGTCGCAACGTCTTGTATTTGTCATCTAACTTGACTATTTCCGTTTCCTTGACATCATCGTTCGTACGTATGTATTGTGGTGTTGTTTTGCGATTCGCTTTCAATTCCTTAAACAGCGACAAAAAAGAAATCGTTTTTATTTCTATATTTTGTACTTGAAATTTGCTGTTTGTTAGAAGATGCTGGAGGACAATCCAATGTTGGCAATAAATGTTAAATTGTGGAAATATTTATCAGTCATATTTTCAAGCCGCGGTAATCATTGGCGTGTATATGTGTTTGTGTTGCCTGTCTGTGTTATGAATGCCATGCAATTTGTCTATCTGGTTCGAATGTGGGGAGACTTGACGCAATTTATTTTGAATACGTTTTTTACGGCCGCCATATTTGATGCTCTTTTGCGAACGTGCCTTGTCATTATCAATCGGAATAAATTTGAGGCATTTATTTTGGAGTTTGTGTCCATGTACAAAGAAATTGAAGTAAGTGTTTATTTTTATGATGTTTTTTTTAAGTAATTCGGAATCAATTTAAATTAACTAATATTTATTTATGCCATTGTTATACTAATGTCTTCCTTAATGTATTGCATTGGTTGTGGAAAAATGTTTATACAAGGGTAATCCAATATGTCTTTACAATTACTGTGCGTAAAAAAGTTTTGGTGCGTACTGATGAAAATGTGTTCGTTGTAGCAACAAGTTTGCGAGTTAATCCAAGAATGTCGACTGACAATCCTTTGCAAAAACTATGCACCAGAATAATGCGAATTACTCCCTTACTAGGTTTAATTGACTCAGAAATTGTGTCAATTGTAGAGAAGCTAATGCATTTACATTGGCCCATTTACCTAAATGCTGCTGAAAATGTCAATTCTGTCGACGTCGCGAATTTTAATTTCTTGTTTGTCGCATATTTTGAAGAATGGATTATTCATTGTATGTAAAAAAATGTCGTTTTCATCTTTCCGTTCAAAATATATATCAGATAGAACACTATAACTGAATTTAGCCATTGTTTAAACAATAATGAAGAAAAAAAATCAATGCATGGATTAATATACTATTGCTCGAAGTTTCAACGTGATCTTTTTTACCTCTTTGAAACATAATATAACAAGTACTTCGTTTTACCAGTTATTTCCATTGGTTTTAAATTTATTTGTAATTTTCAGGTATTTTAGTTATGTAATATTAGATGGCAATAAAATCATTTTTTACCTTTTCCAAATGAATTGCCAGATACCACATAATTTGAGAGTTCTATTGTCATTTTTGTCAAAATTTTGATACACTCTTCTATGTGGACTAGGTACAAATATGGGCCAACTTCTCCTAATTTCAACAGAATTATTTTTTGGGTCAATAAGAACTCTTGTACAAAATATGTGTTTTGACTCAGCTTGACTCACAGGAGTTATGAAGTAGGAAATTTCCGGGAAATTTGACCTTTTTTAAAAAAAATATTCAAATTGTTCTGAAAACAGTAGAGCTTCAATTTTACCAGTAATAGGAAATAAGTTAAGTTACAACACAAAATTTATTTCGTCCAAAAATCTTGAAAAACAAAAAAGTTATGATCATTTAAACTTTAAAAATTAACTAAAAATATCATAAATTTACTAAATACTCAAAAAGCCCATTTTGGACCACCCTGTTCTCAGTGAAATAGTTGAAAGGCAGTCACATGAATGAAATCCTGTTGCATAATTAATGGGACCAAAAGAAATTTAGTTTAGGTCTTTATATTTAATTTTTAAGAAGATACTATTCATTGGGCCACTCTTTATTGAAGCACATAAAAATCGTTTTAATTTTATGATTCCAGCTAGGTCTGGAAAGTCGAAGTTTAAAAAATAAACTCAACCTAGTCTCTTCTATAGCAATGTGGAGTTTTAATGAAATCGGACCAACCGTTCAGATATTCTTGGTTTGTATTAATTTTTTGGCCAAAAAGTTTCGATAATAGGGATTGTTTTAAACTTCCCGGTCTATAAACAAATTAAGAACCTCGTAAAGAATGTCGAGTCTTGGCAGTTAGGAATGCTTTGACAAAGTCCTTAATTTCACAAATATAGATTCAATTATAAATTGATAAAATTCACAATCAAGCTAGAATCAAGGTATATTTATACAGGCACATATACATATGTAAGGCCCGACTGTGTCAAAATATTTTACTATAATATAAAAAAAAATATAAATAACATGAGCTGTGTTCGCAAAAACTTCTATTAGCCCATTCAGGCTGCCACGAAATTAAGTAATTTCGAGCTGAAATTACGAACGAAATCTAAAGTATTCATACTGGGCTTTTTGACATTTGAGTTAATTTCGCAAACAGCTGATCACGCTTAGTTGCATTTGTATAATTTAATTCTTTTGTTAAAAGCTTTCGCACAACACTTTCGCATTGATTTAAAATATACACGAATATTAAAAACAACACTACAACAAAATTAATGTACAATTATATACATTTCCATTATTTCATTTGGCTTTTAAATTTTTTTCAAACAAAACGGACTTTCTAGGTTGTAAATATTGTCATGGTTGCAAAAAAAGTAGCTTTTTCTACAAAACCAGCGTTGTCTATCGTAATTTCAAGTTAATTTCGTGGCAGCCTGAACGGGCTATATGACAAATTATTCATTAAATTAAAAATAATTAATCATTATAATAAAAAAAACTGGTTTACCTTAAATAATTGAAATAAATTATATGTAAAAGGAAGCATTTTTAAGAAAAGGTTTTAAATATTTAATACTCCGTACATGGAAGTGTTAAAAGATTTTAAATATTTATTAAACACAAGTAATGTTATTTAATTTAAAATTTAAAATTTATAAAAATCAATCTCCAACAATTAATTTTGATCAAGATTAAAGTTGCTTAAGTTTAGTTTTCAGAGTTATTCTAGTTGGTCATCTGTACAAGCCATAATATTAAAATAACCATGGAACACTGTCATTATTCTAAAGAGCCCTTACATTGTAGGTTTCAATACACGACTGCTAAGTGCGTTTTGACATCATTAAGGGACTCTGTAGATTTGCACGGACCCTGCAGCTATAGGAAGGACACATTATTAAATACTCAGTACTTATGAACTAAATCTAACGATCCTAAAGCCGATATGGCTGCTTTAAACAAGTGAGGAATTAAGTGGGTTGTATATGGGCCTAGCAGCAGCATCAAATCAAGCTGACCATGTTTTTTTATTGAAATCAGGTTACGCCGAATGCCAAATTTCCGCCTACGAGAACTGATTTAAATTTAGTTGCAATGGTTGACTTAAACACAAAGGATTGAATAAATTACAGCAATTAGTTCACAATGCACGGAGTGATATAAAAACCCTTTTTTTTAGTTGAATTTATTACAAATTTTTAAGTGCGCGATCAGAGTTTTTTACAAGGTTTGACATTTTCAGATAAGCAAATTTAAGCAGTTGTTCTGTTCTGTTTTACCTGTATTATTATGCCATGGCTAGAACATTTTTATTTTGAATTGAGAAAATTCCAAATAAAACTGATAAATGTTAGTTTGAAATTAAAAATAAATACAGGCATACAATGTACTTTTACCACATATGTATATACTATACAATCTACTATACTTCAAAGTAGTATTTTGTATGATTACTTCTTGTAAAGAGACAAGCTTACGTTCGGTACATTTTTTTAACCTTACTTTTAACACCATAATTACCATCATGGGCTTAGCATCGTCAAAATGTAGCTGAAAAGTTGTCGATAATGGGTTATGGGCAACTGTGGTAGGTTGTCGCAACATAACAAGTTCTGATAACACTGGTCGGCAAAAAATAAAAAAAGGTCGGGAGCTTGAAACTTGTTATGTGATTTAATGGACTTTTAAGTGCTGGATCCAATTCTGTTTACAGATTTTTTCTATCCCGTCTAGTTTTCGAGATATTCTTATTTAAATAAAATAAAAATGTTAAAGTATTAGATATGTAGTTATTGTGAAGTCGGGAGCAAGAACTTTGTTATGTGATTCTGTTCACAGATTTTTTCTATCACGTCTAGTTTTTGAGATGTTCTTATTTAAATCAAATAAAAATATTATATATGTATGTAGTTATTGTGATAACAATGGTCGGCAAATAAAGTCTGAAGCTTGAACCTTGTTATGTTTATTTTAATGGACTTTTATGTGCTGAATCCAAATCTGTTTACAGATTGATTCTATCATGACTAGTTTTTGAGATATTCTTATTAAAATAAAATACTGATATTGAAATATTTAATAATCTTAGGCCCATTATTATAACTTGCCTTTAGCTAAAGTTAGGATTTTGTTGGAGTGATAAATAGTTTTTCGTTATTAAAAGTAAGCTAAAAACCACTTTTAACTATCACGTACTATAAGGACAAGTTATAGCAATGAGCATTATCCTCATTATTATAACGAAAATCTACTTATCGCTCTAACAAAATCCTAACTTTAGCTAAAGGCAAGTTATAATAATGGGCCTTAATGTGTTACATAATGTGTGTTAAAGTAGGTATCTGGACTTAATTCTGAATAAAATTTTGTGCATTCGATTTTCATCATTAATGGATTATTTTATTCCTAGTATACCTGGCTTTTCCAATAACAAAGTAAAACAATTTTTTTCGTCACCAATTTCTGAATAACTGCGACACAGTTGGAAACGAAAAAAATTATGAAATGTTGACTTAAAGGTAATTTTATTCCTAATAGTATACCTGGCTTTTCCAATAACAAAGTAAAACAATTTTTTTCGTCACCAATTTCTGAATAACTGCGACACAGTTGGAAACGAAAAAAATTATGAAATGTTGACTTAAAGGTAATTTTATTCCTAATTTTTTGGTTTTTCAATTATTAAAATCGAACAATCCGTTAAAGAGTTTAAAAATAAATTAGCGTAGTCGCCTTGTTTAGGGGAAAATATTAGCCACGTCCATAAAAAAATTTGTACGTGATACGCGAAATCTGAAAGCGGATTTGAGTTTAACGAGTTGAGATCACTATATTCAACATATTTATGTTCAGGGAGCAATTTTTTTTTCAGAGCAGTGTAATTCCCACTTATCTTGATGTAGCAATTGCACAATTTAAGTGCATATTTAGGTCATGGCGAGTAGGTATTGCCTGCACTGTAAGGATTCCAACACGAGACCAACTATGTTTCCAACGAAAATAGAAGTTAAAGTTGGATTTTTTTAAATATCAATTGGATATTCTCAATTTAAATTTTTTATTTTGGATTTTCTCATTTTCTAATTGAAATTCTCAATTTCCATTGGAATTTCCTCAATTTCACTTAAGGCATTGTTGTATTTCATGAAAATTTAACATAAAATTTAATAATCAGAAGCTGTTTTAGAGCTTTTTCGTCTGCTGATGAGACATGGATTAACTATATTCGCCAAAAATTAATGAATAGTTAATGCAACAGACTTTTCGAAGTAAGTCCGCCTGCTTAGGTTGTGGCCAAGGTTTTTCCGGATGTGCAATGAATGATCTACATTAATTACTTGCAAAAAGAAAAAGAAATAAATAATAAATAAGAAATTTATTATCATTGGCCAAACTTAGCGAATAAATTAAGAAAAAAGCCGCTTTCCTTCCAAAAATGTAGCCGTTGACTAAGATAGTCTTTAGTGCAGTTTTGATGGCAAAAATGCACGATACACGAGTTTCGTATTGTTGTTTCATTCACCTTATTTTTCGTATTTGGATCCAGCAACTTTTGTCTCCTTCTATATTAATATAAATCGATCAAAAGAAAATGGTTCGAGTCAACTTATAGGATCACCTAGATATTAAAAGAAAATTTTGAAGATCTTCCGAAATCTTAATTTAGCGAGGTCCTAAAAACGTTTAGGATAAAAAGAGTCGAGTTAAAAGCTGAATGTGTTGAAAAATGTAAAAACTCAAAAAATGTCATCTTTAATGTTTTTTAAGACTTATGGACTTAGCCTCGTACTGAAGAAAAAATTTTCTTTTCACTTAATACGAGTTTTGATTGCTATTTTTTATTTCTTTTATTATTTGAAAATTATCTATAAAAATTTATTCGATATTGTAAAAATATATTGAAACATACGCTAGAAACTGGTGGGTTGTTTATTGACAACAGTATTAAAGTTTTAAATCAGAAGTGCAATAGCAATTTAAACTAAAACGTGTCCCAAAGTTATATATTTTTAAACTTAAAAAGTAAAAAAAAAATATTTTGAACAGAATTTTGTGTATCAATCCATTTGATATTCCTTTGTAATATTTCTTTTTTCACAGCAAAGTCATGATGAATATTCCCAACGAATTTTAAAAGAAGCAACCGTATCAGCCAGGAAAGTATCAATTTTGAATTTAACAGCATCCTTTTGTGATGTCACAGGAGCTCTAATTTATCCTTTGTTGTGCGACGGAAGAGGTGTGTGTTGTTGCTTGCTATTTTCCGTTAAGTGGTTTGTCGTGTTGAATATTTTCCGTTTTCTATTTTTTTAGTTCATCCATTCGGTGTCGCTTTGCCAGGTGTTGATATGACAGCATTTCCAGTCTATGAAATTTTCTATGTCATGCAGTTTCCAGCACCTTTGATTTTAACGGCCATGTACATGCCGTTCGTAAGTTTATTTGCTTCATTTGCCATGTTTGGTAAATCAGCGTTAATGATTTTGCAGCATAAATTTGAAAGTATTTGTGAAGACGGCAAAACGGATGAGGAACAATTTATTGCTCTCAAAGATTGCATTTTAAACTACAACCGTCTTGTACGGTAAGAAGGGCTAAATACATAATAATGTTAATTTTTTATTTTTATTGAAAATATTTATAACTGAAAATAAGCATTTAATTTTATGATTTAAGTTTTTGGTTAAATTTGCGGGTTTTAATACAACAAAGCCTAAACAGTAATCTATACATAAATTAAAGTAGTCTATACATATAAAGTAGTAACTCACTTCCGTCTGTCTGTCTACTTTTCATTTACGTTCGCATCACGTAAAAATTGGATGGATTTTAAAAAAATTTTGTGATTAGATACCTAAGTATCCTGGTCCCAATACAGGATACTTTTTTCCGCAAAAATACCTTATTTTCAAGAGAAAGTGGAGAAAATACAGTGAAAGTACGCTTTCCAGTATAAAAGTACTGCTTAGTACAGCTCGGAACCTTTAATTTTTGAAAGTTGTATATTTTAAAACACAGATCGTATTAACTACTTAGTACGGCACGGCACCTCTAATTTTTGATATTTAAATACAGACGGCGCTAATATGAATTACTTACTGCCTAATAGCCAATTGAATAAAATTTGTATTTGTTTTAAGTCGCGTACGTGTTGTATAATTTAGTTATTTTATGAAATACATACATACTTAGGTAATTATGTGATTACATTATATTTGTTATTTAGCGTTAATTTTTAAAATTTGGTAGGAATACTACTACTTGACTCTGGCTATAAAATTCTGTTATTGTTAGTTTCTTCTTAGTTTAGTTGCATTTTTCTCTTACAGGTTCTACTCTATAAAAGTAAGTCTTACAATGGGTGTGGATTACTTTCAAAGCAAAATCGAGCAAAATATTATCAGAATTCCTACGACGTGGCGGGCACATCTACTAAAAAAAGCAACAACAAAGTGTTGCAGGATTTCAATAGGGAATATTTTGAAACTATGTTAAAATTGTTAAATTGATTTCAACTCGATTACGGACAGACGACCCATAAGAAATATATTTTGTAGGGTCGGAAATAAATATTGTAGAAATTAGAAAGGGATTGACAAACTTATTTATATCCATTCCACCTTTTGTAAAGGGTAAATCAAAATACCGGTTATTTGTTCAGGTCAAGGCTGAAATAAATTGTGTGTCCCTGTTGCTTTATAGTTTTTACGTTTCTTCTGTTACAATAACAACAACCTGTTTGATTGTAAGCGCTGATTTTTTCAGAGGTTTCGGATTTGATATCTAACTCAATGTTTAAAGATGATTTCACCTAAATGTTGAACGCGGCTACGCCTCAAACGGTTCATGCTCTGTGTCCAATTTTGGCATACTCTCTCCAACATATCGGCCGGTATCTCACGAATAAATTCTTCAATATTGGCTTCCAGTGTGTTGATCGTTGCGGGCTCGCCCCTGTAGACATGAGCCTTAACATAGCCAATTGACCGGCTCGAAACCTCTAATAAATTCTTTACTGAACTCGCCCCAATTGGGTCATTGTTTCGCGTGCTGTGTGGGATGTGTCACCGTCTTGTTGAACCCACATGACAGCTAAGTCCAGCTCTTCCATTTTGGACAAAAAATATTGTAATTATCGCACGGTAGAGCCTGCCGTTTACGGTAACGTTCCTGCCTTTGTCGTCTTTGAAAAAGTACGGTTCAATGATGCCACCAGCCTATGGGCTGCATTTGTCGGAATGCATTGGCAGTTCTTGCAATGCTTCTGGCTACTCTTTATAGCAAACATGGCATTTCGGCTTTTTCACGTATCCTTTCTACCAGAAATGAGCACGATTTTCCGATAAAAAGCTGCATCTTTATCCAACTTTGCAAGCGATATTTTAAAAGATTTTATGCACAAATCCTTCGCAATTTTCCACATAGTGGAGTAACAGAGGCCGAATTGCTGCGAACGTCGCCGAATCGATAACTCACGGTCATCAACAACTCTGGCTAATACAGCCGCAATATTTTCCTCTGTCCGCACTTTACATTGGTTGTTTAATGTCTAATAATGTAAATTTGGTGCGAAGTTTAGTCACATGATTCCAAATAGCCCCGTCAAAAGGTCGCCCAAACTGACCATTGAATGGAAGATGTGCACTCAAAGAAAAAACATGGTTGAGGTAATCATAATCTAAGAGAAATATGTTATGGTTAAATTAAATGGTTGTAGTGAAACCATATTATTGAACATTATAATATTATGATTAGCGATTATGGTTAAAAAATATTAAATGTTATATGATATGGTTATGCCAGTTTTTTACATTTTACATTTTAAAATACAAAATTTTTATTAATTTTTTATATATATATCGGTATTTTATATATACATAGGTATTAACTCAACATTTTTAAATTTTAAATTTTTACAAGAAATCAACCAATAACATCAATATCCATCTACTTTACAAATTTCAACGTATTCTGATTACTCTTTCATCTCGAAACCCGCATTTTCGTGATAGTGTCTTGAGTACCTTTATATCAACAAAAAGGTATTATATTTTAGTTGGAAATAATTGCAAAAAATGTAAAAGAAAAACAGTGTAAATATATTATTTAATGGAATTTGCTTACTATAATATGTATGTTCGGATTTTTAAATTATCTTAAAATGCAATCACAAACAGTTTTTTACCTCTACTAAAAATTTAAAATTTTAATTTAATACCCTCTTGTTGATCAAATGCGATATGTAAAATACAGTTGATATTATTAATACATATGCAATTTTCTTCTTCCAAACTGTGTCTCAAGAACATAATACCAAATATTTCCAAACATATGTTTTTTTTAAATGTTTATAGATTTTCAAAAACTTTTTTGTTTGAATCTAATAATAATTTTGTTTGATTTTTAATTTGCTGCTAACAGTGTTGCCGTAATAAAAATAATTGATCAAACTAAATTTATTAATATGGAAATGTTGTTCTTCTGTAAAAATTAAATTCTAATTTTAGTAGGGAAACTACGTCCTTTTATACAACCTTATGAAATTAAAAAGCCAAAAAAGTATATACATTTTTTTTCTTAATAAAATTTAAGTTTGGTATTTACATATAGACAGAAAAATATATACGCACACTGTTATTTAAATCGGTTTTATACAAAACGTAGCACTAGTGTCGTAGGAATAACAAAGTTATTTTGAACAGCCAAATAAACAAACTTATTAGAATTGAAACTAAAAATCATTTTGAAGTTTCCGAATAAGTGTTTTTGTTAAATCCTTCATTGTTTGTGTTGGACTTCTTAAAGAGTTATCATTACTTTTATAAATAATTTTCTCTATTCTTCAAATATGGGTAAAACTTTCCTTGCTTGAGGAACCAGTGAAATACTTCTAAATATTAAATTGGTTTTTTTTATAAAATAGTATAGGTTATTAACATTATATTATTAAAATAATAGTTGAATGCCCAAAACATTTAATTTCAATGATTGCTATTATAGCATACACAGCAATACAAATACTATATAATTTTTAAGTGCATATCTGTAAGGAGGTGTACGTCAAATTAAGTCCATCAATGGGGACACCATTTAATTTTAAGTTTTATTTATTATTGCGGATATAGAAATATGAAGGCTGTGTAAATATCAAGTGTCTGACTATAACGGTTCAAAAGATAAGGACATATAATCTGTAAGGTAATTTTGTTATTAGTTTGTTAAAATATGAAATTGGTGCCCTTTAGGATTCAAAAGACACGCAAAATCATACATGATTTTCCTGATGCACAGCCTCTATTTTTTAAAATTATGAACTTTTTTGAATGGAACTAATCTATAAGCATTGTCTTTCAAATAAAAATCGATTCAGAATTAAATGATTTCTAGGAGTTAACTCAGACGATTTGATAAGCTTCACCTTATATGAAGTCGGTTAATTACACGACAATTTTGCAGATATTATCCAAGAAATTTTATTTTGGCCCATTTATTAATAATTACTCATTCGCAAAAAACGGAAACACTTTCTGTCATGCATTGAAAAAAAAACAAATAATTTTATATTGATTTTTTCAAGACTTCAAAAAGGAAATTTATTTCAGTAAATAAATATTTAAAGCACAAATATTGTAAGATTCAAAAGCCATTAGCTGCAGAGGAAAAGGTAAAAATGTACAAACTTTTTATTGAAGTTATTGCTACATATTCATATTCATATATACTCGTATTTAAATTTTATTTTTATTCACAGTTTTTCAGGTGGCGGCAATGGCCAACTTTATGTAAATATGTATGACATGTGCTTTTGACCAGCAAACAATTCCCATACCAATAATTTAGATGAATCAAATACAAGGTTTTGCCCCAATTGTGCTCAAGAGGAAACGCTTTGTGCCTAAAATATTTAAGTAACTAGTCGCTAAAATTTTACCAAAGTCAAAAGAAAAAGGGAGATACATTATTTTAGCTGTTGCTCAAGATGTCAAATTTCATATATAGATAACATTTTCTAATATATAAAATTTGATATTTTGAGAAACAGCGAAATTGAATGAATTTGCCATATCCATCCTGTAAAGTGATTCGTCTTGGCCTTTTTTTTAATATGGTCAAATTTTACCCAGTAGTTATTTAAATTAGAGACAAAACTGTTACTACTAAACACAATTAGCGAAAAATGTTTTTGATTTACCTAAATTATTTGTTATTTCAATAAAGTTTTTTATTTGCTTCAGATAAATTATTTGTTTGAATTTTTTTAAATTTCAGTAAACTTTTTGTCTGATTCAGACAATATTTTTTTAATTTTCAGTAAATTTTTTTGTCTGATTCAGACAAATGTTTTGTTTGAAAATTTTTTTTATAGTCAATAAATTTTTTTTACCAAATATCACAATTATTTGTTTGTTTGAAATCGGGGAATATTTTCAATAAACTAATTTTAAAATTAATTGAATTTACAATTTTGTTTAATAGACTATATTCAAACAAAAAATGTTCTATTTATGCGAATTAATTGTTTGAATCTAAAAAATAATTTTTTCTGTGTACCATCGCAAGTCATGGATTTACCAGTAAAGAAATGTAAGTGCTTAAAAGGGCTGCAGATTTTTTTCATTACTTTGTTCATGTTTGTCTTTTCTAATTCAGCCAACACCTTTTTCATGTAGTCTTTCAAGAACAAAGCAAAGCATTCATGTAAACGGTGATTGAAAACAACATCAACGCCGGTCTCAACGGTTGAGTCTCCTTCTTCAGCTGAGGGATTGAAATCTTCAATTTTACTGTCACCTCGAAAATTACCACATCGACTAATTTCGGTTTGTAAGTATCCGCAAACATTTCATCATCAGTAATGATATCCCTGTTGATTTTCATGATATTTACATTTTTCATTATTTTTTTAAGCACAAACCAATAAACTCCGATGACATAAACAAACAAATAATATTTATTTTTAAAAATTTTTTGTTTGTAAGTAAAAATTAAATAGTTATAGCCAACCATGTTGAATTTTTTGTATCTAGTAACCATTTAATTATAAAATTTTAACCAAAACTTTTTTATCGCGACCAAAGTAATTTTACAAACAACTAAAATTTGTTTATCGCAACCATATATTGTTACGGAGAACATGTGGTTCATGTGACCATACCATAACCATGATATTTCTATTCTTGTGCATGGTGCACTTTCTTAACCGAGCATGAATTTTGATAATAAAGTTAATCTGTTCCTTTGTAAGTCGATTCATAGTCGTCTAACATGTTACACGACAACAGCTGTGATGCCAAAAAAAAGTTGCTAAAAAATCATCCATAATGAAACATTAAGTTTTCCCGGCTTTTCTATGTTACCGAAGATATTAAAAGAGTACCAGAGGTACTCCTTATTTTTTTGTTTTTTACAACCAGTGACTACAGAACAAGTATTAAACCTTTTTTTTAGAGAAAAACTTATTAAATCAATACCTATTTTTGTTGTCTATTTTTAGATATACTGAGAATTTCAATTCATTAGTAACGTACATTGTATTTGTCGAGTTTCTGTTGTTTGGAGCCATCATTTGCTCTCTCTTGTTCTGCGTGAACCTTGTATGTGCTTTTAGTTGTTGATACATTACTATGATTAATTTAATAATTTATATTTATTGCAATTTTTAGATTGAAACATTCACTCAAATTATTTCGATTATAATGTACATTTTGACCATGATGTATGTCCTGTTCACCTACTATTGGCATGCAAATGAAATGTTAATTGAGGTAAAGTTCAAAAGTCAATTGTAATTAATTTAATCAAATGCGAAAATAATTTTAATTACAGAGCATCAAAGTGTCGGAAGCAGCATATTCCATTCCATGGTATTATTGCAGCAAACGTTTTCGCAAGACATTATTATTGTTCATAATAAGAACACAGAAGCCATTGCAGGTAGTACGAGTAGTATCTGTATAATTTGTGCAATTGAAAGCAATTTGATAAGAAGTATTTATTTACAATTTTCAAATTTGCATATTGCAGATAATGGTTGGCAATATTTATCCCATGACTTTGGCTACATTTCAATCACTCTTAAATACATCTTACACTTACTTCACAATGTTGCGGGGTTTGTATAATCAATAATGGTTTTGCATTTGGCCTGAAACCAAACAGAGAATTTCAATAAGCTTTCGATAGTTTATTGCAAATTTAAAATGTTTCTCACTTTCACCAAAAGTAGCAAATAGTTATAGTAACAAGCAGTTGTGCAATGAAAAAAGTAGCACTTTTGAATTTGTTAAACAGCACTGTAAGTAACACTTAATAAACGTTTAAAATAATGACATTAAAAATGTTTTGTTTAAAAATTTAAACGCTTACGAGTAGAAGATGTAAAATAGGTCGTAAAAGGTAAGTTAAAACGATTTGTATCCAAGGTTTTTAGAACAGAGCCGCGAGCATTTTTGTCTTTTGCCAACATTTTGTTAATTTAATATTGTGTACAAATGAGGTACATTACGAAAATATTTTCAGTGGTGAAAATATTTAAAAATTGTACGTGTATTAACAACCCTACGCACATATTCCGAAGTTTGTGTAAAAGTAGGGTAATGTTGCTCAAGTGGTTAGAACATTGGTACTAAAGCTTGGACACGAGTTCAATAGTCAGCCGTGGCAACATCGATTTTTCTGATATGTATTAACTCTATTTATATATTTTTTATATTACATATCACAGCGCCATCCCTCGCCGGTATTACCATATAACACTAAATCGCCGGCTAAGTGAAATAATTTTAAATTGGCTATACTAGCTTCAAATTAATACGCCAGAGGCTCCGCAGCATTGTCCTAAAAATAAACATATGGTGCAACTGCAGTAATGTCGAAAGTGAAACTTTACTATCAGTCTAACCACCTGTCTTATCCAAGGATGATAGAAGACAAGGTTACGCCATTACGAAAATAAAATTGTACTTTTCTGCGCATGTCGGCCGAATGGCGTCATAATTCTGAATGAGAGTATAACTATAAATTATGAGAATTTTTATTAAAAATGTTGAGAGTTTATTTGCAATTTTGGCCTATTACTTAGATAATTTTGTACGTATTTATTTGAAGCAATTTGTTGATTACAGACTTGGCAGCTTTAAATTGGCCGAAAAACGTTTTATTTTCTATCATTCTTGTGGCTTATGTACCCTACTATCCCTTTCGAAAGGGTGTAACACAGTTAATAAAGGAATTAATTGACTGAGTGTTACTTCTCTTTTATAAGATAAGTGATTTAAACGATTCGGTAATAAAGCTCCATCCAGTAGGGACCTCCAAACTCTAACAGATAATAGCGACCATATTTATTCACACTCTTGTGCCAAATCATCATAGATATAGTGCTCAAAAATATGTGCAAATGATAGTGGGTGTTCTGTTCTCTGTTCTGTTTATTGAGAAATCATCTTGTGTGATAAGGCTCAATTCTGGTTGACAGGATATGACTAAAAACTAAATTGTCAAATTAGGGACAATCCACATGAGATCCAAGATTGTCCGTCCAATGTATTCCAAAAAAGTTTGTTGTGTGGATTTAGTACCCGCGACTTCATCGGATCAAGTTTCTTTGAAAACGATGTTGGTCAGGCCATCACCATCCATGGAGTGCAATATAGATAAACGATTATCAGTTTCTTTTGCCCTGAATTGGATGATGACGTGGACATCAGGGGCATCTGGTTTTAATAGGACGGCGCTACGTGTAACGCGGCTTATTTTTTTTTTTATTTCGGACCAGCACTCAGGGGATGACCCATACTCATGCAAAGCATTGTATCACTTTGGACATGGAGTGTATTCGCGATTTGAGTGTAGTTTCTTCTCACGTGATGGTGATGTTAACTGACCATCGACATCGTGAATTTTCACACCATTAGACAATATATTGTGGGGGTTTCTTAAGTCGCAGATCTATTTGAATCTCAGTGACCCTCAAAACTAACATAATCCTTGCCATCGGTCATATTCAGCCTGATTTATGCCCCGGAGTCTTGGAAAATTAAACATTTCGGATGTGCGCTAAACAGAGAAGATGAAGCGGTAATTTGCACGATGTTATATCACATATTACATACTTATGTAAAGGCATCAATAGGCCTTTTAAAAATTTTCATGATATCTTACACACACTTTTAGAACCAACAGTTTTTTTTGTTCAAGGAATATTTTATATTCAGCATCTTATTTTCAACTAATTTCTGTAAGTGTAGCTTCTTATTTAAAAGTCTGCAGTACGTAAACATGCTTCATGTAAAATGCATGAAGGTATTATTCATACAACAATTTGGTCACTAATAGAAACCATCGGGTTTGGAATTTATGTATGTACGTGGAATTAAAAGTATGTACAATTTGAAAAATAAATCAGTAAAATGTGTTATACAATTATCCACAATTAGAATATCAAAACAAGTTAGAAAGTTATTATTTTAGAGGATACAAAGACATTATTTAGTCACGATGAAAAGTATGAAAAAAGAAAATACATTTGTGTTTTTTGTTAGGTTAAATGAACAGTTACGAAAAACAAGTGTTAATTTATTATCCACAAATATTTGCTTATAATTCGCTTCTTATTGTCTAAGAAAGCAAAGGTTGTAAACAAATTTAATTTGTTTTTTGAAAAAAAATATTTATGTTTACTGATTTAGCTGCTGTAAAAATATAATTAATTAGACAATCTTTATTTAAATACACAAAAGCTTCAGTAGTAACATAAAATTAATGTTATAAGTAATAAGCAGAGTACAATGCCGCCACAGTGGGGGGTTTGGTAAAAAAATTAAAACATATTAGTAGCTTCAAATGACTACAAGTCGGGTGTAATTTTGTGTTCTCGTTTTCAAAGTAAAATAATGCAGCAAATTTTCTTGTTATAAATAATGACATGAGATCTTTTAATTTATTATATTTAAGTAGAATTATTATAGCTACAATGTTCATACAATTACAATGTTATTTTACTTTTATATTTATTTTTTTTTTTATAATTTAATTCAAATGAAGATTTCTTTATTTGGCCTCGACTTCAAATACTGGCCACTTCTTAAAAAGAATAGTTTTCATATTAAGATATTATTTTTATTTTAGACTCTAGCAGAATGTAATTCATTACATCGATACATTTATCTTCAGAATTTTTAGTATCAATTGAAGATTACTTAAAATATATCTGATCGATCAGTATACTAATAATTTTTTGGGTTTTTTGTTTCGTGTTGCTGGTGCAGATGGTAATAGAAATGGAACACAAAACAGCAAGTTTTGTAACTTTTGTCTATCTCTCCGCCCGTCGGTCAGTCTGTGTTCGTATCACGTAAAAACTAATGGATAGATTTTAATAAAATCTTGTGAGCAGATACCTTAACATCTCGGTTCAAATATAAGACAGTTTATTTCCGCAAAAATATCTCACTTCCAAGAGAAAATAAAAAAAAGTGGTGAAAGTATGCAATTTTACCGATTTATTGGTTCTGTACACTTTGCAGCATCTTTTGTTTTTGAAAGATATTTTAGACAATATTTAAAGAATTCTAAAATAATATTAGAACTTTAGATGAATTTTAGAATTGTATGCAGGAATGGGATCCTCTATATAAAAAAAGTTTGGTGTGTATTGCTTTCAAAGCAAAATTGAACAAAATATTGTTAGGACACCTACCACGTGGCGGGCGCAGCTAGTTTAGAGTACAAATGTTTTTGGAATGAAAAATAGTCTACTTTTTTAAATAAATAATTGTAAGTTTACAGGAGAAGTAAAATTATAATAGAAACTGTAATATTTACATTGTAATTTGTAATACACAACTGCTTGTAAAAGCGTTATTTTTTACACCATTACAATAAATTTTTATGATGAAGTGTATTTGTGTGAAACGTATTTCAATCACTGAAAAACTCACTTTCGCTAAAATACGAGTTAGGGCCTTTCTACTAGAGATCATCGATATCTTCAATATATAGAAAATATAACTTTCATACGAATTATACGTTAAAGAAAAAATCAATATGAAAATATTTAAACTTATTTGGATGTAAAACAATAATATATATCTACTTTGGGTGGTGTGAAGTTGTAAACATCCTCTATTTAACCAACCAAACCAAAAAAGGAATACGAGGAAAACTGTATTCAATCATCTACCGTCAGTTTGTGAAAACGAAGTCTACCACAACCTAAAACTTGATTAATATTTTTTGATTATTTGTTTTGCCTTAACACTCGTTTTTTAATTAATATTCATCTAGTATCAAACCAAACTTTGTTAGGTAAACATTTTTGTGGGGCATCCTACGATTTTTCAACTTCAAAAATTCATTTTTATGTTAATAAACAGTTCGACTAATAAATTTAAATATTCAATATATGATCTTATTTTTAAACACTAATAGGCTACAACTTAAAATTTGCACAGGTTATGTTTTACCAAAGAAGTTAAAATGAAAGAGTGTTTCTTAGATTGCTTGACCTTATGAGATTTATGAACTATTGGCTTATGTGGATTAATTCATATCTGTTATATATATATATATATATATATATATATATATATATATATATATATATATATATATATAATTCATATCTAAAGTAATTTCTGTTTCACCCGGTGTGCCACAGGGACCCATCTGGGTCCCTTATTATTTTCCCTGTTCATTAATGCTCTGCTCAAAGCCATTCAACACTCTAAAGACTCGTAAAGATATTCCAAACATATATTCTGATGCAAAAAGATTTAGATGCATTTAGTTCCTGGTGTTCTGTTATAATTGTTATGTGAGAGACTTGATATTCACACAGTATGTTTAGTACTATGCTTTAGTATAAAAGATAATTAAAAATTAAAGTGTGCCACATAAGATGTTTCAAATTTAAGTTTTGGAATTTTAAAATTATATATTGACGGTAGTACGGAACCCTACGTGTGTGAGTTTGACTCGCACTTGATTGATTTATTTTATATTCCGAGTGTTTTAATAATTCTACATGCGTTGGAGTAGAGTTATTGTAAAATATAATACTAAGATATTCTCTCATATATATATAATATATTTTTTTAAATGAAGAAAAACTCATGCAATTATGCCTACCATTTAATTGAGCTACTTTCTTTGGGAAAGAGATAAAGTAGAAGGGTTAGTAAAGTTGGTGTAAGTGTGATATTTTTGGTACACTGATATACCAAGTTAAATGGTATACCAATAGTTTATTTGGTGCAATTTAAACATTTTTCTAGTTTCAAGTTGCGGACTATTCTAAAAGCCAACTGATGCTCGTCTTTCAAAAGCTTAAAAAAATCATGTGCAACAAGGGGAGGTGCTTACAATGCGTACTGATTTTCATTTTATCTCACTTGCTCAATGATAATGTAAAGTGAAAGTTATAAAATTTTATGATGAGGCACTATTTATTAATATATTTATAAAAAACCAAATATATTTAGTACAATTTGAATTTAAAAAAAATAATTTCATTTGCCATGCGTGCACAGTAGTGATATGACAGGTGGTGAAATAAAGGGATATAAATTAGCCTCACTTCTTTTTGGCAGCTCTGCAATTACATGTCATAATTATGTTTATAACAGTGTTGCAGCGCCTCTGGTGTCAAATCAAGTAGCGAAATTCATTTTAACATCCTAGTCATCGACTTTAAACGAGACATAAGCAAAACGCAGGTAAAGCAACGATAATAATTTATTTATGTTGTTATAGATGGCGAATACATGTCTATGTTCATGTTATATTGATCATAATTTTTTGTTTGGCAACTTTTAATTTTTGACGTAGATTAAGCAGTTTGACAGCTATCAATTGTTTTTTCTTTGTTTAGATTCAAATTTTTAAGTTGAGTCAGCAAAAATAAAACAAAATATAACAAAAGAAATAAATTAAATAAAGTAAAATGGAGAACAAATCTTTTAAAGTGTTTCCTTTCCGCCAATAAAGTACTCATTCTGTCAACCTCTTCCGTCGTTACTTTGATGTCAGTTAAACAAATCAAAGTATAACATATGACGAATTATATGTGCCTCGGCCTTTAATGCCATAAAGTAATAACGACGAAGAAGGTTGATTCTGATGGATGACTTGCGCGGCTGTGCTAAGAACGATAAAAACAAGATTACGCCATGCGCATGCAATAGATGACGTAGATTGTCCAATTTATGGGTTGCCAAGTCTGTAATCAACAATTTGATTCATATCATTTCGTGCAAAATAATGTAGGTTAACAAAAAAATAAAGTTTTAAAACATACAAATTTACAAGAGATTTAAATGCTCGTTCATTTTTTTTAAACTTAACTCTGGCTCGTTGTTCGAAAGTGTATTTTTAGTCTTCTAATTAGCTTTAAAGAAACCAGTCGTTGCATAAGTCGCTATGCTCTTTAACTTGATCTAACCTCACCCCCGTCTACATTTGTGTCAATTTGTCTTAACAAAAGTCAAACTTCATATAAGAAAAAACTTTATTTTTCAATTTCAATTTTTAGTTACAACAATAATATTTACAAAGTTATTTTAGATATTATGAGTTCAAGAGGAAAAATTTGCAAAAACCTATTCGAGTTTTATTTTTAAATTTTTATAAAACTTAATCTGCTTAGAACTAGTTAGAATGAAGCAATTTCATTAATATGAATTACCTCCGAATAAGTACACCGGCGTTGAAAGTTTTATAACAGTCTCTTAATTTTACTTTCGTCCAAATCAATATCTGCTCGTGTATGCAAACGAGTAGTTGAGAAGAACCAAGGCAGGTTAAACATTAATTTTAAAAGTTTGTTTTGTGCAATCTGAAGTTTACTTATGTGACATTTTGAAATTTTTGCCCAAGCTGGCACAACATAGAACATTAACGCATGAAAAATTGATTTTAAAATAAGTTTCTTATTAAAAATATTTAGTTTTGAATTTCGATTTATGAGCGGATATAAGATACGAGTCAGTAGTATGTTTATTTTTTTTATAATAAAGGGTGTTTTTTTATAGAGGTATAGAACTTTATGTTGCAATAAAACAACGATGGAATATTCGATTGACATGAATTTTATTTATCCGAAAGATAATCTTGTGGCATTACATTTTAAATATGATTTCTGGCATATGACCGCCACGGCTGGCGCGGATGGAGTCCAATCTGGACGTCCAGTTTTCGATGACTTTTTCCAACAGTTGTGGCCGTATATCGGCAATAACACGGCCAAATGGTCAAGCGTTTGTGGCTTATCCGCATAGACCAATGACTTTACATAGCACCACAGAAAGTAGTCTAGTCTTGGAGGCCAATTCACAGGTACAAAACGTGAAATTAGGCGGTCACCAAACGTGTCTTTCAATAAATTTATCCAAAATTGCACTATTTGCAAGCGTTGTCCAGGCGTGAGTTTATCCATGATGAATTACAAAACCAAACTGAGAATAAATCACTTGACAGCTGTTAAATCGGTCGCCCTCTTGCAAAGTAATGCCAACTTAAAATTCTATACCTCTATAAAAAACACTCTTTATAAGGTATGTGGTGTTTAAATACCAATCTACTATAGTATCAAGAACTACACCAAGGTATTTTACTGTTTTTTTTCCCATTGAACTGTCGAATGTTGTATAGTATTAATATTAATTTGGGGAATAAAGCATTCTTTGGGCTTCCTGGTAAAATATATTGCCTGCGATTTGCTACAATTTAACACTATTTTCCACCTGTTAAAATAATTTATTACTTCATCTAGGGCTCTTTGCAAATTATTTATTACTTCATTCGCAAGACTGCCAGACAGAAATGTAAGCTGGAAAATTCAGCTATATAAATATTAAATAGGATAGCTGATAAACATGAGCCTTGTGGACAACCTGCTGTAATATTAAAACTACTAGGCTAAAAATGATTGTATTATCTTAATCAGTTCCGTTGGAAAGTGCAAACGTATCATTTTGAATATTAATCCTTCATGCCATACCGAATCAAATGCGGCTTTGACATCAAGGAAGACCATACCCGATGATTTTTGGGATTAAAAATTGGTATGTACCAATTTTTTTATTCTTATTAATGGGTGAACTGTATTGTGTTCTCTTTTTAACCAAAACTGGTGGGATGGAATGATTTCGTTTCGTTCGATAAAATGTGTCAACTTATCTTTAATTACTTTTTCAAAGATTTTACTTATAGAACTTAGGACGGTATGATACCATCATTACCAGGTGCTTTCTTTTTTTTTAAATTTTTAATAATTGACGTTGCCTCTGAGTTATTAGTTTTAATTTGATTCTACACATTAGGGTTTAATAAGTTAAAATTTTCAAGACATGAATTTACTATTGAAATGGTTTTACTATCACCTAAGTTAGAGGAAATTAAATGGTTGGAGCAGAATGTTTGGCTTAAAATTTCACATTTCTCAGTAGTGGTAGTAAATTATTATATTTTAAAATCGGAATATTTGTTGTACTCTTTCTTAAAATTTATATTACCTTCCATAAAGTCGAAGAGTTTTTATCTAATGAAGAAAGCAGATTGTCCCAAGACTTGTTTCGTATTATTTTTATCTCAGCAATTACTTTACGATTAAGGTGTTTCATGTGGTAAAAATTACTTATATTTCTGTGGCGTTGCCATGTTCTACGAACACTGTTTCTTTGCCGTTTGATATCTTTTAGATAATTGGGTAAAATTGTTCTGGAGGGAGAAGGAAGTTTCCTTGGTGTATTAAGATGTAGTGATTCTTTAATTATCTCTTTAAAATACATACATTTGCTAATTCCGGGATATTGATTTGTCTATTTATATAATTTCGTAAAATCATAAACAGAACTTAAATCATTTATAACCAATGTAGGGGTCACTTTTTCCGGGACATTTGTTAGAAATAAGTCCAGTATAGAACCTTGTCTATTAGCACTAGCAGATATGTAGGTATTGCCACAAGGGTAAATTATATTGATATTATCAGATTATAGTTTCTCATAAAGAATGTTGCCCCAACAATTTGCCCCCAGGACTGATGCCTACTATTAAAGTCTCCGCCCAGGATGTACTTATGGTTGTTTTGTAATCTGTGTAAGTCAGACGCGAAAACACATTTTTTATTATTGTCAGATCCTGCTAGGCCACCAGGAAAATAACAGGAATGAATGTTAATGCTATCACTATTAGTGAAAAGTTTAATACATATATTTTCTATTAGATTTGTGTTTGCAATGGGTAGCAATTGAAGGGGCAGGTTCTTTTTAACTATAACTTTATTTTCAATACTGTTTTTTTACATGAAGTTGGATTTTTGTTAAGACATTTTAAGGCTGTAAACAAGACAAGTATACACGGCTTTGGATTGAGGCAGGGAAAAGTTATTTTTTATGTTATTAGGGGCGTAGCATTCAAATTGTCTCTCCTTATTTCTAAATTGATTTTCATTTTCTAATAAACTGTTATATCAAAACTTATCATGCCTTACGTTTGCTCGGTCAAGTAATTAGGTATGTGGTCAAGTAATCAATTCGAAAATGCGCACTAAAATTCTACTAAATTTTATTTCAACTAAAAAAAATGTACATATTTTAATGGAGTTCCTACAGAAATATGTACGCTGTCTTTGTTTAAGTTATTTACGAATAATTAAGAACTTTAGTTCATTCTTATACTATTATTCCTTAAAAGCATATTACTATAGCAGACTACTTCTTTGGCTAAAACTGAAGATATGTATATCAGAGAAAAATGTTTCTAAGCTATAATCTCAATAAAAGTTTATGTTGTTTTTATTACAGTTAATTTTTAATGGCCAATCAATTAAAGCTGCTGTCTAACAACACAACAATGTAGCGATGCAAAATTGCTACATTTAAATAAAACACATTAACTTACATGCGTTTTTATTAGTTGCTACCAATCGATGATCAAGGCCCAGATCATAAAACACACACCGCAATATTTACAACGATTTTTTTCTTTTTATAACGAACTTGTTTGTTTACATCTGTTAAAGATGGTGCTTTAGTAAATGAAAGTGGCACTCTAACATCTAGCATAAGTGCCAATGAGCAATTAAAAATAACAACTACAACAACCTGATATAAGCTGCTTTAAAACAACAAAGTTGCACCTAAACGTAAAGCTTTAAAGAAAAATTTAGCAAGAACTAAAATTTTTCCCATAATTTTCAATTTCTAATTTTAATACCCAATATATTTGTTGCTATGCGCTCAGCAATTTAAATACAAGCCCTTGAGACATTTTCTTTCTTTTTTTTTTTAAATTCACCAGACTCTTTATGTATGAGTATTTTGTTAGTATATTGTTATTGTTACATCAATAATTTGTTGTTGAATATATGTATGTATGTACATATTTCAACGTTACTCCCATGAATTAAATGTTTTTTGGCAGCTGTCATATTTTTATATTGAATTGAACACGCAAGTTAGATAAAATACAAGAGAATGAAATTTAAAAGAATAATTTGTTGGCTTATTATTTTCAAGTTCTCAACATGGCTTTATTTATTTATTTATTTATTTATTTATTTATTTGAAATTGACCATAAGCCCATAGGGGCCCAATTTGTCAAATGCTTATGTTTACAATTGGCAGCTATGCTATTATTTATCCAATAACTAGTATAAAAAAAAAGCAATTAAATACATTCATATATATAATTTAAGTTAGTAAAAACTAAAAAAAAAAAAACAAAAATACTCCTCCTTTGCACAAAATACTGGAAAAGAATAACAAAACATAAAAAAAAAGAAATAAACAAAATGTGGCAGTTAATTAGC
The DNA here is from genome assembly GCA_949628195.1 of Phasia obesa. NCBI lineage: Eukaryota > Metazoa > Arthropoda > Insecta > Diptera > Tachinidae > Phasia > Phasia obesa. The sequence goes on along the minus strand of OX451219.1, from coordinate 76,899,339 downwards.
AGTATTGTAGATATTAATTACAAATGGGATATTATCATATGCTTAAAACTTGAAATAGATCTTGAAAACTTTCTCTCCTCATAAGGTACAACCTGGTTCCATAGCCTTGACACTCGAACTACAAACGATCTATTCATAATAAGAGAAGAATATTTAGGAAAATTTAAAGCATTAATTCGATTTGACTGCCCAAAGGAAAACCTTTCAACAAGGTAAAAAGGAGATCTAAATTTAAAAATTTTATAAAACTGTAATATTATTCTCAACTTAATAAAATTTTCAAAGTCACAACCTAATAACCTAATTACATAAGAAGTCATATGTCTATGATCCCTGTACCTGAGACGGAAAATATATCTTGCTACTCTGTTGAAGCATTGCTTAAGTTTCATAATGTTCTGCTGAGACATGCCGGAATATATTTCTAACCCATATAAGAAAATGGGGCAACATAATGATAAAGCGACTTGCATTCTGATAGGCTCCGGCAAATATATTCCAATGTTATATAATCGTCTTAGAACAAAATTTACTTTTGAAATAATGTAATTCACATGATAATCAAAATTAAGAGAATTGTCAATGTACACACCCAACGTTTTGTAATAGGACACAAACTCTATTCTACTATTACATAAAATTAAGCAAGGAGCCACACTATTATGAGCAAACCACATTGCCCTAGTCTTTGCAGGATTTAAGTTTAGACAATTAGATACCGACCAATCCATAATTCTTTGCAAGTCCATATTAACATTGTCCTGGAGGAAACTCAATCCGAGACCTCGGTCGTCCGCAAGTAATTGAACATCATCAGCATATGAATACATTTTACAAAATTTTATCTGACGGTACAAGTCATTTAAATAAATCATAAAAAGAGTTGGACTTAAAATGGACCCCTGTGGGACTCCCAAATATGTTCTCAATGTAGATGAAAAATTACCCCCATATTGAGCATATTGATATCTTTCGTTCAAAAAAGAAAATATTAGTCTACATGCTGAGAATCCTATATTAAATTGTTGACACAACTTTCCGCATAATATGCTGTGGTTCAGGGAATCAAAAGCTTTGCTAAAATCTAGAAACACAAGTACAGAACTTAATTTTTTGTCTAAATTATATCTTAATTGCTCAACAGAATCTAAAACTAAGCCCGTAGTATTATGATTTTTTCTAAATCCGGACTGATAACAATTAATGTATCTTCCCCTTTCAATATGTTCGCGCAACTGATTCTTTAATAAAATTTCCAAAATTTTAGAAGTGACATTTAAAACACTAATTGGCCTATAATCCGATACCGAACGAGGGCATTTTACTTTTGGAACTGGAGTTATTCTCGCAATTTTCCAACCTCTGGGAAACTTGGAGGTGGTTATAATGCTATTGATAATAAAGAGCAATGGTTTGGAAATATTTCGAAATTTATTTAATTTTTATTTAATTTATTTAACCCCGTTTCGCTTCATTCGGAGAATCTCAACATTTTAAGCTATATGCATATTAATATCTAAGTTATCCTTGGGGTTTGTCTCTTACTTTAACATCTTAACGACAATCCTCCCAAGGTATATGAGGGCACCCGTCCCCGAGTCTTGTACAGGGTCTAAAACTACATGAAACTTTGAGGTCTGACCAGTGTATAAACGACTAGTAACACGGGACCAATAGCCCCACAGTATTTCGCCAAAGCTCTTTCAGAGAAGTAAAGTGGTGCATTTGGTTTGATCTAAATCGCAGGAAGCGCGATTTAATCGGGTATACTGTTGCTCTTCAACTGAGGCACCAATTGCGTGTCAGGATTCTACATAAGGAGTCTACAACTCCTAAACAAGGGATATGAACATGGTCCTGCTAGAGATGTTCCAAAATTACTAGGGGTAAGACCACCACTGATAGGTTAAGGCAATACGCCAGGCACTGACGTAAACCTATATCACATCACATTCAGAATAGGTATGCAAGTCCCTAAAATAATCTTTTATTAGAGACATGAACTCATTTCTTCCATTTTTTTGCTTTTTTATGTCGATCCCTCTTAAATTTTATTCCTTTTTTAAGAGCTTTTAAGTTTCAAACATTTTATGTTCTTTTCTTCTTTTTTATGTTCAAAATAAGTTTCGTTTTAATAATAATACTTATTTATTAACTAAATACATAATGTAGTATTTAAAGCTCCAAAGCCTTTAGTATGTATCGGGTGTTAACTGATCATTATCATTTGACAGCTGAGAATGTCAAACAGTCCTGACATTTCTGTTCAGCAAGTCGTCATGAATCGTTTAACGTCAGAACAACGCTTCCAAATTGTGGGAATTTATAAAAAAAAATCTGTTGATCGTTTTCGCAACAAGACAAGAAGAGAATATTACTGCTGAAGCGCAGAAGTATTGAAAAAGACGACGAAATGCTGTTTCGTAATCGTACTCAACTTGTTGGCCGAATGAAGCTAATGATTTCAATCAGAACGATTCGGTAGACAAGGAAAAAATATCAAACGCTGATTATAAGCACAAGTCTAACAAAAATTTGCAGCAGTAACACTTAGAATAAAATAGAAGATCTTTTACAATATAAATCCTGAGAAAATAGTATTAAGATATTTCGGAAACGGCCTTTACATAATTTCCTATAGTTTAATTTCGTCAGTTCCTCAAAGCCCCCTGATGACGTAAACAGTTTAAAACGATCAGACGATCATACTTTCAGCAATAATTAGCAGTATACTTAGCTTTTTGTACCAGGTAAGAAATATTCCTTAAAACTGAAAAATATGTGGTTTTTTTAACATAACTTCTGAGCCCACCATGGTCCCACTCTGAAATTTTTATGGTGTACTCACCATGCCGCATTTAAAAACATATATAAATTTAAAAAAATCAAAAGACACTATCTCAAAAGTTTTTATAAAACTTTTTTTTTAAATATAAGAAAATAATTTCTTAAAAATTAGTTTTTTTCATGACTGATATCAAATTAAAGCGTATGAAATCCCCTTTAAAATGATCTATTACTCAACTTCCTAGGGCGTATAAAACTGGAATTAGAATATATTTAATCCTCGAGCGCATATGCAAAAAAGCGATATTTTTCCACTTTTATAACTGTATAGTTAAAAAACTATAAGAGAAAATTATATTTGGTTTAAGAGGATCAAGGAATATAAATAACAAAAGTTTCAATACAATCTGAAGTAGTCATTTTGAGTGCTTTGTTGATTTGACGTGGAATTAAAAGAGCGATTATTTCGTTAGCTGTGTGGCAAGTGGCACCGTGCTGTTGAAACCACATATCGTTCACAACAATATCTTGCAATTCGGCCCATAAAAAATTCGTTATCATATCACGACAGCGAACACCATTCACAGTAACTGCCTGAATGAGGCCATTTTTGAAAAAATACGGCCCGTATTTTTCCAGTGTTTTTCCGAAGCTTTGACAAAAGAACCTGACCTGGATATCGAATTTCTTGGTGTTGTTATTAAATTAGAACATAAGAAACTGTTTGTAACCTCTTCTTATATTCCACCAAACTCACCTGAAATAGTGCACCAGACACACGCTGATGCTTTCAAAAATGTTGTTAATGATGCGAGCCTGAATGATTTCATAATTACCGTTGGGGACTTTAATCTGCTCTCGATATCATGGAACTTTTCAGCTGACGACGGATATTTTATCCCAACGTCGAGGACAAATACTTATGTCATGGATTTTGTACAAAGTTTACTGGATCTAAATCTTCACCAGCTAAATGGAGTATATAATGAAAATTTAAAATTACTGGATTTAGTTTTTGTTAACGAGGATGGGTTCCATCCTACAATCGAAATCAGCATATCTATGCCGCCGGGTCCTGTTGTCTCACCACACTTTTGTTTAAGTAAGAAATTGTTTTGTTTCAAAAAAAAAAAAGAACTACCAGATGTCAACCGTGCTTTTAAATAATACAAACTGGTTGAACCTGCTTTTAGATTCTGTTCAAATTAGCACTACCAAAGATATTGATACTATAATTGTAAGTTTTTACAACAAATTATATTTGTATATGAAACAATGTATTCCTAAAAGCTTCGAATTTAAACCTTCCGGTCCGCCATGGAATACTAAGTATCTGATTAAATCTAAAAATAAGAAAAACAAGTTATAAAAAAAGGTATAAAAAGACTGGTTCGTCTATTGACTATGCAAAATATTCTGTTAGTCGTGCTCAATATAATGCAATTAATCAATCGTGTTACTCTGATTACTTAAACAAAATTCGAAACAATTTTATGTCGAATCGAAGATTTTTCTACATGTTTGTCAACTCTAAGAAAAGATCGATGGCATTTCCATCTGTTATGAAGTTCAACATTTTGAATCTGATGATGAGTTGACAATAACTAATTTTTTTGCAGATTTCTTCTCTACCACCTATTCTGATGAAAATTTCGATACATCAAACTCTTATCAACTATCAGAGGTGCCATATAGGGGTATATCAATTCAAACAGTTTTCTGCAGTTTAAAATCTTAAATTTTAATATAAATATGGTCCGGATGGTATTCCGAGTTGCATTCTTAACAAATGTGCTATGGCACTAGTAAAACCTCTTACAATATCATCTATAGTGGAAGTCAATTATCACCTATAGTGGATCCTGCTCAGCATGGTTTTCGAAATGGTTGTTCAACTATTACAAATATTATGGAATTAACAACGTTAATCAATAGTGGGTTTGTTCAACAAAAACAAACTGATGTTATTTACACCGACTTTAGTAAAGCGTTTGATAAGGTCAAACACAAACTCAAAACGTTCGTTTTAACTAGTAAGACTAGAAAAGTAATGTCTATTTCATCCGGTGTACCGCAGGGAAGCCATCTGGGTCCCTAATTATTTTCCCTGTTCATTAATGCTCTGCCCAAAACCATTAAACACTCTAAAGTTCTATTATATGCAGAAGACGCACAGAGGCGTATTTTGCCAATCTATCCGGACATTAGGCCAAAAATTAATTTTTACAAATGTAAAAATTTAAGTACGCAGCTCGACAGACAACAAAATTCTGCATCGTATAGTGAATTTTCAAGGCGTTTTCTTGAGATTTGTTGTTTTGGGACACTGTTAAAATCAAGAAAGTTGAGTAAATCGCATACGTTTTTATTGACTTTAAACGATTTTGAGAGGTTTGCAATATATTTTTTGGTGGCTAAACGAATAAAGAATTTGTATTGATTTTTTTTCTGTGAAAGGGTTTTTTAGTAGCTACTTATGTTAATTTTTAGAAAATTTTTGTTTTTAATTTTTAATGATACAGAATATCGTTCAAAATTAAAAAAGGTTTTTTTTGCAAAATTTTTGGTAAAAAAAAAGTGAAAAGCTTTTTAAGAGTGATCTCCATCGCGATCCTAAAAATGTTATATATCACTACAAAATTTACGATCTCTTCTCTACGCATTTTGCGCCATTTTTTTGCGATTTTTTGAAAATTTTACCTATTTATGTTTTTTCTTATCTTGGAAGAGGTAAATACGAGAAGAAACCCTTGTATATTCACAAAATGTTTTGGTTTTTAATAACTGAAGGTAGATGTTTTTTATTTAAATCATTACATCTAACACTGTTACTACCTGTACAAAAAACAATTTAAATATCAAAAGAGATATAGACGTAGATGCCCTTTCTTTCTATTTGAGAGCATAATACCCATGTCATATAAACTGTCAGTGAAAAAATGGCAAATAATATCTGATGCAGACAAAGCCATTGTTAACGCGAGGGAAAAAATATCCAAGAAAAATTTAGAAGTGAATTAGGGCTAGTAGTGGTTGTACCGAAAGCTGGATTTGGAAACACCAACGATGGTAACACTAGCAGAAGATTTTTTTCCAATCCTAAATTAGCTGCAGAAATAACTGTACTTAACGTGAAGAGGAAGAAGAATCCGACGAAGAAGAACCATGGCACTCATCATCACCTTAGTGCAAAGGAGAAGTTTTTTTAAATAAATTAATTGTTATAATTTTAAATAAAATTTATCGTTACAATCATAAATAAGTTATTACTATGAATAAATTCATTATTTTCCGATAAATAGATACCTATAAAGTAACAAATTGCAAATATTTTTTTAATAATATTCTTGGTAGGCGGGGATTGGTTAGGCATTGGAAAACTTAAAACTTAGGAAATTGGCAAAAAAAAATTTTTTTTTTCGCAAGGACGTTTCGGGGGTAGATTGGAGGAATAACTCCCCCTGCCCATAAAAATAAATTTTTATGGTTTTAAGAAGTGTGTAATCTATTTCTTTTAATAATTGCAGTATTTTTTCAAATAATTTTTTATTTCACCGCCCACAAAAGGGGGCGGGGCTAAAAATGGCATTTAAGAATCTCTTGAGTCCAACTTTAAGTTTTTGAACATTCTTTGACCTTTAAAGTTGTAATTGCTAAACAAAATGACGGGAAAATCAAAAAAAAAATTGCATTTTTCAGAGGTTCTTCCAAGGGGAACTTTTTTCTCCTTAATTCGATTTTTCCTATTTTATAGCATTGACAAAGTTTCACTAACCTAGTGGCACTCAGTACATTTTTAGAGGCAATATAAAATAAAAAAAAAGTAATGTCCACCTAGATTGACAAAATACCCCTATCCAATCGTCACACTGATTATATTCTTCTGCAAAAAGATTTAGATGCATTTAGTTCCTGGTGTAACAATAACCTTATGGAGTTGTAACTTAAAAAGTGCAAATTCATGTGTTTCTTCCGAAGATGTCATAAAAACGTGCAATATACTTTAAACGGTCATGAACTTGACAAGCTGAATGTAGTTTCTGAGCTTGGTATTTTACTGGGTGCTAAATTAAATTTTATATAACATATTTCGTTACCAACTAACAAAGCACGAGCAGTTCTTGGATTTATATAACGCTGGTCGAAAGAGTTTAGCGACCCGTATATCATTTCTCTTGTGAGACCTATTCTGGAATACGGGTTATTAATTTGGGATCCAAATTATAAAGTTCATAGTAATAGCATTGAATCGCTGCGAAAACAGTTTTTGTTATTTTGTCTTCGAGGCTTACAATGGAATTCCTTAATTCTACCATCCTACACTAGTAGACTTGCTCTAATAAAGCTGCCAACTCTAAAAAGCTGAAGAATAATGTTAAATGTCACCTTTGTTTTAAATTTGATAAAAGGAAATGTCTGTTCTGATTTTTTGATAAGCAATATTGCTTTTAATGTTCCATGTCGTCCTACGGGCTATTTTTATCCATTGGCAATTAAAGTATTCAGAGCAAATTATGCTAACTCTGACCCGTTTTTAAGAATTTGTACTGAATTTAATAAATTTTATAAGCATATTGATTTTTCTTTAAATGTTAATGTTGTTAAATGTTATCTAATTTTATATTTAAACTAGCTATTCCCGGTGCGCTTCGCTACACCCATCCACAAAAAATACAATAAACATGTATGACCAACCTTTAACGCGAAAACGAACGTAATTCTCAAGTCAAAAATGTTCCCATCCAACTTGGTTTTTGCTAGACTATACGTATTAACACGATAACAATTTTTTACTTTTAATGGGATGTCCCACTCCCAGTATTCTTATCCAGTCTGTATTTTGCTAGACTATGCACATTAGCATGACGGTGCAAAGTTTCAAGACTATACCTAATGTAGTTCTCTAGGTACGCGATAGTAATTTTTCACTTTGTATAGGAGGTTCCACGCCCTCCATTCAAATTTAGTCTGGATTTCTCTATATAATGTATCTTAATATGGGGGTTACTGATGCAAAATTCAAAGGCGTTACCTATTGAGGTTCTCTATATACACAATAATAATTTTTCACTTTGTATGGGAGGTACCACGCGCACTGTCCCAATTCATTCTGTATTTTGGCAGACTATGCGCCATAGCACAAAGGCTACTCTTGCGAAGTTTCAAGGCGCTATCTATTGCAGTTCGCCAGGAACATGATAATAATTTTTCACTTTGTATGGGCGGTACCACGCCAACTATTCCGGCTATAACTCATGACCCAATACACATACAGCGATCGTTTGGACAACAAACTTTGCAGACACAAAATCGGTTCATGCATTACAGAGAACATCAATTACTAACACAATGCAACTTTTTTTAACCGACTTCAAAAAAAGAAGGAGGTTATCAATTCGTCTGAATGTTGCTTTTTTTATGTTTGTGCCCGCAGAACTCAGTCATTTCTGAACCGATTTTAAAAATTTTTTCTTTATTAGAAAGAAAATGCTTACAGATTGGTCCCATTTGAAAAGAAGTTCAGAATTTTGAAAATTAAAGGATGTCCCCATACAACATACGTGTTTTTAGGTGTAGTATGAACCGTAAAGGGCATTCTTTTAAAATTTAAAAAAAACTGCATATCACTATAGCTGCCAATAACAGAAAGTAATAAAAAAAATTTAAAAATTAAAGGGTGTCCCCATATGTGACGTCAATTTAAATATATGAACCATTTGAACCATTGTAGACAATCACTTGATAATTGGACAGAATGTCCATTATTGGAAGTTGGAATTAGAAGTTGAAGAGTGTCCCAATAGTTGATGTAATTTGATGTATATTGCCAAACTTTTGAACCGTAACAGAGAGACGGTTGAAATTCACAAAGAACCTGTATATCTAAGTCCTTTATAATAGCAAGTATATAATTTAAATTTGGAAACTAAAGGGTGTCCACGTAATTGATATAATTTTACCTATCTAGCCTTATCTTTTGAACCGTTATAGACAAACACTTGAAAATTAGACAGAATCTCCACTACTATGTCCCGTATAATAAAATTTATAAATATTTAAAGGTGTCTCAATAGTTGATGTAAATTGATGCATATGGCCAATTTTTTGAACCGTTTTAGACAGACATTTGAAATTAACAAAGAATCTGTCCTTTAAAATAAGTGTTTAATTTAAAATTGTACATTAAAGGTGATATTGTTTAAGCCATATGACCATATCTTTGGAACCGTTACTTTTTATTACTGTGTCAGTAATAATAACTGTAAAAAAATAAAGGGTTTCCTCATATCTGACGTAATTTGTCGTTATGGATAGACATTTGAATGTACAGAACGTATATTACTTGTCCGTTAGAGCAACAAGTATACAAAGAAGTATTTGATTTGAGTACTATTTCTTACAGATTACTTCCTTTTAAATTTTTAGATTAGAATTGATGCACATATATTTCTTTTGTAGTCGGTTTTTTTTGCAAGAATTATTTATATATATAGATACCTAATATAGATAACCTTACAAATTATGTACTAGTATTATTTACTGTTTTAATGTCTGTAAAGATCTTGAATCCATAGACTCAAATAAATAAATAAATAAAAAAATAAAGAAGGTGATTTTCTTCTTTTCTTTTCGTTCTTTTTATTTTTAATGCCATTTTACGTCTTGAGTACTTTCCCACAGAGTGGAAGGTTTCCTTGGTTACCATGATTCCTAAACCAGGAAAAGACCACACAAAAATTGAATCATACATACCTATAAGCCTTTTATCAAATATCTCAAAGCTGTTTGAGACGATGTTAATAACTAAGCTTAACCCTATTCTAAGCGACAAAGGATGTATTCCAAACCATCAATTCGGATCGAACAAACTCACAGGTTAGTCAATGTTGTTAAGAAGACTTTTGAAGAGAGAAAATACTGCTCTGCGCTTTTTATCGACGTTTCTCAAGCATTTGATAAGGTATGGCATGAAGGCCTAATATATAAGCTAAAACTGAACTTGCCCGTAAACCTATATATGCTGTTTGATAGTTATTTAACCGAACGAAAATTTATTGTGTAAGAAGGAGATTTTTTGAGCTCACCCCAGCCAATCGAAGCCGGAGTTCCCCAAGGTAGTATATTGGGGCCCTTTTTATACTTATTGTATACTTCAGACATGCCAACTAGTAACCGAGTTCACACATCGACATTTGCTGACGACACAGCTTTTTTGAGCATTCACGAAAGACCCGAAGTAGCATCACGATATTACAAGACCACATATTTAATTTAGAAAAATAGTTGACGAAATGGAGAATAAAAGTGAAGGAACAAAAATGTATTCACATAACTTTTACACTGCGTATAGAATCTTGCCCCCCTATTCGGATAAATAACCAAACGATACCTCAGCTTTCAGACGTCAAATATATCGGCATACATCTTGACCGGCGCCTTACATGGAAACGCCACATAGAAACAAAGTTAACACAAATGAAGTTGAAAGCAGTCCAAGTAAACTGGCTAATTGGCAGAAATTCTACTCTAGCTTTGGATTGCAAACTTTTATTATACAAGTCAATTCTAAAACCAATATGGTGTTATGGTGTTATGGCATTCAATTATGGGGCACTGCCTCAACATAGAAAAAATTCAAAGGCGCCAAAATAAGATTCTTCGTATAATTACATCTGCTCCTTGGTATATAAAAAACTCGAACATTCATAAAGATCTAAACGTGCCATCAGTTAGAGCAGAAACAGCGAAACTTGCCAAAAGGTATTTAAAGAAGCTTGAAGCTCATCCTAATCCACTGGGCCGTAACATACTAAATGAACCTGGTTACATTCGACTAAGAAGGAGGGACACTGCTTCTCTCATCCGTACATCAGAGGGATAACCCGCAAATTACAGTAACCGTGAAACATAAATTTTTTTTGTCCAGCACTGGTTGGACTAAACAAGTATATTTATTTTTTTTAGACTTAAGATATGAGTAATTATTGATAGTTCAATTATATTGAAGATACAATAAATAAAAATTGCGAAAAAAATATTATGTTTGTATTTATAAAAATCGTTGAAGGCGCATTTTTAATTGTATTCACTAAAAAATTAATTGTATTTTTTTATAATAATTACTAGCTGACCCATCCGCGTTGCTGGCCCTAAGCAAACATTAGTCTTGTATTACCACACGATTTAAATTGAGCTTTTAACGAAATTGACGGCCTTTAAATAATGGAATACCTATCATAAAGTTTTTTTACAGAATAACTTACATATGGTGTAGACATGGGCTCAATCTAAAAACAAACGCACATATTTAAGGAAAATTGGAAATTATATTTATTTATTACTTCATCTTAAGGCCAGCGGATAGACAATGTTTTTTTTTATTTGGTGTGAAAACGTATAAATTTTTTTGGCTTGCTTGCAATGCTTGAATTGTAATGGTAAATCGTTGGAAATCATCGGAGTTCGTGGAATAAGTACGTCTTCGCCTATGAATCTGATCTGGTTCCGTTGCATAACTTTGGTGCGTTTGAGTTGCGTATAAGAATTACCGGTGATCCAACCTTTAATGTTAGTACATGCGGTGGCATTCCGGGTGGTTCCAATGGATTCAAAAATTCAGTGGGATAATTGACGGCTTGTTCTTCATCCGTTACTGTTTCGATCGATTTGTATTTGATTAATTTGCCGGCTAGTTTCAGTTGAATTTGCTCATTGAGATTGTTGACATCATTTTTTGGTACCGAAATTGCACGTTCGCACAGCCAATCCGGATTTTTGTAGGAGGTGTTAGACTTGGGAATACTTTGTCGACAACGGCTTGAATATTAATTTGCATTTGATAGAAGTTAGGCGGGAACGAAATCTCGTTCGTGGCGCGATTAATTGGTATTTTTCCATTTCCGATGTCCAAAAGTTGTTTTGAGAATGTTTGGGCAGACGGGTCTTGCAATGGCTGTTTTTTTGGTGGCATTTTGGTAAACTGTAATCGTGAAAAAGGAACAATGATTTTTTTTATTTTTATAATATTTTATTGATTTCACTTATAGGTTTTTAGCTTATGAACACAAAACAACAATTAACGCAAAACAAATGAAATGTAGTCAGTGAGCAATTAGAAAGTAAAGTTTGTTTGAATGTACCGTTATTTTTTATCATGTAGGTATCTTAAATGCAAGAGTACACAAAGCTGTTTATCATCGATTGTTATTATAATATTATTTTTAACTTATTATACAATGTTGCACCTTAGTAAGCGCGTTATGATGTAAAATGATGTAAATATTTTGTAAATAAACCGAAAACTCGGATTTTTGAATGCAACGTTTCGAAAGTTTTAAAATTTTGTCATTGGATCATTATTATCATAGGTTTGTTGTAAATATCTTCGGAACTACACAACCGATTTAAGAGTTTGGTATCTCGTTTTGAAAAACATGAGAAGGGCTTTAAAAAAAAGAAAATAAAATAAAAAAAGCAAAAAGCAAAAAATATATGTATATGTCATTGGTGGAGCAATATAAAAGTTGGATTTTGCCACGCCCCTCCGGCCGCAGACCGAAAATAAAAATCAGACTTCACAGTGTTACCCGCCTGAATATTCTAAAAATTCCCTGAAAATTTCATCAAAATCGGGCTAGCCGTTTTGGAGTCCATACGTTACATACATACACACATCCTGTTTTATATATATAGATTTTATAAATATTATGAAAATTGTATTTACTAAAAAATTAATTGTGTTTACAAAATATTATTATCAGTGTAGTTGTGCCAAAAATAACACGAGAACGGAAATCTAGCATTGCACTTAACACTAAAAGTAAATATCTATTATATTATATTCAGGGTCTTTAAATTAAAAAAAAAATAATTAAGTTCTATTTGAAAGGTAAAAGATTTTTTTAAGTCTGTAATTGTTTTCAAAAGCTATGTATTTTGTACAAAGAATTTTTATGAAAAAATATGTTTTAATTGAGGATATATTTATTTCGTCTATTATCAATTAAATTCACTTGTTTTTTATACTTATATTCAGTTAAAAATAAATCTGTTAACTTTAAAATTTAAAATGAAATCAACCCCTGATTGACGGTTTACCAGATAGTATTCTAAAAAAGCGCTATTCTAATGTTCATGAGTTTGTATATATTTGCACATATTTATGTACAAATGTTTGTCATGTCTATTCCATGAACTATTCAAAAAACTTTGTCGATATGTTTATTATAATAAAATTCCAATCATTTAAACTTATACTCAATGCTACATACCAAATTCGAACAAAACAGATGTTCAAAAGAGTAAATACATTCATATTTTGTCCTTTTTTTTCAAGAAATCATAAAATTAAAACTGATTTTAATTTAACACTGTATATATTCTCGGATAAATTATTAACTTCTGAAATGGTTAAGTTCCGAAAATAATTTAGGTATGTGTGAAAATTATCAAAGCCTTTGTTATTTCTTTCTTTTACTCCTTTAAATATAGTTTTAATACGAGTATACATAAATATGTATTGGTAAATCACAATCGTATGAAAATATATACATTTTTCATTTGATATTAAATATTTTGGAAAATATTTATTGGCAACTATTTTTGTTAACAACGAAAAGAAGACTAAAATTGCAAAAATATTTTTAAGCACAATTCAAATATAAATTCATAAAAAATTTATTGAAATAAACTGGTAATAGAAGACATGTAAAACTAATACTCGCCTGTGAAGAATCTAGTCTATCATGCTACCTTTCATCCAAATCAAAATCTATTACATATATATATCGCTCCTTTAATGCCACACACAGACGTAAGTTCATTCCAGGATATACCCAGATGGTTCATTTCGGATTATATTGAACATCTCCATGATGTGCGAAGCCTGCTGCTTTCTCCAGAACCTTGTTGAAATGGGTTCCATCTAAAGGCTTGTTTAGATACATCTAATTCACTTTTATTTTGGTTTATTTTTTTTTTGGTTTTTGAAAAGAGAAGTAACTAACACTCAGGCAATTAATGCATATATTAACTGTGTTACTTTCTTTGGCAAAGGATAGTAGTAGATAAGACAGATGTTTAGTGTGATTGTAAAGCTTCACTTATGGCAACACTTTAACTGCACGTTGTGATTATTTTTAGAACAGTGTTGCAAGCGCCTCTGGTGGTTTTTAGGCGAATTAGTTTGAAGCATAGCGTAGCGAATTTATAATTATTTTACTTCGCCGGCGATTTAGTGCAATGTGGTAATACCGGCAAAGGAAAGCGCTGTGATATGCATTATTATTAAGAAAAATTAATACATATCAGATAAATTGATATTGCCACGGCTGAGTATTGAACTCGTGACCATTGCTTAGTAGTCAATGTGCTAACCGCTTAAGGTAAATAAAAGCTTAAAGTCTACTTGTTATGTCGTTTGTAACCTTCTAGGTTGTACACCCATATTGGAGCTACGACTTAACATTTGCTTTGAAAGTTCTCAGCTTTCAGGTTTGACCGATTTTGCTACTTTCCTAGATTTGGGCTAGCATGCCAAAATGTTTATTATTGCGACTACATCGAGTTCGGTTTTCCCAATTGCAGTAATTCCGCATCCTAGATAGCAGAATTGGTCAGTTGTCACAAATGTTTGATTGTTAATCAATTGTTTGTCATTGGAACTGTTGTTGTACCGATACTTAATGTTTTTGTTTTGGCTGCATTTATTTTTAGCCCTGTGAATTGTAGCTATTCCTGAAGCTTTTTATTTGTTTGCTTAAGATCAATAAGTTTGTTGTTGTCAGTTGTTAAGTAAACGATTGTTGATTTGCCATTGTATTCCTTGTCTTTTATTTTCAATATCGTTGAGAACGTCTTCCATAACCACTTGAAAATAAGATGTAACAAAACCCAAACCTGGCGCACTCCACTTTTCAAGATAAACGGATCAGGAAGGTTTTCCTTATGTAGGGCAAAGGACCTGGCATGGTTATAGCTTTCTTTAATCAAAGTAATTAATTTCTCAGGTATATTTTATCTTCGCAGAGCTAATCAAATTCATTCTCGGTTAATTGAATCGAACGGTTTTTCAATATCTATTACTAGCATATACAGTTTGGAATTGAACCTAACGAGCTTTCATGCGGTTTAAAATTATTTTTGCAACTATTTTGGCTACGTACAGTGGACCATTTCAAGAGAAGGCGGTCAAAAACTTTTGATTGGCTTGGAATTTTTATTGGTCTTTAATTTTTACTCTAAAATGTAAAAATCGACCCATAAGAAAGAATGTTACATTTTATTTGAATTTTATTATGAAAGAGAAGTGATAAAACGCACTACAAAAGGTTTTTAGTTCTTAAATATTCAGTTAGACTTATAACTAATAATTATAAATAATTTTAACTTGAATTTTGTCAGAAAATGACATACTTTGGCCCCCGCAATGTGGTACATATTTTGAGAAGGGGGCCAAAAATAATTTCTTTATGGTTAGCGATTTCAAAGTTATATTACTTATTTGAAAGTAACTGCCAGAGTACCTCGGGAACCAACATATTACTGCTCTATTTCAACATTATCACAAAGAACAGGGTGGTCCAAAATGGATTTTCTTTATTTTTTTTACTGCCTATAACTTTTTTGTTTTAAAAGATTTTGTTATAAAATAAATCTTTCACCAGCTTGTAGTCCGAACCCTCCCCTACACTCCTATACCCTATTATATACGCGCCGGGTTGCGACCGTGGGCACCAGAACAATTTTTCTGACCCGAGGTCCGATATTTTCTGCACAAATTAAAGAATACAAAAGTTTTACAAAACCAATTATTTCCTGCACAGCTTTGCAACGTTGCTTTTTGAAGTATTTTCAAATCAATAACAATTAATTCACTCCACAGAAAAAAATATAAATTATTATATAATAAGTTATATAATTAAACAAAATTTATTTTGTAACAAAATCTTTTAAAACATAGATTTCTGTTTGTAGATTGTGGTCTGCTAAGTCTTTTGTGATCTTAAAGACAGAACGTATGTATCCAGCTCGTGCTGCCTTTTTATCTTCATCTGCCA
The DNA here is from genome assembly GCA_949628195.1 of Phasia obesa. Lineage (NCBI taxonomy): Eukaryota > Metazoa > Arthropoda > Insecta > Diptera > Tachinidae > Phasia > Phasia obesa. Next base: position 76,883,494 of record OX451219.1, on the reverse strand, counting down.
TTCATTTCTAGGTTCGTCTTTAACTTCGAGTTAGCCATTGATATTATTTTTTCCTTTAGATTATCCCTTTTTGAAATAATATCCCACGTTCCATCGGACATCTATTACCCTGATGTTATCGGTGTTCCTGATGGTTCTAACGTTCCAGTATATAATCATAGTCCCTGTTCGATTTTCAAAGGTTTCGATTTTTCATTTAGAGACTGTTTATTAAGCTATTCATTAGCAAATTGGATTAGGTTGCTGGCCCTTCTTTCATAGATTGGTGATAGGTGTCCAACAGCATAAAAAACCAAAATACCCTAAATTTTATTGCTGTAAATCAAAGTATCGGCAAAAAAACTATTGTTCCCAAACCTTCCTCGTAATATACGAGGGTTTGTATATTAACGATTTTGAATTCATAAAAATTATTCGAGATTAACATTATTTTTAAAGTTATAAATCTGTTTAAAAATAGAATGCATTAAATCTTTACCAGGTTAAATAAGAACATTATACTTACAATCAGTTTAAATAGCAAATGTAAAAAAAGAGGAAATTTTTAATCAAAGATTCTTATCGCATGAAAATGTAAAATTTCTGTTTACGAAATTTCACAACTCTAGTGCTATTCCATAAATGCCTCTGTGTCTGGGAGTCTGAATGGCAGAAGGAACAAGATATGCACATAAAAAGGAACTTTAACAAATACAATTGATGGTTACATATACATTTAAACGTGTATATGAAAAGCATGATGATAATGTGAGTATACGAAGATTTACAAAAGTATGAGTAGATACAAATATTTTTAAGTCATATATAGACATACATACATATTTATAATCATTTATATACACAAACGTCTAAAGTTAACAACAAAATATTTAAAATGTAAATGTATTAATTCATATTTAAATAAGATCATATTGTAATGGAATTTGTTTGTTGAAGTAAAAGACTTTCGTGTTTTATTTTATTTTTGAAATTCAAATGTTTTATTTAATGATGAAATTCCTAAAGTTACGTTTGCAGAATTCTGTTTTCCGAGAGGTAATTCCTCTTCTTTTTCGTCTTCGATCTCGTTTTTTTTATTTCTTCTTTATGTTTGCGCTTTATCAATTATCTGACTGTTAGATTAGTCGTAGAAATTATAAAAATCGTTCCACTTTTTTTTTGGTTTCGATAGTTTTTGAGACGCTCTTTCACGTGGTGAAAACTAGAAAGTCCTAACTTGCTTAGAAGTTATGGTAAGTCAAAGTCAATTTGGGTATTTTTTGGGGGATAAAATCCCCAAAAATCTGACAACGTCAGAAACTGGTTTGTGCTTTGAATTGAACACACGAACTTATCTCATTTATGTTCATAATGCAAATGAAAAACTACTAAGAAACTGACGAAATACATTGTTTATCTTTAACAGCTAATTTTTCGAAATTTTGTTTTTGAATCATAAGCCACCTTTTCATAGACCAGCTCACATATGAATTTTAATTTTATTTGAACTATTTTTAATGAAAAAAATTAATTATATAGGCATAAGTTCTTAATTATAAAGAGATATTTTCTATAAAGCTACGTCCGTCATCATCACTCTTCGCATCTACCTACAAGGTAAAACTTATCAAAGAAATAGGATATGAGAAATTTTAAATTTTTATATTATATTTCATAGGAGATAGAGCTTTTAGAAATTGTTTTTACACTCTTAAACAATTTTGCCCTTATCAAAAAAAAAAAAAAAATTAACTTTACTTCAAGTCTACTTTATTTCAAATTTGATATGAAAAGTTTGACTTAAAGTACACTACAAGTAGACTTTATTTCCTTTGAATAAGGGCATTTTTTATATTATACTACCAAGCAAACAATTTTTCTTTATTTCTTTATTATTTTTTTTATAGTTACCTCAACTGGATCGTCGTTTGACTTTAATTGTCAAATGGCCCTTGTAAATAATACGAGATCTCTGCATGGTAATGGTCCAACTTAGGAGGTTTTTGAGCCTACTTATCCAATCTCGCTCATTTTTGTTACGGCTGCGCTCACTAGTAAAAAAAAGTTATAGAAGCAAAGATTGAACACCCTGACTATTGATGTTATATGTTGGGGCTGTATATATGTATATATATATATATATATATATATATATATATACATAATTAAAATAAATCGCATCCAATAAGTGAGTCTTTAGGACCCAACCTCTATTTTGACGGATTAATATTCACTTTGTGTGAACTAGTGCCACGCCCTCTAATTTATAAAATAAAAAGTTTAATGTAAGGATTTTGCATGTTCAATAAATTATTTTCAAAACCTGCAAAATATACAACAAAAAAAACTATTCCAAGTACAAGCCCAAGAGCAAATAAAATTCATTTCTCAAACATCACTTTTAAAATATTTTTGTTTATTTTTTTATCTGACAAATTTAAAATGAAATGAAACGTATGTGTGGCTATCGCAAAGGAAAAATATCTGTATTTTTTATTTTAGTTCTCCTGTTTGTTTTGTGACTGTTTAAATTTAACAGAAAAACTGAAGTACAGCAGCGTAAAAAACTGAACTCAAAAATATTTGGAAAATGCTAATGAAAATTGGTTTGAGGATTTGTGTCTGTGATGATTTTTTCTTTTCTATTTCCTTTGCTAGCAGTGGTTTAGTTGTTGTTGTTGTCAGCTGCTTTAGATACTTAGCGCCCGAATATTGTTTGGCACTGATTTTATGCTTTAATAACTTCAATATCCTTATGGCAAACAAAAGTAATAATAATAATAATAATAATAATAATAATAATAATAATAACAACAAAACCACGTTACTACAATACTGCGAACGAATGTAGCAAAAGCAGTAGAGCAAAACAACAGTAGAAACATTATTTCAAGTGTTGCCTTAAAACCTGCGGCTCATCGTATCACAGTCATATTCGTTTCAAAATTGTTGTAGAGGGAATTAAAGACAACAGTTATTGCTGCACAAAATTTAAACGTTTTATTTATATCCCTGTTAGTGTATTTAAGATGCTTGTATAAGAGTGAGGAAGTGTATTTATATTTATAATAAATGTTTTTCTTAATTTTAAAAAATTTTAAAAAAATTTTTAAAATTTTAAAATTTTAAAAATTTGCTTAAGATGCACAAGAACTTTGTGTTATTATCCTTGAAAAATAAAAACACTTCTCTAACAATATACAATTTTTTATCATAAACCACCTTGCACAACTTTTGGATTAAAGTTAAATCGCCAGTTTTTTTTAACAAAAACGAAGATACGTAATATTTTGGCTTTAATTTTTCTGGTGTAAAACTTCTTGAGCCAGCGGCACAAACTTTACCGAAGGTTGTTATAAAAATATAACTAGATTAAAATTTACATACATATGAAATTAAATTTTTTTATTTAAAGAACTTATCATGTTATATTCTTCTGATATTGATTAAAATCATAACTTATTCTTGGTTACTAGGACTCAAAGTGATAGTCGAGTATTTTGCGTAACTCTTGCACATGGGTTACTAGGTAATATTACTAGGTGTTATTACCCCCATGTAGATAGTGGTGTAGTGCATACGTTTGTACAAGTCTAAAACAAACAAGATTTCTTTCGAGTAGCTCATATACACGCGAAAATAATTGGATGTGAATAATAAACAACTTGAATAAGCCTGCCAGGCCTTTTCATGCTACACGTTATTGCTCGCCCATAAATAGAATTTGCGCTTGATAGCGATAAGGGCTCTAGACACGATCAATAGGCTTGATATAAAATTCGTGTAGGTGTTGGTTAGAACTGTTTATAAGCGTGACACCGACTATGGTGGATTGAAAATAAAAATTTCTGAATTTTTTATCCTGAATCAAATAGAATTTGAAACAAATATACCATAACGCTTGATGATTATTTTGATCGTGTCCGTCAGATATGGTGATTTCTCGCTAAACTTTTTGGCGATATAATTTTCGATTTTCGAAATGAAAACTTTTTGGCGATTATAAAAATAGCTGACAAATTTGTTGGTTATTTTGAGAACTGAATTAACGAAAGACAATTTAAAAAGAATTAATAAACACACTTCTTAAAAATATTAATGTCTTAATAGTTTGCGATGTTTTCATTTCAAAATGTTGAAATCGTTATTAAAAAGAAAAGTTTTTGTTTTCGAAAATGTTTATGAAACCTATTACATTTTATTAATTAATGATTATATGCATTCACCAGGTAGGTACCATCTTAAAAACGTCTCTTCGACTGTACATGATGTGTTCGTAATTTCAACGAATTTTTTTATATTTCATTCTTAAACAAGTTGGATATAGCAATATTGAGGGCCTATCTCAACAGACCGCCAACCTGTACTACTCACAGAATAATGGTAAATTAAGGTCATGTATCCTAGTGCGTCTTTTCGTACAAGAAGTATCTATGAAACATCTCTCTTCGTCAAATCTTACTGTGGTAATGATTGGTAGCTCTTCGGGACTATTTCCTTATTGCGTCATCATGTCTAAATGGTTTCAAAATACCACACCATCTTTTGCACCATAAAAGTAAAAATATCTTGCTTAAAAGGATAAGTTAAATATTCATAGCCATTCTAAAGACGGGATAAATCCGTTTTTCTTCCAAAACCGGGTAAAAGTTATAAGGATTTAACTTAAGGCTTAGTAAGCCTTACATCTTTTCTATTGAAGAGAAGTCGGCTACCACCTTTTGCTAGAGAATGACACGCTGAAGGATAGGCCCTTGATAGGCTTATAGAGCAGGTAGATCTGCTGACATCGTTCTGAATGAGTTCCGGAAAGAGAATTGGAGGCGCTGCTTTGTCTTTTTTTATGGATATTGAAGATTTTTTTGAAAAAAATGTTTCTCAAAGTTGAGAAATGCTCTCCTGAGCCAGTCGTTGAACCCATTGTTATAAAATGGCTCAACGGTATGAATATCAAAAAAGAGCATTCCAGAATGCGGGTAGGATACTCTTTTGATTGCTTTCTAAGTAGGTCAAGAGAGGTCGGATCCTTAATGCTTTTCGGTTCGAAATCAGTGTGTTACTCTGGATAAGGAACTTACCTGAAACGAAAACATTCAAATGAAGATGCGAAAAGAAAAAAGTATCTTGCAAAGTAAACGAGTTTGTGGCCGTATGTAGGGAATCTCACCTAAGGCTGCATACAGGATTCAGACAATGATGTTGCGACACAAATGTGGTTTTGTGTCCAAAAGTTGTAATCTGAGAGTACAATTAATCGTAAGCAGTGCTGGGAAAAGGCTTAATACGACCGAAGGTCCTGTAAAGAGTAAACTCATTAAACCTAAAAAGGTGGAGGGAGATTACTACGTGTAGGAAGGCTTGAATGGTGCTCAAATATTGATAGAAAGTAATGCTTAAACAAAACAAAGAAAACAAAAATACAAAAATTCAGGTAATGAAAAATATGTTAGGGATAAAAAGAATATTAAAGAAATCTATTTTGGAATTATATATCTAACAATATTAACTTTATATCTATGCTGAATTTCCTACTTTTGAAATTTATTTAATAAATATTTCATGAAAACATCACTTTCTTATGCTTAAACCTTAATAGACTAAATGAGAAGTTCATTAGTCTTTAAGATTAAGAGTCTGTAAGTAACAGCAACGCTAGCTAAGCTTACAAATTGTTGTGGGACGCATAATAACTTCTTAACATGACCATTTTTACACTGCTTTTTTAATGCATTTGAGATAACAAAGAAACTCCGGCTCCTTTCATTTGTTTCAACTTTAAGTATTTTTTCCATGGTTTTACAAATTTTAAATCAGAGAAAAACTATAAATTATGTGATCTACAGAAGAAGCTTAAATCACACAGATGCTTGAAATTGGTTTGTGATCAAAAATCTTGAAATTTTTAAAACAGACTTGTTATATTGAAAAAGAATTTAATTAATTTTTTTCATTGATTATTTTTTTTGTATTTTTTGTGTTTATATTGGTTGTAAAATTTCTAGCGATAAACATGTGAAAAAGTTTTTTTACCTTTTACTTTCCACTGAGGTGGGATTAATAGTTAACATGACATTATAAAGATAAATCAGAATCCGATGTTTCTGGCTTCAAATAACATAAATTTATTTCAAAAAAATTACAACCGTTGAGGTATTTTTGTCTGTCACTATTGCTAGTTGATGGTTCCATAGATTCGAGTGCACAGTAAAAAATTTTGTATTCATTTTAACACCGAGCCGGTGTGTATATATAACAACACCAAAAAAGAACTAAATTTATTCCATTATGGTTTAAATATAAAGAGATTAAATTAGAGAGAAAATAAAATGAGAGAGAGAGTAAATTTCAACTTCAGGAGCATAAGATAACACCAATATTTATTACCTTTAAATGGTTTTTTGGTGTTACAATAAAACCAAATTATTAACATTTAATAAATATCAAGCATACTTTTTTCAAAATTAGGTTTTAATTTTATAAGCTTTTGAATAAGCATTACACCGAACCAAGTGTTATTTTAAATATTTTTAAGAATTGGAATAATAACATTCGGAATATATTGTATTCTTGGGTAGGTGTAAATTTTAACACCCAGCTGTATAGATTGTATGCTAAACGGGTTTTATTTTTTGTAGGCGTGGCTAAAAATACCGCCCTTTATTAATAATAAATAAAACAAATTAAATTTCCTTTTCATAAATTTTATTTTTACAGTAGTTAATCTAGTTAGTAGTTTGCTATAATATCAGGAGTTAAGAGGTATATTCTAGAATTAATTATATAGTATTCATAAGGCCTTAAAAATTCTACCTCTTTAAAATTAATTATTTTTAATACATTTTGAGAAGTTATTTCATATGCATTTAGGATTCTGTCTAATTCTTTACTTATATACATTTCTAAAAGCAAATGAGGTTCTTCATTTACTACATATATTTGCTTAATTTTACCAAACATGAAAAATTCGCTTTCTTTTTTTAAATATAAAACAAATGAGGGTCTATAAATGTAACCATATCGTAATTCAAATTTATTACTTGCAAATACTTGTGATCCGAAAGTTAAGCCCAAGGTGTTATAAAAATAATTTTGAAATTCAAAACTTAATTCTTCGAGGTCAATCAAAGACAGTTTATAAAACACAAATTTATTTTTAAAGGATAAATTTTCCCATTTGACACTGATTTTTGTTTGATATCTTCTGGCAAGAGTTTTACATAAATTTTTGTAATTATTTATTACCGGTACATCCTTAATAAACTCACGATGCTTAGCTTCATATCTCATTGACCACGTATGAATAAGTGGTCCTAGCTTCTTAATAACTGAGGGATAATGAGTTATAAAGTGATGCTTTGGCAAAAGTGTTTCATTATAATCTTCATAAATACTTTTTAAATGAATTTGTATTTCATTTCTAAGTTCTTTTATGTATTCATGACTAATCGATGTAGTCATGGTTATGTTAACGATCCTTATGAGAGAGATGATTCCGTTCCACAAATTAGGTAAATTATTATAAATGTTGTGAAAAATAAATGGGAAGTGTAAAATGAGGCACAAATTTTGAGAAGCCGTTAGTCCTATAGATGTGCGACATTTCTTCTCGACAGTTATTGTAGGAGGTTTACAAGTGCGTTGCAAAAAACCGTAATTAAAGTTTATTATTTTCGCGTTAATTTCATCTATAGTTAAAAAACCTTTTTCAATAACTTTTTTAAAAAACAGTTTTAATATGAAAGGAACTGCTCCCTCTAAAACATCGTGCATTACGTCAACATTTAGGCTTTGAAAGATTTTGTAATATGTTAATTTATTGAACTCGCACGGATGCTTAATGCCTTTGGTAAGCTTGTAATCAAACAGTTTAGAATTTAAAGATAATAATTCGTCATATTCCTCTTGCGTTCTTAAATATTTTTTAATCTCTACAAATGTATGTTGGGCTTCATCTCGATGGATCTTGCAAAACCTGCAGTAGTGCAGAGCTCTGAAGGATGCAACAAAACCAAAACAAATATTTCCACCTAAATTATCGTGAGCAACTGAAACTAAAGTTCCTTTTAAAAAATTGTTATCTACTCTTACACCAACTTTTTCAAGTGCTTGAAGATCATTAATAAGTGGTTGTAATATCTTGTTAAAGCAAACATCGTTGTTATTTAGATCCTTGCACAAAAAAAGGGCCACTAAATGAATGTTGGTAATTTTTGAATTATAATGAAAAGGTAAGTTTCTGATGGTAAAGTATATTGCACCGATTTTATATAAACCAGTTTTACTACCCAGTGGATTTGCCGTTTCAAATTCGTCATAAAATATTTGAATTTGCAAAGCGTGTTTTTCCTTTTTAAAGAAATCCGAGTTACAAAAATTTTCCGAACAACAAAAGTTTTCAAGCTTTTTGCTATCACAAGAATGATTGCTTGAAAAATAAAGTTCCTTGAATGATTGATTTTTAAAAAGAGTTTCTAAAGTTATAAGAATGGGCACATATTGAAATGTGGATTGAACGAAATGTTTAGTGGGATGCAAATGGTTTTTTTTCTTTCGGATTACCCATCGTCCTCCTAAGGATCTAGAAACTGGTGCAACATAAAAATTTCCTGTACAATTTAGTTTATCTCGTTTAAATTTACTGGAATATTTTTTGCAATCAGCATCAAATTTTTTTCTAAAATCTAAACAATTTATTTTGAATTGAACTTTATTTATTTCTGAATGCATTTCTAATATATAACTTTCAAATTCCTCAAAACTTTTTTGGCAGATGCTGTCAAAAGTTTTCAGTAGTTCTCCAGTATTCTTTTGTGAAATTCCACATGATAAGAGCTGTTTAGATAGCGACGAAATTAAGAATGGTACTGACGAATTTTGAATTATTGGCAGATTGCAGATGGCTTCTTTATTAACAATATGTTTTGCATCGATAGTATTATTGCCATTAACAACATTAAAATCACTGTGACAATCGAAGGCAGCACTTTCATTCCTCAAACTGTTTAATTGGACCTCATATGGCTGCACTTTATCAATTTTTGTTTTCTTTAAGATGTTATTACTCTCTGTAGATGCAGAATGCAACTTTTAGAATGTCTGCTTAGCGAACTAAATGTTGAAAACAATTTTTTACAGGTTTTAGAGGCTAAACATTTTAATTTTAAGCCATGGGCTTCAGCGAGAAAATGTTCATGTTTTAAATGAAATATAACAAATGCAACTGAATCGAACTCTCGGTCACAAATAAAGCAAAAATATTTCATGTTTGGAAAAATAAGGGAAAAGTGTGAAAAAATTAAATGCTTAAATTAGTGCTGATAATTATTAAGTTGTAAAATTTATAGTGTACTTAAAGTATAGATACTAGTTACATAAAATTACTTAGTGTATGAAGTAGGACTACTAAATTTGGGATACGTTTTTAAACTTATTTTGAAATTTAGAATCTATCTCAACTAGTCTTGTACTTGTCGCCTTTTTCTTGTCAATATTATATATGAACTTCGCAAAAAAACGCAAAAAGTTGGCCAAGGTTATGTCAAACTCAACATTAAATACATAAAAGGACTTAAAAAATAGATCGAATACCTGTACAAAGGTAAAATCAAGGGGCAGATTAATACATTTTCCATCCAAACTTATAAAATATTGAGAAATAGACGATTTTGTTTCTCCAACTGCAATTATAGTTGGTTGCTGAGATCCAAATTTGTATTCTCCTATCGGTGTGTGAAGCTATAAATAAAAAGTTAAATAATTAAATAATAATAGTATTATTTTATTTTACAAATTACCTCTTCAAAAGTTATAAAGCTATCTACCGATTTATGAATATTCGCTTTTTTTGTTTCTCTTCCAGCAGCCGTCGAAGGAAGCAATTTTAAAAGATAGAAAAATGGTAAGATGTCAACAGACCAGTCCGCTAAACATCCCAAGTTTTGTCCACCAGCCTCACTTGCTACTTCCTCAACATAATTTTTATATTTATCCCAATTTTTAAGCAATCCATTTGCTTTTATTTCACCATAGCGAAGTTCAAAATCAAATAAAATCTATAAAAATATATATAGTAAATTAGAAAATATATACAACTATATATAATTTGTTACCAATGAAGAATCAAATACGAATATCGGAAAAGCCTGTAATACGTTTACATCAGGAGTGCAATATTTAATTCTTGCCTTTAATGTTTGCTGCAGCTTTTCTTTTACAGTAGTTAATTGTTCAGTAACTAAGCAATTTTGAAAAAAATGAAGATCTTCTTGACTTATAATTTCATCGTCGCTAGCACTGTCACTTTCAGGGGGTTTTCTTACTTCTGTAGTTGCTGTCGACAACTTGCGCCTCTTAGAGTTAAAATTTTTTAACTTTGCAACTAAATAGCCAGTATTGGTATTAGGGTTAAAAAATAAATCCTTAATAATTTGAATAAAAGATCAGAAATTAGAGCCACACTTTACACAAATACAATATATATATATATTTCTTACAATGCCACCACAATTGCTGTCTTCAACTTTATATGCTGGAAACATATATATTATTGCTTCGGCTAATGCAATCTTGTCCTCTCGAGTCGGGTAATTTCCACTTCGTCGGCGCAAAAAGTTAATTGATTCACGTACCAAACAACGACGGGAACTATCGCTTAAATTTTGTTTGGCTGAATATTCATTAAAGATGAAAGAAAAATCCCCGCTTTTAAGATAATACTCTAATTCCTGCAATATTTGCTTTATAATGAAAGAATTTAAAAAAAGCTTTTTGCTAACCTTTTTAATATTTGTAGTTTTAGTCGATGAAGGTGTTCCGTCATAGCAAAACTCTACAAAAAAATAGCTGCAGCTTCTATACTGCGATATAATTCCAGGCAGCTCATCAAAATCAATCTGGGCACCGTCGCGATCTTTAAATATAAATTCTTTGCCTTCCGTGTCAACACTCAACTTGTTTAAAACTTTAATTAAAAAACATTATATTTGATCAGCTATTTTAAAAAAGTAATTAATTTGTTGGAATATATACTTACTTGAAATTATTATTCTATCCGAAGTGAAATCCTCATCTTCTGGATCAGAAATTTTAACTATAAAAAATTCTGCACCACTTTTTACTTTAACATACATTTTAACTCACTCACTGTTCTCACTTTTTTGAATGAATAAGCACTTTCTATTTTTATAAGCACGTGGTTTAAAAAGGGAGAATGAGAGAGTTTTTATTCTTTTTAGGTGTTGTTTTTAAACCAAAAGAAATAGTTTAATGAGAGCAAAACGACTTAAGTGTTGTTTTTTTTTCTAGATTTTCTGCAAACATATGAATTCAATACCTCTTTAAGTGTTGTTTTTAAACTTAAAGGAATTAAATTATTGTAAGAGAGAATTTTAATTCTTCTTAGGCATTATAGTAAAACTGAAAGTAATAAACTAAAAAAACAAATTTTTTGTTGATACCTGGTTTGGTGTAATATCTAAACTAACAGGAATTGTTATTCGTGATAAAAAAATTAAAATTAAATTTAGGTGTTATTTTAAATCCGAGATGTTATAGAAAAAATCGTAAAATTTTATATACGGTGTTAAAAACGTTCACTGGAGTATTTAAATAATAATTAGATGGTCTTACATATAAACTATTACGGAATTAATTTTAAAGTTAATTCCAAAATAGTTTATGCAGAACACCGTTCGGTTTTAGGATTAGACTAAAACTTTTTACTGTGTGATTAGAATTATCTGATGAATACTTCTGCAGCGTTAAGTTTTATCACATATTTTTGTACAATAATGACTATGAAACTTTTCCCGTTTTCCGTGAAAATTGTTGACATTGCTTCCCGCAAATTCCTGGACTGGATAAATACGTTAGCGTAAGTCCATAGATACTTCAAATATTATCTAGCCAAGATGAAAATCGAAGAAGATTATACTTGCAGACTATACCTGGAAGAGGCAGCGCACATTGTGTGTGAATGTCCAGCAGTTGCTAGCATAAGACTTAGGTCCTCTGTAGAAGCTTGTAAAATGCGGATGCAATGGAGAACCTCAGGTTCTAGCAATTTATAGATTTTCCGTGATGAGAAAGAAGGCCGACAGTTACCAGTTGGAAATTACTAAAGTCAAGAGTAAAGGCTGGTGGTAGCACGTGAAAATAAGGTTGCCATAAGCACAATTTGGTTGCTTATAACGATTGTTAACGAAAGAGGGTCGAAAGGGAACCCATTAAGAAAAAATATAAGGTGACTATCGAAACAGCCCGATAGTCTCCTTATATTTTTATATAAAACTCGTCTGCCAAATTGACTATGGTATGATTTTATTGATCTGTAGATTTTTAAGTATTTCGAAAAAATTTAAATCACATAAAAAATATTCCAAATAAGAGGACGGTGATAAATACCTCAAGTATACAGTCCAGCCCGTATTCATTTTGTATCAAAACTATAATTTCAGATATGGATATATGAAATAAATAAAAAAATACGTTAAAATACTACAAACACGGTTGTGCAATTGTTGTCAACTTTATAAACCAATTTTTTTTTTGTTTTATATAAAGTTAAATTTAGATTAATATCTCGTAAGACAAATTAACATTAAATAAATTATTTTTAATTAAGTTGAGACAAAATTGCTAAATTCCTTAATTCTGCAACATTTTTCCATAAAAGTATTATTTTCTTTTATAAGTTTTATATTTTATTTTTTTGCATACATTTTATATTTAAGTCATCAAACGTTATATGATGAGAGGAGGAGGAGGGCAGGGTGCAAGTACATTCAAAGCAACAAAACATTTAACATATTTTTGCATACATAAAGTACATCATCTTGTCACTAACTCTTTCTAGTATTTATGAGATTGTGATATAAGTATAAGTTTGTTAGTAAAATCGATTGGAATGACGTTTGCTTGTTTGTTGTTGTATGTCATTCGTTTATTTTACCTTTATCTGTGTTTATCAACCCAGACTCTATTTAAGCTATCTATGTTGTTACAAGTTTTTGTTGTTGTTGTAAATATAATATAAAAAACAAATACACAGACTTACATTTACCCATTATATTTACATACGCACAAATGCTTTGCTATACACTCACACACATATAGGATTGTCTCTGTTTGTCTGTTTGACTGCGATAATGATGCAAAAAGAGAGATAAATATTTTAGTAACAAAGTTATGCACATATATTTGCCCAAGGATATGCTGGGCTTAATTCAACTCAGGAATTCAAGTCTCTGTGAGGGTATGTGTGCTAGAATGTGTATATTTTTTTATTAAACAATAAATGCTTTCACTTTTCCATTTCCTCTTTTGTGAGTGTGTAAATAAAGCCAAACTGTTTTTAGTCAGGAGTGAATCCTACTCACACACAAACACTCAGACGAACATACACAAGGAGTTTACTGTTGGGGATTTTTTCTTTGTTGGTTTTTGTAAGATAAAAAAATAAAATGTATAAATAAAAAATGCTTAAAGTTTGCTTTATGACATGTGGCCCATAAAAATTCTCAAAGAATCATCTCATCATCTTAATGGCTTAGATGTGATTTAGAAAATTTTATTTGCAAATCATTTAAGCAGAAATTTTGTTTAAAAATACATAAATACATTTAATTTTTACTTGTTGATTATTCTGTTGCTTCGTTGTTAAAGTTTTTATTTAAATGTTTATGGAGTAGAAACAATTTCTTTTAACGAGCGATAATATTAAATATGAAATATTAAATATTACTAAGAAGGAATAATGTATTCCTACGACATTGAAGGTCTATAAATTCGCACACTAATTTTGGTAAAGGAATTTAATTTTTGGAAAGAGACAAACTGGTTATAAGTAATTTATAAATATTTGTAATATTTTGTTTTAACTTTCAATGGTTTTAAGCGATATTGATATTGCAATAGACGGCATTTTAACATAAAACTTAAAATTTCACGAACTTTATGCGTGTCCTTTTTTTGAGTTCTGTACCAAACAAAAACAAACCAATAATTTTACCGATATCTGTCCGTGTGGTGTAGACATCCATTTATTTAAACGTAATAGCTAGACGCTTTTAATTTTCGTAGAAGTTCTATCAGTATGGCCGGTATAACAAAAAATATTTTTTTCTCATATTATCTTCAAATTATATGAACTAACAATAGGTGCTCTAATCTTAGGACTAAAAGTAAAAGTAAAAAAGTCCTGTTTTCATTTTTTAAATGGAGACAAAAAGCTGTATATAACTTTTATTGAGGTTAAATTTTTCTAAATGAGTAAAGTTGTGGACTTAGCAGATTTTCTTTAAATTTGTATTATTTTGTTGTTCAAATTGTTACTTTACCATACGTAGTATAAGGTAAATTATAGTAATCATGAAAAAAATCGAGGTCGGGATTTCGATGGACTGAGATATCCTTAAAAAGGTATAGACTGTCAAGCATAAAGAAGTGATAATAAAAAATTGTAATATTTTATGTTCTAACAAATAAATTCCTAAAACGGGAAAGATATGTCCAAAAATTTTTTTTATAAAATTGCCTTTGTTAACCACAGGGCTTAACTTGAATATGCAGCCAAAAAAAAAGATATGTCCCAAAATTTTTTTTTTATAAAACTGTCTTTTTTAACCACGGGGCTTAACTTGAATATGTAGCCAAAAATCTGCCAATTTCTTCAATCGGTGTTTTGAACTTCAAGGAATTTTACAAGAAATCATAAATTTTGTTTCAAAATTGGCTATCTTTGGATAGCGCTGGAGGAAGAACCGTTACAATTTTATTTATTTATAGACAACCTTTAAAATGGGTAAAAAAAATCGCTAGTATCGAGATAAATTCAATTTATATAAGCTTTTTTGCTTGCAATACCACCTTTTTGGGGAGAATCCTTAAAAGGATTTTTAACGAAACGCGCTATGAACACAATACTACTCATACTATTTTATTCTAAACTAGCTGTACCCACACACGTTGTGCGCATCCTGACAATATTAAAATTAAAAATTTTTTAAATTATTGTAAAGTCCTGTAAAAGCTGTTTTAAATATTTTAATAGCAATATTTTATTCAATTGGCTATTTGGCAGTAAGTAATTAAGTTTATGTCATTATTTTGAATTAGCACCATCTGTTGCGTAACCGTGTTTAAAATATCCCGTTTTCGAAAATAAAAGATGCCTTAAAGAATACAGTACCTTTAAATCACTAAAAAAAATCAGCGAACTTTTACTGCTTTTTCTCCACTTTCTCTTAGAAATGGAAAGATTTTTGTGGGAAAAAGTATCGTATATTGTAATCCGGTCACTAAGGTACCTCCTCACCAAATTTTGTTTAAGCCCACCGAGTAGTTTTTACGTGATGCGAACACAGACAGAAAGACCAACAGACAGCAAATGAGTTACTGCTTTATTATATAACGGGGTGCTATAGCTTAAGTAGTTAGCACGTTGACTACTAAGCAATGGTCACGAGTTGAATACTCAGCCGTGGCTACATCAAGTTTTCTGATATGTATTAATTTTATTTTTATAATAATGCATATCACAGCGTGCTTCTTCGCCGGTATTACCACATAGCACTAAACAGCCGGCGAAGTAAAATAATTATAAATTGGCAAGGCTAGCTTCAAACTAATTCGCCTAAATAACACCAGAGGCGCTTGCAACACTGTTCTAATAAAATGCATAACGTGCAATTGCAGTGTTGCCAAAAACGAAGCTTTACAATTACAATAAACATCTGTCTTATCTGCTACTATCCCTTTCCAAAGGAAGTAACACAGTTAATATAGGCATTAAATACCAGAGTGTTACTTCTCGTTAAAAAAAGATTATATCCGATAATACTCCGATTATAAATAAGTTAAGGGCCGCCAAAAATTAAAAAAAATAAGGAAAAGTGGACACTTACCCACAAGTCCCCCTTTAGAATTGGGGGCCGACCGTCTTCAGCTTCACTCAAAAACACGCGTGGTTCACCTCTGTTATTTTGTTGAGATATAAAGGGTATTTTTTATAGAGGTATAGAAATTTAAGTTGCAATAAAAAAACGATGGATTATTCGATTGACATGAATTTTATTTATCCGAAAGATAATCTTGTGGCATTACATTTTAAATATGATTTCTGGCATATGACCGCCACGGCTGGCGCGTATGGAGTCCAATCTGGACGTCCAGTTATCGATGACTTTTTCCAACAGTTGTGGCCGTATATCGGCAATAACACGGCGAATGTGTTTTCCAAATGGTCAAGCGTTTGTGGCTTATCCGCATAGACCAATGACTTTACATAGCCCCACAGAAAGTAGTCTAGCGGTGTTAAATCACAAGATCTTGGAGGCCAATTCACAGGTCCAAATCGTGAAATTAGGCGGTCACCAAACGTGTCTTCCAATAAATCTAGGCGTGAGTCTATTCATGATGAATTGCCAAACCAAACTGAGAATAAATCACTTGACAGCTGCTAAATCGGTCGCCCTCTTGAAAAGTAATGCGAACTTAAAGTTCTATACCTCTATAAAAAACACTCTTTATTTAATGGTACATGAGCTACCGAATTATTGTCAAAATAAATCGTTTTTAAGCCACTACACAAATTTTTTAACGCTAAAACAAGAATAATAAATAAGGCCCAAGTTCGTTTTTTCTTTCTAACTTCTACTCAATAGGGTTTTTAGAATAAATTTTTCAAATTAGGAGAAATATCAGAAATTCGATTAAGTCATTAATTTTATGTATTTCTTATAATTGGAAGTATTTGTAAAAGAAAACTATGTATTTAATGGAAACAGTTTAATATAAATAAACAGCTAGTAAAATAACAATATGGCGAACGGCTCAACTGTATTTTGTGATGACTCAATAATAATATGATTGAATTCATAATGTCATAAATATTCATACCAATTTAATTAGAGTGAATTCAATTAAATTTTCTCAATAATATTTTTTAAGGGCATTTCAGTGAAAAGAAAAGAATTAAACTGCTACTTGCTACTTTGCATATAATTTTCTGTTTATTCTTTATGTTTGACTTCCACACAAAATTTGCATTTGAAAAGAATCGATTGTATTATATTTCTAGTTTACAGAGCTTTACTCGTCTTTCTTACTCTTGTGAGCCTATAAGAAAATGTTCGCCTATGGAAAATGAAAGAAATCACATTCGCGTTTTTATATTCATTGTTGAAATAGTAAAAAAAAATCTACATAAAAATTTCATAAAATACTTTTGACAGCAAACAGAATGTAACGCTTTTTATGTTCACAGTTAATTGCAGTAACCGAACAATTTTTATTGGTGAAATCAGGCAGGCCAATGCTGTACTTAAAATACGTTAATATAAATTTGGAACAAAATTTACTTTACAGTCGTTAAGTTTAACTATTTACAGCAGTAATGGTGATGATTAAGCACAAAAAAATGCAACTTTGACGTTATAAATTTTTTTCCAAAATATTTGTTAATTGCATTTTCTTGTATCAAATGACTTGTTGTAGTTCATTACAATGCTTTAAGTTTTTCACATTTTAATGATGAAACAGAACTGGATCTCCATACAATTTGACATACATATAAAATCATTGTGGAAAGCGTTCGAGATAGGATTTATTTTATTATGACAACGTTTTTTTATGAAGCTCTCATTTAAAGACATTCATTCCGTTAATAATGTAACCACTGAAAGTTTACATTAAAGTTTTATTTTAAGGATTTTAAAATTTTTATGTATCTTTATGTACATTTATATGGTTAATCGGCATAAGAAACCACGGCATGTTTAGGTGACTTTTTATTTTATTTTTTAAAATACTAGCTGTGCCCGCCACTTCATCAGCGACCTCGCAATATTTTTTTCGATTTTGCTTTGAAAGCAATCCACACCAAAGACCCTTGCGTTCTTAGTGCCGCTTTAAACTATGATGCATATCAATTTATGTATTTACTTTATAAAAAATAAAGTAGGCATATCCGGTCAGTTCAGTTAAGTTATGGTTTATGTATTGACTTTACTACTAAAATAACTGCGTACTTTCACTGCTTTTTTTCCACTTTCTCTTGGAAATAAAATACTTTTGCGGAAAAAAAGATCGTATATTGGAATGAGGATGTTAAAGTACCTCCTTACAAAATTTTTTTAAAATCCATCCAGTAGTATTTACGTGATGCGAACGCAAAAGAAAAAAATATAGACTGATAGACTGACAGACGG
Organism: Phasia obesa; assembly: GCA_949628195.1. Lineage (NCBI taxonomy): Eukaryota > Metazoa > Arthropoda > Insecta > Diptera > Tachinidae > Phasia > Phasia obesa. Next base: position 76,865,309 of record OX451219.1, on the reverse strand, counting down.
TAATTACTTACTATTTTATTATATGTGTAGATGCAACTAGACAAAAAGTCAAGTTTAAACGAATCATTTCTTCGTACGGTATTTGATTTTTCGTTGGGTCAAAGCTTTAAATTAAGCGAGCGACATAATTTTTTACATTTTCACGTTTTTCTCTTGCTGTTTTAAATATGCATTAATTGGTCCTTTTAAAGTTCTTTTTTTTGGGTTTTAAATTAAATGCCCAATACTAATAGGTTATATTGCCAGGGTCTGTAAACATGTAGGAGTTTTTTCCGGAAAATCCAGCTGACCTGTACCTTTACACTGGAAGTAGGCTCGGCAGTGTCCACTCCTAGAGTATTATTGGTCTCCACCAGTATCAATCTTAGTTAATTTTATTGGTACTACACCACGTCAAAAAGTGAGGTTACAGTCCTCACTTGTGAGTTTTAATTGGTCGTCCACCAGGTTCTATTATCCAATTGTGTATTAATATCTTTATATCAAGTAATTTTGAGTTCTATTTTTGGTTTCCACCAGGTTCTTTCATCCACTTTTTTTTAAAAACGTTTTTCCTCTCGTTAAAACTTACATATCATTGTGTATTTTTCTTCTTTTTTTAAGTTTTTTCATTCCAATTGTTGAAATATATATACATACATATTGTTATTTTAACAGTTTCACATCTTAAAGCAGAAAGTACAATTACATAAATTTACAGGTGACAATTATCGACGAAAGCATGTGGTTAATGGAAAAACCACTAAAAACCATAGTTCGATACAGTTATCAGAGGCTAACTAATGGGTGATTTTTTTGAGGTTAGGATTTTCATGCATTAGTATTTGACAGATCACGTGAAATTTCAGACATGGTGCCAAAGAGAAAGATGCTCAGTATGCTTTGACATTTCATCATGAATAGACTTACTAACGAGCAACGCTTGCAAATCATTGAATTTTATTACCAAAATCAGTGTTCGGTTCGAAATGTTCAAATGTGACAAATTTTGTTCAGCGATGAGGCTCATTTCTGGTTGAATGGCTACGTAAATAAGCAAAATTGCCGCATTTGGAGTGAAGAGCAACCAGAAGCCGTTCAAGAACTGCCCATGCATCCCGAAAAATGCACTGTTTGGTGTGGTTTGTACGCTGGTGGAATCATTGGACCGTATTTTTTCAAAGATGCTGTTGGACGCAACGTTACGGTGAATGGCGATCGCTATCGTTCGATGCTAACAAACTTTTTGTTGCCAAAAATGGAACAACTGAACTTGGTTGACATGTGGTTTCAACAAGATGGCGCTACATGCCACACAGCTCGCGATTCTATGGCCATTTTGAGGGAAAACTTCGGAGAACAATTCATCTCAAGAAATGGACCGGTAAGTTGGCCACCAAGATCATGCGATTTGACGCCTTTAGACTATTTTTTGTGGGGCTACGTCAAGTCTAAAGTCTACAGAAATAAGCCAGCAACTATTCCAGCTTTAGAAGACAACATTTCCGAAGAAATTCGGGCTATTCCGGCCGAAATGCTCGAAAAAGTTGCCCAAAATTGGACTTTCCGAATGGACCACCTAAGACGCAGCCGCGGTCAACATTTAAATGAAATTATCTTCAAAAAGTAAATGTCATGGACCAATCTAACGTTTCAAATAAAGAACCGATGAGATTTTGCTAATTTTATGCGTTTTTTTAAAAAAAAAGTTCTCAAGCTCTTAAAAAATCACTCGTTATTAGCCAATGCGAGTGTGAGACGCAAAACTCTCCAGGTGAATTAAACAGAATCAGGCCTGATCGCTCTTAAAAAATAATGACGATGACGAGAGAGTTGTTTATTAAACCGGAGCTGCTTTACGACTGCCTTTAAAGTTCAGTAAAAGCTTTTTATAACCACATAAATTTGTGCGCTTTCTCTGTTATATTCCTGTGAAACAATTTGTTGGTGCCTATTGCTCTACAAAAGAAAAAAAAAAAAAAATAAATAGCAAAATAATATCACAATGACTTATTAGCATGAATAAGTGATCATACACAGCATGCTTTTATATCCAAGGTTTCATAAATTGTAAAATGTGTTAAATGACAACATAATGTTTGAAGTCAAAAATATTACTTATGTTATACTAGTCAAATATTTGTCCATCTAGATGTAACCACATAATCGTTAAGTTATATAAGTTTCTACTCAGTATAGGTTACATATTACGACTATTATCTTATAAATCATCATTTATTAATATACGTGTCATGTAAGATTAAATAAGCACGTCAACACATAGTGGTTCCGTTCTTTCGTCAAATATTTGACTATAGTCTTAACACAGCTTTATACTCATGATTCTATTGTCAGAATAGCAAGTGCAGCCGGTCTTATCTAATGTTTATTTAAATTAACTTCATAAAGAAACCTGCCTAAGATTAATAAGTTTTTCTTTCAGTTCTTCTTATGTTTGAAGAGATGTAAACAGGAATCGCCATTCACGGTGTTGTTATTTCGTAAACTTATTCATTGATAAACTGCATTTCATAGTAAAGACCTTTACAATTTTCAGAAAAATCTGTTAATTGTTTCGATGTATCCAACTTAAAAACAAAGTCTGTCAAGACAGCTGGCATATTGCTCAAATATGGCTTGAATGTATTTGGTCTTATTCTGGGCGAAGAATAAATCCAGTGAGACAATGTTGTGAAGACATGTAACAGAGTATCACTGTAGATTTTTTGATTAATCTTTACCACCTGTTCAATGAAAATGAATTTTTAGCGCCCTGTGGTACTTGTGGCGCACCAAACCGATACTGATGAAGACACAACCGATCGTTTTGCTTGTTAACATGTTGTTAAACCGTAAGAATAATTTCATCAGATAAGAGATGGTTTTAATAACGAAAGAAATTTTTTATAAAAAAAGACTTAAAAAAGCTTTTAAACAAAACAAAAAAGATAAAAATATTTATCAAATAAAATTATTAGTATCGTTTATTTGTTACATCAAGTAGTATATAAAAATATTTTTAGAAATTTCACTGTGTTAAATAATGGAAACCCCTAAAGATTTTATAAAGTTACCTCGTCTAGGTTGTAGGTCTCGTGTGATTTTGTATAGTCTTGGAAAGAGGAGCAATTAAGCTTTCTAAATATCCGTCTGCTGGCAGGCGCAAGATGGACAAGAAAACACTTCATAAGAGATGGACTGGGTAAGCTCGATAACTACAAAATAGACAATATCAAACACCCATTGCGGAATACGTTATAAACATTGAGTGTATGGAGAACGACATTAGAATTTTTACTGATTGTTCTCTTATGGACGGTAGAGCAGGAATAGGTGTATACTCAGCTGAGCTGAACTTGTCCTGTAGTCTCCGTCTAGTTCTTGAATGTGTTATAAAGGTAACATTGGTAAGGGTTAAGACACAACTGGCTATAAAGCAGCGGACCAACTAGCAAAAGGAGGGTCTGCTATAAATTTCTGTGGACCAGAACCCAGGGTAGCACTGGATAATAGGATAATGCAACCATTAAACCCGAATAGGTGGAGAGAGGCCACTACTTGTAGGCAAGCTCGAATGGTGCTCAAAGACCCCATGGGTAGGAAGGCCAGTAAGGTGCTCAGATATAATAGTATTACCCTAAGCTGGATAACTGCGTTGGTGACAGGTCATGGAAACTTTTAGTATCATCTAGCCGAGATAAAAATCGAAGAACTGCGGCTGGAAGGGGCTGAGAAGATAGCGCACATTGTGTGTGAATGTCCAGCACTGGGTAGGTAGGTAGCACTGGCGGTGAAAAATAAATAGCAAGAAGATGCTCTCTCATGTGCAGTGAGAATAAGTAGGCTTTACACAGCTGTTTATAAAACTAAAATTTAAGAGGATTCTTTGTCAAAAAGATTGAATGAGCAGGTTATCAATATTTTTATTTGCAGAGTTTAAACAAGATTGAATAAAAATTTTATTTAATTTAAATAAGTTTATTTATTGAATTAATTAATATATTCAGGCAAAAAATGGGTAGACACAATCTTTTTATATTTTAGCAGAAAATTTAACGGAAATCTCGCACCAAAAATACTCTTTTCTATAATAAAATAAACGCAATTTTTTTCTGTCTAGTTTTTTACTTGTCATTGAGGAAATAAATTTTGAAATAACTGTTATATGGCTTAAACATGTGACCAACATAAAAAAATTTAAAGTTATTTTTAATTTGTCGAAAGAGATGAATGAAGATGAATATAAAAATATTATTTTCAATGAACGCCGTAGGGTTCTCGGTTTGATTTTGGGTAAAAAAAAGTTTATTTTTCAAAGGCGCTTTATTTTGTTGTGACGTTTTTATGATGATTTGGTCATTATATCGACCCTTTTTGTTCATTTGAAATACATAGAGAATTTCGTCTATTCATTATAATTTTTATCCTTCTTGTTATTTCATTTTGTCAACAATATTTGTTAATTTTCCGCTGGTGTTTTTTTGTATCTCTTAGTTTGTTTGTGTTTGTGTTTTATTTTCTAATTTTCTTCTCAGTGGTTGGCCCATCAACATTATCGTCGTCATTATCTACAACAATTTTAGACTTGGAGTAGCAATCACAGTCTGTCTGCGGTATGTTGTCTCTGTGTAATTATCTGCTTATAGTCAATGTTGATGTTTTTTCCTTCTGAACTTGTGGTTCTTTTTCCAACTAAAAGGATGCTTATGTATATGTTTATTTTTTCGTTTTATTTTACATTTTTTTCTCTCTGTTTTTTATGTGTTTAAATAGATTGTATTTTTTAGTTTTACAGTTTGGTGTTGTATTTATTTTGTACAATATAGTTGTCATTTTAGGTATGTTTATGTTTTTGTTGGCTGCTGGCATTTAAGCAGCTTAAGTTTGTTACTAAAGTATGGTAATCATTTCCTATTTTCTGTTTCCTTTCCCTTTTGGATGTTGTGCCTTCTTCTGTTTTCACTACAACTGCACATTCAGTTTTAAAACGGATGTAATTTTAGTTGTTTTTAATGAGTATTTTAATGATAAAATTAAGCTGACTTCTTGCTTTCTAATTAGTTGCATTATAATTGCTTAATATTTTAGTTAAATTAAAAGAAAATATATACATGTTTAATAAAGCGGTTTGTCTTTTAACAATTAAAACGTGTATTAAAAAGGACACATACAATATTACCGTATGATTGTTATTAAATTGTTAATTCCTCATACGTACGTATTTACTTAAAAATCGTTTCAAGCTACTTTAAGCCATTTTAATCATCAAGTCAATTCAAATTTTAAAAAGTATGTTTAGAAGGCAAATTTTTAAGTTATTTTTGTTGTTAATAATTGTAAGCTAAATCACTGCCCCACCTCATGTATATGGAAGGTGCTGTGTGGTTATATTTAAACCATATTATTATTAAACATAATAACATATTGTTTGGTTAGAACTATATTATTTTCAACCCTGACAACGACATTGGTAATAATAAGCAAAACTTGTTTAACTGTTAACATATTATAATAATACAGTACTATAATATAATAAAAATTTATTATATTATGATCAAATATATATGGTGCAATTAAGTGATTATTCTATGATTAAAAACTTTGTAATGGCTCCGTTTTTCAACATTCTTTTTAATAAAATAAGCAATTTTTTATAAAGGATTTCATATAAACTACAAGTTAATTTCATTAATACATAATTAGTAAAAATAATATAAACTTTATATCATAAACTAGCTGTGCCGTGCCCGCCGTTGCACAGTGCTTTGTTCCATAGACAAAAATACAAAAAATAAATATATCTTGAAAGTTATACTGTTCAACAGCTACTACCATATTTTTTTTTTAAAGAGAAGTACCACTCAGGCAGTTAATGCCTATATTAACTGTGGTACTTCCTTTGGAAAGGGATAGCAGTAGATAAGACTGATGTTTAGTGTGATAGTAAAGCTTCGCTTATGGTAACACTTTAACTGCACGTTGTGATTATTTTTAGAACAGTGTTGCAAGCGCCTCTAGTGTGTTATTTAGGCGAATTAGTTTGAAGCATAGCATAGCCAATTTATAATTATTTTACTTCGCCGGCGATTTAGTGCAGTGTGGTAATACCGGCGAAGGAGGGCGCTGTGATATGCAATATTATAAAGAAAAAAAATTATGTACATATCAGAAAAATTGATGTTGCCATGGCTGAGTATTGAACTCGTGACCATTGCTTAGTAGTCAACGTGCTAACCACTTAAGCTACAGCTCCCTCAGCATTTTTTTATTTTTATTTATTTTTTTATATATGTTTCAAACCGTTTTAGTTTAGATTGAAGCGGGCTTTGGTAATATCTGCAGCAGCGTGCTCTGAAGTATGTAGCAATAATCAATAATAATTGCAATAAGAAAGCTGTTTTAATTATAATTATTAGGAATGGACTTATTCTACTTTCAAAAGAAATATTTGTTCGATAGCATTGTACAATCAAACTGTTTTTGTTTATTTATGTCAAAATAGAACTTTATTGAAATTGTGTAACATTGAAGAGAAAGTGTCTATAGCTCATTAAAATTACCGTTAACTTAGTTTTTTGAGAAAGTCGTATTACTCCTAAAGTACTGAACCGATTTAAAAAAATTTAAGATTTGAGCACATCTGTGTAGAAAAAGCTTTGTAACGGCGAAAGTCGCCTACTCGTTTTCGCCTACACAGATTTTGTAATAACACCAATTATAATAGCATGGAATTTGCTTATTTATTTTTATTATTTTATTATTTTTTATTTTGTAAGATTATCACTGAATTACCTTTATATATTTTACATTTCCTATTTTTTTATATATATATATATGTTCGTTTTACCCGTATCAATTTATTGATATTCAATGAATTCCCTAAAGTAAAACGATTGATCCTCAACTGATCTCATGTCATTTATAAACGTAAATTTAAATTAACGGTCAAGAAACTCATAGCGCCACCTGTAAGTCAGAAACAACCAGTTAAACCAGAACAGTCAGCTGTTAAACATATGTAAATTTCACAGATGATGGCTGGCAACCATTGTAAACAAACCATCAGACAAGTGTGTGTGTGAATATGTGTGCCCACTCAAGGGTATAAAAGACGCAACATTTCAAATAATTCTTCAGATAGCAAGCAGCTCGCCTGCAGATAAGAAGTCTCTTGGAGGAATTTTATATTCCGCAATTACTTCTTATCGACAAGTGCAATTGGTGGAAGTACCAACACCACAGAAGTTTATCTTCTACCGGTGTTGGCTCGACCGTGTGACTAGTGCTGGTGTGGAATTTTATATTCCGGCCATAATCTTGGACACGGCCTAGAACTCCCTACAATCGCTGCCACTGCTAAGTACAGTGTGTTACTTTTACCGTCGTTGCCGCCTGTACCGCTGCCGGGTACCACCGCTACCGCTGCCAGGTACAGCTACTGCCGCCTGTACCGCTGTCAGGTACCGCCGCTGCCGCCTGTACCGCTGCCAGGTACCGTCGCTGCCGCCTGTACCGCTGCCAGGTACCGCCGCTGCCGCCTGTACCGCTGCCAGGTACCGCCGCTGCCGCCTGTACCGCTGCCGGGTACCGCTGCTAGGTATCGCCGCTGTCACCTGTACCGCTGCCAGGTACCGCCGCTGCCGCCTGTACCGTTGCCAGGTACCGCCGCTGCCGCCTGTACCGCTGCCGGGAAACCGCCGCTACCGCTGCCAGGTACCGCCGCTGCCGCCTGTACCGCTGCCAGGTACCGCCGCTGCCGCCTGTACCGCCGTTGCCGCCTGTACCGTTGCCAGGTATCGCCGCTGCCGCCTGTACCGCTGCCAGGTACCGCCGCTGCCGCCTGTACCGCTGCCAGGTATCGCCGCTGCCGCCTGTACCGCTGCCAGGTACCGCCGCTGCCGCCTGTACCGCCGCTGCCGCCTGTACCGTTGCCAGGTACCGCCGCTACCGCTGCCAGGTATCGCCGCTGCCAGGTACCGCCGCTGCCGCCTGTACCGTTGCCAGGTACCGCCGCTGCCGCCTGTACCGTTTCCAAGTACCGCCACTGCCACCCGTACCGCCGCTGCCGCCTATACCGCCGCTGCCGCCTGTACCGCCGCTGCCGCTATACCGCCGCTGTTACTTAAACCGCCGCTACTGCTTGTACCGCCGTCGCTACCACTCAGACCGTCGCTGCCACCAGTACCGCCGCTGCCATCTGTACCGACGCTGCAATCTGCACTCCGCTGCTGTCTGTACCGCCGCTGCCATCTGTACCGCCGCTGCCACCCGTACCGCCGCTGCCGCCTATACCGCCGCTGCTGCCCGTACCGCTGTTCTGACCTCCCATTCATCGGCTACGAGTTGAGACCGTCTGTCCTCTACGTTGTAGTAGAACAAATAAAACATTGAAGATAAGATTTATAACGTTTAACGAAATAAAACCCGACTGTTTCTCTTCTTTCCCAGATAAAGAAGGTAAGTAACAAAACATAATAAAAACGACCCTGGACTCCGTTGAAGCTATCCCAGCAACCAGCGGAAAACGTGTCGTTACATTTGGCGCCCGAGCAGGGACACTAGTAGTGTCCATATAAAAAAAAAAAAAAAAAAAAAAACAAACCAACAATATATGTATATTGATTGAAAATTAAACATCATTATAAAGGAAAAGTAAAAAAAAAAGGAAGAATAAAACTTGTGATTACACCTTCGTGCGTAAACAGATTTATCACCAACGTTAGACATCAGTAAGTCTACCACGATGTTACGAACCCCCTGGGCATACTACCTAAAGAGGGAGGAGCTGGTCAAATACCTTGGGCAATATCAGCAGGACTCCTCCGGCAATGTGGAAGACATGCGGAAACGTTTCGCTGAATTTTTGGCACTAGAACATCAAGAAGAGGAACTAAAGGAGCTGATGGCAATACAAGGAAAACACGAAGCCACACTCAGACTCCCTACGTCTGCGGATGGACCTAGCCGCTCAACGTCTCCAGTCAAGGCGGAAGAGGAAAAGGTCGGCTCCGAACGGGTAGGAATTAGCCTGAAACCAACCGAGGCAACCACACAGCCGAACTTAGTTACTTTACCATCCACGTCATCAACCCAGTGTCGAGATGACGACCATATCTGTGCTATAGAAGTAGTGCGTAAGTGGGGCCTAAAATACACAGGGGAAAAGAACCCACTGGAATTTATGGAGCGGTTGGAAGAGCTTGCCGAAATGTATCAGGTAGATTTGAACCAACTTCCGAAAATAATGCCGGAGGTATTACGAGAGCGTGCCCTGATATGGTATCGTAACAATAACCAACACTGGAATAAATGGGAGCACTTTAAGGAAGATATTTACAATTTTTTTCTCCCTCCTCGCTACTTTGAGAAGCTAGAGGATGAGATCCGAAAGCGGACACAACGCCCTAAGGAAACGTTTAAAGATTATTTATTGGCGATACAGAATTTGATGCGTCACACACACCTGACCGAACAACAAAAATTAGAGCGAATTTTCCGTAACGCTCAGTCCGATTACCAATGGTATATTCGGCGCAAGGACTTTACCACATTGGGTGAACTGACCCAGCTAGCCGATGATCTAGAATGCATCCCGGCCTCCTCCCTACAACAACACGGGGCACACCATCGCATGGTACGCGGAAGAATCCACAGAAGTAAGCGAAACACTACCGATAGGCGAGAGGCAGACGAGAGAATGGGTTCAACTAGTTTGACGTGGGAAGCAGATAAGTTAAAGGCCATAATACGCGTGGGTAGCCAGCTGATCCCGGCTATCATCGATACGGGAGCCACCAAAAGCTTTATCTCACCCGCACAAATCAACCACCTCGCCATCTCATCTAAAAGAAAATGGCCCGAGAATATCGAAGTGTACCTTGCAGACGGTTCAACAAAGCGCATTACAGATTCGATCCGACTTAAAATCACGCTTGGCACCAGGACCGTTACCTGTCAGTTTCTGGTTATGCCGGGAGCTTCCGAAGACCTTATCCTGGGTTTGGACTCATTGCAGGCTCTCAAGGCTAAGTTTAGTTGCGCTGGTTTGGTGGCCCGATGTAAACCCAAGTCGACTGGATATGCCCCGACAGACAACAACAGCAGAACTAGCCAAGTTAAGGTAAGCAATATCAGTAATACCTGCCGTAATCTAGAAATCCCCGTTCCCTTCCGACAAGACCTGGAAGGACTATCGTTTGACCAGGAAAGAGTGAATAGGTTCTTGGAAAAGGAACTCACGCTATTCAAGAAAATTCAGGGTGTTTCAAACATTGCACAACACCGAATTCAGATGAAAGATGACCAGCCAATTAAATTAAGATACGCCCCTCGCAACCCCGCTATGCAAGCCATTATCGATGAGGAGATAAATACCTTAATCCGTCGTGGTTGTATCGAACCCTCTCGAAGTCCGTACAGTTTCCCTATTACACTAGTAAGAAAGAAAAACGGAACATGGCGAACGTGTATGGACTTTCGGCAGCTGAATGCGAGATCAGTTCCGGACGCGTACCCGCTGCCGCGGATTGACGCCATTCTCAATAGACTACGAAACGCCCGATATATTAGCAGCTTGGACCTCAAGGACGGCTACTGGCAGATTCCGCTTGAAGAAGGAAGCAAAAAATATACGGCTTTTGCTGTCAGCGGGCGAGGGCTGTATCAGTGGCGTGTGATGCCATTTGGTCTGCACTCCGCTCCCGCAACGTTTCAACGGGCTTTAGATAGCGTGATCGGACCAGATATGGAACCTCATGCTTTTGCATATCTGGACGATATCATTGTTATTGGGGCCACGTTCCAAGAGCACCTAGAAAACTTAAGAGAGGTTTTCCGACGACTGCGTGCAGCAAACCGCACTATCAAAACCATCATCGCCCAATTCTCGGGGAAGAGGCACAATACCTGGGATGACTTCCTACCAGAAATCATGTTGGCCCTCAATACGAGTACCTCGGATACCACGGGATACACAGCGGCATATCTCACACAAGGACGAGAACCGCGCCTCCCTAAGACACTGTACGACGAGGTTACGACGGGAACTGGTGCCCGAAACCCACCTCCAAAGGAGCGAGCTAATGAACTACAGGAAGTCTTCAAATTGGTGAAGCGAAACTTAGAAGCAGCATCGCAAAGACAACAGCGCTACTATAATCTACGGCGACGACCCTGGACACCCCGAATAGGAGCCCAGGTGTTAATCCGACAGCACCCACTCTCAAAAGCAACTGAAAAATTTGCTGCTAAGCTCGCCCCAAAATATGGAGGGCCGTATACCGTGATTAACTTTTTATCGCCTGTAATTGTGAAAGTACGTGGACAGCACAATAAAGACGAACGGACTGTCCATATTAGCGAGTTAAAACCCTGTCACGATTAGTCTACTAAACACAGCTGCTGGTCGGCGAACGAGGGGAGGTAATGTAACGGCGAAAGTCGCCTACTCGTTTTCGCCTACACAGATTTTGTAATAACACCAATTATAATAGCATGGAATTTGCTTATTTATTTTTATTATTTTATTATTTTTTATTTTGTAAGATTATCACTGAATTACCTTTATATATTTTACATTTCCTATTTTTTATATATATATATATATATATATATATGTTCGTTTTACCCGTATCAATTTATTGATATTCAATGAATTCCCTAAAGTAAAACGATTGATCCTCAACTGATCTCATGTCATTTATAAACGTAAATTTAAATTAACGGTCAAGAAACTCATAGCGCCACCTGTAAGTCAGAAACAACCAGTTAAACTAGAACAGTCAGCTGTTAAACATATGTAAATTTCACAGATGATGGCTGGCAACCATTGTAAACAAACCATCAGACAAGTGTGTGTGTGAATATGTGTGCCCACTCAAGGGTATAAAAGACGCAACATTTCAAATAATTCTTGAGATAGCAAGCAGCTCGCCTGCAGATAAGAAGTCTCTTGGAGGAATTTTATATTCCGCAATTACTTCTTATCGACAAGTGCAATTGGTGGAAGTACCAACACCACAGAAGTTTATCTTCTACCGGTGTTGGCTCGACCGTGTGACTAGTGCTGGTGTGGAATTTTATATTCCGGCCATAATCTTGGACACGGCCTAGAACTCCCTACAATCGCTGCCACTGCTAAGTACAGTGTGTTACTTTTACCGTCGTTGCCGCCTGTACCGCTGCCGGGTACCACCGCTACCGCTGCCAGGTACAGCTACTGCCGCCTGTACCGCTGTCAGGTACCGCCGCTGCCGCCTGTACCGCTGCCAGGTACCGTCGCTGCCGCCTGTACCGCTGCCAGGTACCGCCGCTGCCGCCTGTACCGCTGCCAGGTACCGCCGCTGCCGCCTGTACCGCTGCCGGGTACCGCTGCTAGGTATCGCCGCTGTCACCTGTACCGCTGCCAGGTACCGCCGCTGCCGCCTGTACCGTTGCCAGGTACCGCCGCTGCCGCCTGTACCGCTGCCGGGTACCGCCGCTACCGCTGCCAGGTACCGCCGCTGCCGCCTGTACCGCTGCCAGGTACCGCCGCTGCCGCCTGTACCGCCGTTGCGCCGGTACCGTTGCCAGGTATCGCCGCTGCCGCCTGTACCGCTGCCAGGTACCGCCGCTGCCGCCTGTACCGCTACCAGGTATCGCCGCTGCCGCCTGTACCGCTGCCAGGTACCGCCGCTGCCGCCTGTACCGCCGCTGCCGCCTGTACCGTTGCCAGGTACCGCCGCTACCGCTGCCAGGTATCGCCGCTGCCAGGTACCGCCGCTGCCGCCTGTACCGTTGCCAGGTACCGCCGCTGCCGCCTGTACCGTTTCCAGGTACCGCCACTGCCACCCGTACCGCCGCTGCCGCCTATACCGCCGCTGCCGCCTGTACCGCCGCTGCCGCTATACCGCCGCTGTTACTTAAACCGCCGCTACTGCTTGTACCGCCGTCGCTACCACTCAGACCGTCGCTGCCACCAGTACCGCCGCTGCCATCTGTACCGACGCTGCAATCTGCACTCCACTGCTGTCTGTACCGCCGCTGCCATCTGTACCGCCGCTGCCACCCGTACCGCCGCTGCCGCCTATACCGCCGCTGCTGCCCGTACCGCTGTTCTGACCTCCCATTCATCGGCTACGAGTTGAGACCGTCTGTCCTCTACGTTGTAGTAGAACAAATACACCAAATAAAACATTGAAGATAAGATTTATAACGTTTAACGAAATAAAACCCGACTGTTTCTCTTCTTTCCCAGATAAAGAAGGTAAGTAACAAAACATAATAAAAACGACCCTGGACTCCGTTGAAGCTATCCCAGCAACCAGCGGAAAACGTGTCGTTACATTTGGCGCCCGAGCAGGGACACTAGTAGTGTCCATATAAAAAAAAAAAAAAAAAAACACAAACCAACAATATATGTATATTGATTGAAAATTAAACATCATTATAAAGGAAAAGTAAAAAAAAAAAAAAAAGGAAGAATAAAACTTGTGATTACACCTTCGTGCGTAAACAGATTTATCACCAACGTTAGACATCAGTAAGTCTACCACGATGTTACGAACCTCCTGGGCATACTACCTAAAGAGGGAGGAGCTGGTCAAATACCTTGGGCAATATCAGCAGGACTCCTCCGGCAATATGGAAGACATGCGGAAACGTTTCGCTAAATTTTTGGCACTAGAACATCAAGAAGAGGAACTAAAGGAGCTGATGGCAATACAAGGAAAACACGAAGCCACACTCAGACTCCCTACGTCTGCGGATGGACCTAGCCGCTCAACGTCTCCAGTCAAGGCGGAAGAGGAAAAGGTCGGCTCCGAACGGGTAGGAATTAGCCTGAAACCAACCGAGGCAACCACACAGCCGAACTTAGTTACTTTACCATCCACGTCATCAACCCAGTGTCGAGATGACGACCATATCTGTGCTATAGAAGTAGTGCGTAAGTGGGGCCTAAAATACACAGGGGAAAAGAACCCACTGGAATTTATGGAGCGGTTGGAAGAGCTTGCCGAAATGTATCAGGTAGATTTGAACCAACTTCCGAAAATAATGCCGGAGGTATTACGAGAGCGTGCCCTGATATGGTATCGTAACAATAACCAACACTGGAATAAATGGGAGCACTTTAAGGAAGATATTTACAATTTTTTTCTCCCTCCTCGCTACTTTGAGAAGCTAGAGGATGAGATCCGAAAGCGGACACAACGCCCTAAGGAAACGTTTAAAGATTATTTATTGGCGATACAGAATTTGATGCGTCACACACACCTGACCGAACAACAAAAATTAGAGCGAATTTTCCGTAACGCTCAGTCCGATTACCAATGGTATATTCGGCGCAAGGACTTTACCACATTGGGTGAACTGACCCAGCTAGCCGATGATCTAGAATGCATCCCGGCCTCCTCCCTACAACAACACGGGGCACACCATCGCATGGTACGCGGAAGAATCCACAGAAGTAAGCGAAACACTACCGATAGGCGAGAGGCAGACGAGAGAATGGGTTCAACTAGTTTGACGTGGGAAGCAGATAAGTTAAAGGCCATAATACGCGTGGGTAGCCAGCTGATCCCGGCTATCATCGATACGGGAGCCACCAAAAGCTTTATCTCACCCGCACAAATCAACCACCTCGCCATCTCATCTAAAAGAAAATGGCCCGAGAATATCGAAGTGTACCTTGCAGACGGTTCAACGAAGCGCATTACAGATTCGATCCGACTTAAAATCACGCTTGGCACCAGGACCGTTACCTGTCAGTTTCTGGTTATGCCGGGAGCTACCGAAGACCTTATCCTGGGTTTGGACTCATTGCAGGCTCTCAAGGCTACGTTTAGTTGCGCTGGTTTGGTGGCCCGATGTAAACCCAAGTCGACTGGATATGCCCCGACAGACAACAACAGCAGAACTAGCCAAGTTAAGGTAAGCAATATCAGTAATACCTGCCGTAATCTAGAAATCCCCGTTCCCTTCCGACAAGACCTGGAAGGACTATCGTTTGACCAGGAAAGAGTGAATAGGTTCTTGGAAAAGGAACTCACGCTATTCAAGAAAATTCAGGGTGTTTCAAACATTGCACAACACCGAATTCAGATGAAAGATGACCAGCCAATTAAATTAAGATACGCCCCTCGCAACCCCGCTCTGCAAGCCATTATCGATGAGGAGATAAATACCTTAATCCGTCGTGGTTGTATCGAACCCTCTCGAAGTCCGTACAGTTTCCCTATTACACTAGTAAGAAAGAAAAACGGAACATGGCGAACGTGTATGGACTTTCGGCAGCTGAATGCGAGATCAGTTCCGGACGCGTACCCGCTGCCGCGGATTGACGCCATTCTCAATAGACTACGAAACGCCCGATATATTAGCAGCTTGGACCTCAAGGACGGCTACTGGCAGATTCCGCTTGAAGAAGGAAGCAAAAAATATACGGCTTTTGCTGTCAGCGGGCGAGGGCTGTATCAGTGGCGTGTGATGCCATTTGGTCTGCACTCCGCTCCCGCAACGTTTCAACGGGCTTTAGATAGCGTGATCGGACCAGATATGGAACCTCATGCTTTTGCATATCTGGACGATATCATTGTTATTGGGGCCACGTTCCAAGAGCACCTAGAAAACTTAAGAGAGGTTTTCCGACGACTGCGTGCAGCAAACCGCACTATCAAAACCATCATCGCCCAATTCTCGGGGAAGAGGCACAATACCTGGGATGACTTCCTACCAGAAATCATGTTGGCCCTCAATACGAGTACCTCGGATACCACGGGATACACAGCGGCATATCTCACACAAGGACGAGAACCGCGCCTCCCTAAGACACTGTACGACGAGGTTACGACGGGAACTGGTGCCCGAAACCCACCTCCAAAGGAGCGAGCTAATGAACTACAGGAAGTCTTCAAATTGGTGAAGCGAAACTTAGAAGCAGCATCGCAAAGACAACAGCGCTACTATAATCTACGGCGACGACCCTGGACACCCCGAATAGGAGCCCAGGTGTTAATCCGACAGCACCCACTCTCAAAAGCAACTGAAAAATTTGCTGCTAAGCTCGCCCCAAAATATGGAGGGCCGTATACCGTGATTAACTTTTTATCGCCTGTAATTGTGAAAGTACGTGGACAGCACAATAAAGACGAACGGACTGTCCATATTAGCGAGTTAAAACCCTGTCACGATTAGTCTACTAAACACAGCTGCTGGTCGGCGAACGAGGGGAGGTAATGTAACGGCGAAAGTCGCCTACTCGTTTTCGCCTACACAGATTTTGTAATAACACCAATTATAATAGCATGGAATTTGCTTATTTATTTTTATTATTTTATTATTTTTTATTTTGTAAGATTATCACTGAATTACCTTTATATATTTTACATTTCCTATTTTTTATATATATATATATATATATGTTCGTTTTACCCGTATCAATTTATTGATATTCAATGAATTCCCTAAAGTAAAACGATTGATCCTCAACTGATCTCATGTCATTTATAAACGTAAATTTAAATTAACGGTCAAGAAACTCATAGCGCCACCTGTAAGTCAGAAACAACCAGTTAAACTAGAACAGTCAGCTGTTAAACATATGTAAATTTCACAGATGATGGCTGGCAACCATTGTAAACAAACCATCAGACAAGTGTGTGTGTGAATATGTGTGCCCACTCAAGGGTATAAAAGACGCAACATTTCAAATAATTCTTGAGATAGCAAGCAGCTCGCCTGCAGATAAGAAGTCTCTTGGAGGAATTTTATATTCCGCAATTACTTCTTATCGACAAGTGCAATTGGTGGAAGTACCAACACCACAGAAGTTTATCTTCTACCGGTGTTGGCTCGACCGTGTGACTAGTGCTGGTGTGGAATTTTATATTCCGGCCATAATCTTGGACACGGCCTAGAACTCCCTACAATCGCTGCCACTGCTAAGTACAGTGTGTTACTTTTACCGTCGTTGCCGCCTGTACCGCTGCCGGGTACCACCGCTACCGCTGCCAGGTACAGCTACTGCCGCCTGTACCGCTGTCAGGTACCGCCGCTGCCGCCTGTACCGCTGCCAGGTACCGTCGCTGCCGCCTGTACCGCTGCCAGGTACCGCCGCTGCCGCCTGTACCGCTGCCAGGTACCGCCGCTGCCGCCTGTACCGCTGCCGGGTACCGCTGCTAGGTATCGCCGCTGTCACCTGTACCGCTGCCAGGTACCGCCGCTGCCGCCTGTACCGTTGCCAGGTACCGCCGCTGCCGCCTGTACCGCTGCCGGGTACCGCCGCTACCGCTGCCAGGTACCGCCGCTGCCGCCTGTACCGCTGCCAGGTACCGCCGCTGCCGCCTGTACCGCCGTTGCCGCCTGTACCGTTGCCAGGTATCGCCGCTGCCGCCTGTACCGCTGCCAGGTACCGCCGCTGCCGCCTGTACCGCTACCAGGTATCGCCGCTGCCGCCTGTACCGCTGCCAGGTACCGCCGCTGCCGCCTGTACCGCCGCTGCCGCCTGTACCGTTGCCAGGTACCGCCGCTACCGCTGCCAGGTATCGCCGCTGCCAGGTACCGCCGCTGCCGCCTGTACCGTTGCCAGGTACCGCCGCTGCCGCCTGTACCGTTTCCAGGTACCGCCACTGCCACCCGTACCGCCGCTGCCGCCTATACCGCCGCTGCCGCCTGTACCGCCGCTGCCGCTATACCGCCGCTGTTACTTAAACCGCCGCTACTGCTTGTACCGCCGTCGCTACCACTCAGACCGTCGCTGCCACCAGTACCGCCGCTGCCATCTGTACCGACGCTGCAATCTGTACTCCACTGCTGTCTGTACCGCCGCTGCCATCTGTACCGCCGCTGCCACCCGTACCGCCGCTGCCGCCTATACCGCCGCTGCTGCCCGTACCGCTGTTCTGACCTCCCATTCATCGGCTACGAGTTGAGACCGTCTGTCCTCTACGTTGTAGTAGAACAAATACACCAAATAAAACATTGAAGATAAGATTTATAACGTTTAACGAAATAAAACCCGACTGTTTCTCTTCTTTCCCAGATAAAGAAGGTAAGTAACAAAACATAATAAAAACGACCCTGGACTCCGTTGAAGCTATCCCAGCAACCAGCGGAAAACGTGTCGTTACAGTATAACTAATA